>JBBGZY010003151.1:0-68780 GCA_037952925.1 Lithobates clamitans | reverse complement strand
GATCACAGAGTGGAAAAATGCAAATAGCAAAAATAAAAAGGCACTAATGTTGTATGGTCTACAAGATGTATATAATATGAACTAGTCACTTATATATAGGAAGAGGCGCTAATGGGCAGCATATACAAGTTAGGATGGTTCCTAATGGAGGGGCAAGATTGTAGAACAATGATTTCGATTCACAAACATATATATATAAAATGTATAACTCTGATGGACATTGTATAAGTGGGATCTAGGCATACAAAGTGATTCTACATATATAGTCTAGATTGTTGAGACCCAAAGTGTCTTACCATAAGGTGCGCATACATATAACAGTAATTTCATCAAGATAACCAAAACATAGCAACACAACATATCATTATTACCATATATAACGATATGGAATAAAAAAAAAAAAAAAAAGGTAGCAGTATGTGGGTTGATGTATAGAGGGGCATGCAGTAGTCCCATACGGGTGGGGGATCTAGAGAGGTGAAATATTGACATATTCGGGAGCTAGGGCTATAATCCAAATATAAATACATATTGTATGTATGGTTATCCTATTCATTGCTCTCTGCCACCTGATGAGAAACCTTCGAGGAAGGGCTTGAACCAGATGGTTTCGTTCAGGCCTGGGGGTTGGGTAGCTTTTAGATTATATATCCAGCGGGATTCTAACTGTAAAAGTGTCTTGTTCCAGTCGCCTCCCCTAGAATCCGGATGTACCCGGTCCAGAATAAGGAATTTAATCTTAGGGAATTTGCCCTTATGTACTGTTAGAGTATGTCTCCTAAGTGGGAGGTCAGGGTCACATGTTTCCATGCTTGCTATATGTCTGTATGCCCTCTTCCAGAATTCTGTTTTAGTTTTCCCTATATAAAAGCATGTACAATCGCACAGAAGTAGGTAGATCACCCCATAGGTCTTGCAATTGGCGAAGTGTTTAGGGTGGAAGGGCTGGCCATTCGGGAGGGTTGGATTTTTTTCTGTAAGCATATATTTGCAGTACTTACATTTACCACACATGAATGTTCCCTTGTATTTGCAGTGTGTTTTATTTACCCCCGTCTTAAACTCACTTGCCTTTTTTTTTGTTCCCCCAACTCCCTCTCTTTCCTTCTCCCCCCTTCCCCCCTCTCTCCCTTTCCCCCCTTCCCTTTCCTTTCCTTTCCTTCTTTTCTTGTTCTCTCCTCCCCTTTCCCCCCCCCTTTTCTTTTACTCCCCCCCTTCCCCCTCCTTCTCCCCTTCCCCCCCCCCTTTCTCCCCCCCCCCTTTCCCCCCCCTTTCCCCCTCTCTCATACTTAAATGAGTATCTGATCAATTTAAATACTCTACATCTATACATACGGCTTTGGCAAATGACAGTTGTACTTGACTGAGACCTCTCTATGTCTCTTTTTCTCCATGTGGATTTTTTTAGCTATCCAAGACCCATCTTATTTACACCTATTGTCAGTCGATACAAACCCCCCCCTTTTTTCGAACTCTGTACAGTGGACCTATCAGGTAGGACGCATTTAAAAACTCTTTACTCATTACTGAATACACTTACAATTCTTGTTGTTACACATTTCTCTATATATTTTCGTAATTTACAGGACCCGCATTTGGCCTCAGTGTGATTCCAGATCCAAACTAGTTTATGCCCTTGATTGATGGGCCCCTCTTCCTATCACAAGGAAGTAAAATCACTCTATATATCCATACTTAGCTACTTCTATCCTGACAAAGGCTATAGGAATACTTTGGGCACACCAAACTAAGTTGTACACATCACGATTGGAAGACGCGCTTGATGGGCAGTATGTGTCAACACCGTTGTTTTTAAATCTTTCTGGAATGCGTAGCCAGTATTTATATATCAATGTAAGTGTAAACAAATTGAATACAATATATTGCATCTAGATGTTTTTTTGGCTTGATTGATATACACATATATTTATTATTTCTATATTGTATATACTATTCCCTATACAGAAACCTTTGTTAAAGCTTACAACCACCCCTGAAGAAGGAGGCTAAAATATCTCCGAAACGCGTCGGGTGCAAACGCATTGGTATCATTAGTTATAAATATATGTAATCGCATTCCTTCTTTTACTTATGCTATTTGTTTATGTTGTAATGAATAAATTGTTATCTATTTAAAATATTTCTCTACACATCTGTTTACTTGTGCCTTTAAAGTCCACTAGGGGAATTATTTTTGTTTAATTTCTTGAATTTAGGATGTGGCACATTTGCAGACAATTAGCCGACCAAACCCCTATTCTTAATTAAATTGGTAGTAGATACCGCTCCCCGCATCTAGGTCGGCAATTTTCTCTGCACGGCGATCCAGGACTCTCTGGGAGTACTCTGGACCGCTGAAAAACTTTTTAATTTATTGTATTCCCACTGCTTGTTGGATAACTACATATACTTCCCTAGTTCCTTTACACCAATAAGGTAGAATGACCAACTTTACAGGTGATGGTTGGGAAACACTGATGGAGGGCTACTTAAAGAATTTCAGAGACAAAGAATCCGTTGACTCCGAGATATCCTCCCTTTTCTCCAGACTCTCCAAGACACTGGAGAAAAAATCACTATTTTACTGGCATGTCAGATCCTTTCAGGACTACATTAAAGAAGACATCAAGCCCGCAGGATTGCGAGTTCAGATCTTCCCGACATTGGAGGGCTTGGACTCGGAATTTAAAATCAAATGGGAACAGTCCCTACGGACATGCTCACAAAGTCTGATGGAAATCCTGATTGAGGAGTATAGAAAGAGATCAAACACCCTGGATACAGACATTGTAACTCTCTGTAACAAACTGCAACAGTTAAAAACTCAGAGACCTCTCACTAATAAAGAAGACAGACTAAAAACACACTTAGAAACATTTAATAAGGATGTACTCATTAAAAAACGACAGAAACTCATCCGTGACAGGAATGCTTTTAGAGATGGGAAGGCCTATAGATGGACCCAAAACAGATCTAACCAAAACTAAAATTACCAGTACCAGGGACACCAAGCTACCCCTTCACAACCCACTCCCAATCCACCCCAAACTCACACCCAAATGTTCCAGAAATCTAATATAGGACAAAGCACCAAACGTACATTTCGCGGTGACCCCAATGAGGGACAACAAGCAAAGAAATTAACTCTTGACATTTCCAAAAAAACGAACCCCCCCACAACCACACAAGAACCGAACCCCCCTAAAAACACTAAACGCACAGAGCAATACACATTTCCCGACAAGGGAAACTAATCCGCAATCTAATCCCTCCACTGTCACGACACTAGACACGATATCCAACGACCCATCTTTTTTAGAAAAAATCTTGATGGGCGTACAACCCACACAATCGAATCCCAATACCTACACTCAAATAGCACTTTGACTGTCCCAGATACCGTTCAAGAACAAAAATCTAACAATCTCAACATAATCAACCTTTCGTCCTATAGGCTCTCCCACGATGAAATCAATGTTTTGAAAAAAGGCCTAAATTTTTGCCCTAATCAAAATCTGGATAAGTTTGAGATCTACAAGGATCTCCAACTTTTCATACGCAAGTTGATCCTAAAAAAACTATACCATAGACAGGAGAGACCCACGAACCTCACTTCACAAGAACACCAAGCACTGAAGCAGTTGGTGTCTCTGCTTGACGAGAACGATCCAACCGACCTCATAGACGAAATTAACCTTTCCCAAATACTAGAGTCTATTGAAACACCCAGTGAACCCCCTAAGGGAAAGTTATCCACACTCAAGAAAAAGTCTGACTTCTGCCCTGCACCAAGTACCCACCCGAATGCAGCGGCCTTTTTAAAGCTAGTTGATAAAGAACTAGACAAGATAAGAACGCATACTAAATCTCCTGAAAATCTAACTACAAGTGAGAAGGCAGCACTTAAATCATTGTCAAAAAATGATCAAATCACAATCAAAAATGCGGACAAGGGTGGGAATATCGTGGTATTCGATAATGAAGATTATATTAGGATGTGTAATAGACTGTTAGACAATCGGGAGTGGTATCGCCCGATACCGGGAAGTCTGGTTAAAAAATATAACCAGGAGTTCTACACACTAATAGATACGGCCTATTTCAACTCAACAATCACAAAATCCCTATGGGAATACATTAGGAACAACTTCCCTCGTACACCGGTGTTTTATTCATTACCCAAAGTCCACAAAGACATAAAAAAAACCCCCGGTAGACCAATTATCTCCGGTATAGGGGCAATTAGCGAAAATGCAAGCAAATTGATAGATGAAGTACTGAAACCATTCGTCCATGCCCTTCCCTCCTTTGTAAAAGACACAGTACACTTCTTACAAATTATTGACAAGCAAGTAATCCCCGAACATGCTATATTTGTAACAATCGATGTCGAATCTTTGTACAGTTCCATTCGCCATGAGAAAGGTATAGCAGCCATTAAACACATCCTTCGCACAGCCAGAGATATGGACCCCACATATGGAGAATTCATTATCTCGTTACTAGAATTTATCCTGGGTCATAATGTGTTTACTTTTAATGGCTCCCACTACCTCCAGGTGCAGGGGGTTGCGATAGGGACCTGTTGTGCCCCATCGTATGCCAACCTGTACCTGGGGGAGTGGGAGACCATGTTCCTGGGTGATGAGGGTCTGTCGATGTACACGGACCACATACTCGGGTGGTACCGGTACATCGACGACCTTTTCATCATATGGGACGGACCAATCGACTTCCTTAAACAATGCTTGCTGAGGATGAATCGCAATGACTTTAACCTCAATTTTACTATGTCATTTGACAAAGATTGCGTTACATTTCTGGACGTAGAGATCTGCAGGGGCGAAGAAGGAAAGATTGTAAGTAGATTATACAGAAAACCCACCGCAAGCAATGCAATATTGCATGCGAGCAGTTTCCACCCTAAACCCCTCCTTAATTCAATTCCCTATAGTCAATACCTTAGAGTGAAACGCAACTGCTCCGATGATAACACCTTTAGAATAGAGGCGAATAAATTACGTGACAGACTACTATTACGGGGATATTCCCATGCATCACTCAAACGCTCTTTCAAAAAAGCTCTGACGCAGCCAAGAGAGGAATTACTACACTCTAAGAAAACAAATAAACCTGACAAGAATGATACTGACACTCTCAGGATCATTACCAAATTTAACAACCAACACAGACAGGTCAGGAATATTGTGACAAAATACTGGCACATGCTGCAGTGTGATCCAACATTAGGACCACTGGTCCCACAGAGACCTCTTTTTACTTTTAAAAGAACTACCTCCTTGAGAGATAAGATCACTGCAAGTGAGTTTAAGACGGGGGTAAATAAAACACACTGCAAATACAAGGGAACATTCATGTGTGGTAAATGTAAGTACTGCAAATATATGCTTACAGAAAAAAATCCGACCCTCCCGAATGGCCAGCCCTTCCACCCCAAACACTTCGCCAATTGCAAGACCTATGGGGTGATCTACCTACTTCTGTGCGAATGTACATGCTTTTATATAGGGAAAACTAAAACAGAATTCTGGAAGAGGGCATACAGACATATAGCAAGCATGGAAACATGTGACCCTGACCTCCCACTTGGGAGACATACTCTAACAGTACATAAGGGCAAATTCCCTAAGATTAAATTCCTTATTCTGGACCGGGTACATCCGGATTCTAGGGGAGGTGACTGGAACAAGACACTTTTACAGTTAGAATCCCGCTGGATATATAATCTAAAAGCTACCCAACCCCCAGGCCTGAACGAAACCATCTGGTTCAAGCCCTTCCTCGAAGGTTTCTCATCAGGTGGCAGAGAGCAATGAATAGGATAACCATACATACAATATGTATTTATATTTGGATTATAGCCCTAGCTCCCGAATATGTCAATATTTCACCTCTCTAGATCCCCCACCCGTATGGGACTACTGCATGCCCCTCTATACATCAACCCACATACTGCTACCTTTTTTTATTTATTTTTTTTTAATTTTATTCCATATCGTTATATATGGTAATAATGATATGTTGTGTTGCTATGTTTTGGTTATCTTGATGAAATTACTGTTATATGTATGCGCACCTTATGGTAAGACACTTTGGGTCTCAACAATCTAGACTATGTATGTAGAATCACTTTGTATGCCTAGATCCCACTTATACAATGTCCATCAGAGTTATACATTTTATATATATATGTTTGTGAATCGAAATCATTGTTCTACAATCTTGCCCCTCCATTAGGAACCATCCTAACTTGTATATGCTGCCCATTAGCGCCTCTTCCTATATATAAGTGACTAGTTCATATTATATACATCTTGTAGACCATACAACATTAGTGCCTTTTTATTTTTGCTATTTGCATTTTTCCACTCTGTGATCGGTCATCCGCCCGGCACACAAAGCCGCCTGAGCGATCCCAGCTCATGGCGGCGCTGTGTGAGGTACAGTGTTGTATACACTGTCCTCCATCTTGCGACCCCGGCGGACATGCGCAGTCCGCCGGGGAAGCCAGACGTGCCGGCGGGTGGAGTAGCATGGCCACGCCTCACCGCGTCTGCGAGCGCATGCGTTGTGGGGATTTGGCGGCGCTCGCTTCGCCCGGGGGGGCCAGTCTCAGCGCGTCTGTCCCTCCCCTACCACTTCAATCAGCTGTTGGATATGTCATCAGCAGCTGATTGGTGGGGAGGGTTTAATATACTCTGGCAATGCTCACACCGAGCGTCATCTGCTGCAGGCAGGACGCTGTCGGTGTGAGCTATCGATCCATACTGTGAGTACCCTGACATTATACTGAATCCCTGCACAACCTTTACTGCAAGTTATTACATTCATACTACATCACTTCCTCTCATGCCTCTGCCTTTTCTGTGTGAGCTACTGATCCATACTCTGAGTACCCTGACACTATACTGAATCTCTGCACAACTTTTACTGCAAGCTATTACATTCATACTACATCTATCCCTCTCATGTCTCTGCCTTTTTTTTTGTTCCCCCAACTCCCTCTCTTTCCTTCTCCCCCCTTCCTCCCCCCCTTCCCTTTCCTTTCCTTCTTTTCTTGTTCTCTCCTCCCCTTTCCCCCCCCTTTCCCCCCCCCTTCCCCCCCCTTTTCTTTTCCTCCCCCCCTTCCCCCTCCTTCTCCCCTTCCCCCCCCTTTCTCCCCCCCCCCCCTTTCCCCCCCCTTTTCTCTTCTCTCATACTTAAATGGGCATCTGATCAATTTAAATACTCTACATCTATACATACGGCTTTGGCAAATGACAGTTGTACTTGACTGAGACCTCTCTATGTCTCTTTTTCTCCATGTGGATTTTTTTAGCTATCCAAGACCCATCTTATTTACACCTATTGTCAGTCGATACAAACCCCCCCCTTTTTTCGAACTCTGTACAGTGGACCTATCAGGTAGGACGCATTTAAAAACTCTTTACTCATTACTGAATACACTTACAATTCTGGTTGTTACACATTTCTCTATATATTTTCGTAATTTACAGGACCCGCATTTGGCCTCAGTGTGATTCCAGATCCAAACTAGTTTATGCCCTTGATTGATGGGCCCCTCTTCCTATCACAAGGAAGTAAAATCACTCTATATATCCATACTTAGCTACTTCTATCCTGACAAAGGCTATAGGAATACTTTGGGCACACCAAACTAAGTTGTACACATCACGATTGGAAGACGCGCTTGATGGGCAGTATGTGTCAACACCGTTGTTTTTAAATCTTTCTGGAATGCGTAGCCAGTATTTATATATCAATGTAAGTGTAAACAAATTGAATACAATATATTGCATCTAGATGTTTTTTGGCTTGATTGATATACACATATATTTATTATTTCTATATTGTATATACTATTCCCTATACAGAAACCTTTGTTAAAGCTTACAACCACCCCTGAAGAAGGAGGCTAAAATATCTCCGAAACGCGTCGGGTGCAAACGCATTGGTATCATTAGTTATAAATATATGTAATCGCATTCCTTCTTTTACTTATGCTATTTGTTTATGTTGTAATGAATAAATTGTTATCTATTTAAAATATTTCTCTACACATCTGTTTACTTGTGCCTTTAAAGTCCACTAGGGGAATTATTTTTGTTTAATTTCTTGAATTTAGGATGTGGCACATTTGCAGACAATTAGCCGACCAAACCCCTATTCTTTACTAAAATATATGAAGAAAGTTGTACAAAAAAAGTGCAAATTAGTGACCATATAATATGAACAGTGTTGCCATAAAACACATATAAAACAAGAAAATGCTAAATACTGCAAAAAACTTGCACAAATCGCATATAAAATCGCATATAAATCAAGAAATTGCTAAATACTGCAAATAATAAAACTTGCATAGATCAAGCAAAACTGAGGAATATACAAGACCAAAAGATCATACATATATGGAGAGTGCTACAATAAAAGTGTAAAAAATATGGTGAAAAATATATACCATATTTATCGGCGTATAACACACACAGGCGTATAACACGCACATTCATTTTAAGAGGGAAGTTTCAGGAAAAAAAACCTACATTTTAAATAAGGAACTTTAAAGCAAAATAAGGGTCAGTGCCCATCTGCAGCCTGACCATTGCCATCAATGCAACCTGATCAATGCCCATCTGCAGCCTCACAAGTGCCATCAATGCAGCCTGACCATTGCCATCAATGCAGCCTGACCATTGCCATCAATGTAGCAGCCTCACCATTGCCATTAATGCAGCAGCCTCACCATTGCCATCAGTGCAGCAGCCTCACCATTGCCATCAGTGCAGCAGCCTCACCATTGCCATCAGTGCAGCAGCCTCACCATTGCCTTCAATGCAGCAGCCTCACCATTGCATCAGTGCAGCCTGATCAAACAGAACAGTGGTCCAATGGCCGCCCAGGAGACGGGGCTTTCTATTACAAAGGCCGCCAAGCAAACAGGAGATTCTTACTGAATGTAATCTGAGAGCGCTCATCCCGCCCCGCTCCCTGTCCCCCCTGAGGCAGCTAAAATTGAAGTATTGGCGTATAACATGCACACGCTATTTGCACCAGATTTTCGCCAATAAATACAGTAGTTAATATCTAAAGGAAGTTCATAAAAGTGGCTCAAAAATCTTCATATGAATATGTGACTTGGTGTGATTTCTTGACCTCGTGATACCCGTCACCTCTACCATAAGAAAGGTTTACCGGACCGCCAGAGCCCCCCCCCCCTTACTGAGGGAGGTCAAAGAGCGTGAATTAGATCACAGATCCCCAGAAATTAACTCCAGATCTCCTGGGCCTCCTTGATCTCCCGGGTGTCTCTTGTCAATAACCTCTGTGTCCTGGATGGTCTCTCAATCACGGTAAGTATCCCAAGTGTTCAAAAGATTGTGCACAAAAAGATATGATACTCCAAATAGTGTGATATTGTCTCATCAAGAAGATTTATTGGAGTAAATGATACAATGCTGTTTGGGAGCTTCCACAAGTCTCCAATTAGCATAAAAACAGGTTTAAAACAGAGAGTTGCTAGCATGTAAAAAGTCCTGTATACAGACGTTTAAAAAGCGATCGCTCATGCGCAGAGCGTGGGCGTGACTCTCTGCGTACACTATTTGGAGTATCATATCTTTTTTGCAAGATGTGCACAATCTTTTGAACACTTGGGATACTTACTGTGATTGAGAGACCGTCCGGGACACAGAGGTTATTGACAAGAGACGCCCAGGAGATCAAGAAAGCCCAGGAGATCTAGAGATCATTTCTGGGGATCTGTGATCCAATTCGCGCTCTTTGACCTCCCTGAGTAAGGGGTTCACTGGCGGTCCGGTAAGCCTTCCTTATACTAGAGGTGACGGGTATCACGAGGTCAAGCAATCACACCAAGTCACATATTCATATGAAGATTTTTTAGTAACTTTTATGGACTTCCTTTAAATATTAACCATATATTTTTCATATTTTTTGCACTTTTATTGTAGCACTCTCCATATATATATGATTGTTTAGTCTTGTATATTCCTCAGTTTTGCTTAATCTATGCAAGTTTTATTTATTTGCAGTATTTAGCAATTTCTTGGTTTATATGCGATTTATGCAAGTTTTTTGCAGTATTTAGCATTTTCTTGTTTTATATGTGTTCTATGGCAACACTGTTCACATTATATGGTCACTAATTTGCACTTTTTTGTAAGTTGTGCCCAGCTGCACTTTTTTCTACACATATAAACAGTTTTTGCTCTGCTCTTTTTGGAAAACTCCTAGTGCTACGGAAACCTTATGCCATGCATGCACCATGCACTAAAAGATAGAGAGAGAAGTGAGCTAGTATAGAGTAAATATAAGAGATAATATATTACAACATATTTACTTCTTTTGCAGATTACCCATTACCGTATATACTCGAGTATAAGTCGAATTTTTCAGCACATTTTTTTGTGCTGAAAGTGCCCCCCTCGACTTATACTCGAGTCAAGCACTTTTCTGCAGCAAAAAATTTCATTTTCCGAACCGACTTTGGGGCCCCGTATCTCAGGGCTTCTTGGTGCTAGAAACCCCAAATTTGGTATGCAAACCCAGTGGACCTAGTACCACAACATATTCAAAGCTGAAGTTCCTAGCACTAAGTGGCCCCGAGATACGGGGCCCCAAAATCGGTTCGGAAAATGTCATTCTCTGCTGCAGAAAAGTGCTTGACATTTTCTGAACCGATTTTGGGGCCCCATATCTCAGGGCCACTTGATGCTAGGAACCCCAAATTTGGTGTGCAAACCCAGTGGACCTAGTGCCACAACATACCCAAAGCTTGGGTTCCTAGCACTAAGTGGCCCTGAGATACGGGGCCCCAAAACTGGTTCAGAAAATGTCATTCTCTGCTGCAGAAAAGTGCTTTACATTTTCTGAACTGATTTTTGGGGCCCTGTATCTCGTGGCCACTTGGTGCTAGAAACCACAGCTTTGGAAATTTTATGGTGCTAGGTCCACTGGGTTTGCACACCAAATTTGGGATTCTCAGCACCAAGTGGCCCCGAGATACGGGGCCCCAAATTCGGTCAACGGTGTCTATCTGCAGCAATGTCATTTCGGGACCCTTTTGGTTCAGAGACCCCAAATTTTGGCTGCAGCTAGGGGGCATCTAGGAACCCTTAACTACCGAGTTTGAAGTTCAGGGGACCTATGGCTGCAAATGGGCACAGTGAGGCATGCAAATGGGCACAGTGATGCTGCAAATTGGCATTGTTTACCCTCTTTTCCACTTACAGTAGCTGTGCATTTCTCACCCTTGTCTTATACTCGGGTCAATAAGTTTTTCCCATTTTTTTTGTGGTAAATTAGGGCCTCGCCTTATACTCGGAACGACTTATACTCGAGTATATACGGTATATAAAATGTATACAATTTTTTAAAGAATCAGTCAACTCTAAACTGATATTTCAGTTTCTGGAAGATGCTGGAGATTTTGGAGCTGACAATGTCTGATATATCTAGGGGATTCTATTGATGATATATCTGCACTTAGGTTTCTAGGTCTGTGTAATTGCTGTGGCCATTATGAGAGGTCCCACATACCCTAGTGGATTTTATACAATGGATTTTATGGTATGGAAAATAGAGGTGCTGTAACACCACGAGCTGGGCAGGATAACCCAAAACTCTAACAGAAAAACATTTTGCTTCTGAAATATCTAAGGCATTTTACAGAACTGACTAAGTCCACCAGGACCATGGACTTTTCCTTTTATGGTACTATGAAATAGATTAAGAAATGTGGTTATTCTTTTTGAGTAACTGATTACCCGGATAGCCTTCTTCCACACATAGGTGACAACTCCATCCTGCCACATGTGTGATGCATTCTGGCCACCAAACATCAGAGTTCCACTATCCACACTCAGTGGGTTGATTTTCACAATTTTATGGGCTGGATCCTCACTAGAGACCTGGAGATGATTGAGAGCTTGTACAAGGGTACGAATGCAAGAGCTTTTTCCAGAAGCGGGTGGACCTGCTACAATCACACCTGAGGGAGAATAAAGACTCATAATTAAATCTGTGCAAACCATGGCAATATAAATATTGCTTGAAAAATAAACAATAGCTTTTAAATAGCTTCTTATTCCTGTAAGTATTTAATAGACCTTAGAACCCTGGTGCCTAATTTGAAGCCCTCTGGCAATTAATTCCTTTTTTTCTTATGTTTTTATAATGGATGTTGTTGAGACAACTGTCAAATATAAAATAAGTAATTTTAAAGTGGGTTACAGGAAGCACAAATGTAAAACCCACTGATTTTAAAGGAGCTCCAATAGCATTGAGCTCTAGCAATTTCCTGTAACAAGCCTCTTTACTGATGCAGGACCCTAGTCTGCAAAAACTCCTATAGTATGTTTGGTCATGCATGGTCTCTGACCATCTCCTGTAGCATATACATACTTTATGACCATCTCCTGTTGCATGTCTGTAGCCTTTGACAGCTTTCTATAGCGTTATATTCACTGAATATTATGTGTGGTCTTTTGACAATGTCAGAAGCCACACTTGAGGCCCCTTTTTACAAGTAAGTTGACCACCATTGACTTATATTTTCTCAATGCTTGAATTTAAATATTGATTGTTATGATGTCTCCTATGTTCTGTGTGTTTGTATTAATTTATGCATGTGTTCTCTGAGTCAGTCACCCAGGGGAGTAATATCCACATGCTTTGAACAACTATCAAAAAAGAAAAAGGTCTCACACACACAAGCTGGCAGCGATGTCTATTTCATTAACATTACACATATTTACATTTCCTGGGCAAATATTACTAAAAACATTTTTTTATAAAATAACAAATACTGTTGTACATGCCTACCTGAATTTACAAGGGACAAACTGAAGAGCTGTTTTACTTTGTTCAACCAGGGTGAATGAGGAAATAATTTATTTTCATCTGCCTTCATCAGAATGGCTTTTTCTAATTCCTTTTGAAGGATTTGTCTAGAACCAGATGTATCGTGCATTCCCATAAAAACATCTCCAAGAATCTGTTTAAACACTAAATAACTCTGTAAAAAGTAAAAACATAGTCTGGATATTGTTTCCAAAAAAGAAAGGAATTAAAAACGAGCGAAACCATAACAAATAAGACAATGCTATTTTTAAGGGTTTTTCAGTTTAGAAATCTGCTGCAATGTAATAATTAGCTAACCCGCACTATTTTAGCAACTTAAAACTTGGTGACTTTCTTTAGCTAAAAAAAAACATGACATAGTTCCTGCCTTTTGCTGGCCATACACTAAAAATCGGCCAAACCCATTTTCGAAAAACGAACATTCGGCCGTGAGCGCAAACGATAGTGCCATGATGTAATGACTGATAAATCGTTCAGTGGACATAAATGATTGCATTTTTTGTTCGTTTTTTTACATATACCTAATGCAAACAGTTTGCATGGGAAACACATTAACCTTTCAAATTATCGTTCGCTCGGCAGAAAATTTCCAAACTTGTCCTTCATTTTTTCGGCTCAAAAACATTCCAACGATTATCGATTTTGTGCCCATTAACTGGCTGAAAAACAAACGAACTGTCTAAAGGAACGAATTTCTGCCTATTTTTCCTATAGTGTATGGCCAGCATAAGACACTTACTTGTTTTGCAAAAAGTCTAAACCTAAAGAAAAAAATGACTACTGCTTCATTCAAACTGAATACATGGGAAATATACTTTAATTACAGTTACCTTACAGCGATTTATTGTAAATCTTTGTACCAGTGCAAACTAAAGAATGCATAAGGGTGTCAAAGTTGGACTTTTGTAAAGCTGCTATCACATCTTTGTATGAAGTAAGTGCAGGCCCGGACTGGAACAAAAAATAGGCCAGAGCATATAATCCACATCCACATTTTTTTTTTAATACTTTCCTCTGAGACTGTCCCAGAAGAGGACAGTATGTAACTGAATTCTCTGCACTGTGCAATTGCAATTTAATAATATAACGTGGGACTGAGAAGATTTTAATACTTTATACTAAAACAATAGGGACTGGGCAGGGAAGATGATTCTCACAAACTTGCTGTGAGAGGAGGACCAAGACCCCTGTGGGCTTATTGAAGGGTAGCAGACCAGCACAGCACCAGAGAAGAAGAATAAAGACAGTATCTGGCTATGCCCATAGTGTGTTCTAAGCACGTTGCGTTGTGCGTAGCCTGATACATCTTTATTCCTCCTCCAACAGGTTGTCTAGGCTACCAGCCTACCATCCATCCATGAACACCAGCATCCTCTACTGAGTGTCGCAAGAGGTGACACACTGCAGTGGGAGGATTACTCGAGCAGAGTAAGTTCCTGTCCGTGTCACAGTCCCTCCCTGGAGGCCCAAACCAGACCCAATATGGAAGTATAAAACAGAATCTGGCTATGCACATTGCGTAACAGATTTTGTTTTCTGTCTTCCTCCTCCGGGTTTTTTACAGGCAGCTACCACTGAGCTGCCATCATGTTCCATGGTGAGACTGAAGGGAGGACCAGTTCAGAAGGATTCAGAGAGTCCTGCTCGGTCGGTGTCACTCCTTAGAGGCCCACATGGCTTGCGGCAGACAGAGACCAGTGGGTGAGAGACAGGTGTTTGATATATAAGCGATATAATTCCATATTTTATGTCGCGGTTCTCAGCCTCTGGAGCTCTCTGTTACATTAGCCAGCTCTTGTTAGGACATGTGGCCCGGTGACCCCGGCCCACCAGGCAAAGGCTGGAGTTCCCTATGGCCAGTCCGGGGCTGAGTAAATGTATTTTTAAAAAATGTATACTATATAACCCTTCTGGGCACATCATGGTATTGTAGGCAATCTAAGTGTGGCAAAAAAAAAATACTGACGTTTGCCTGATGTTTTCCCAATTCAGAGCGCTGCTTACAACAATCAGGCCCTCTAAGTCCATCTGAAAAACAATAATAAGCACCTCTACACACTGCCCCAGTTTTCCTGGATGCAGGTAGACAAATCTATTCAAAGATTTATCAAAGGATAAATCATTTAGGAGGAAGCCCTAGGCCCTACAGAGAAAAAAAAAAGCTTGTAAACAGAAATGTAATATGTAAAGATTCATGATAGATAATTATATTTACTGTGTCCCATAGTATGTTCCTGAAGCCAGGATTACCACTGGCTGAAACCTTTCTTCCACTAAAAAGATTGGAGTTAATAATGAAACACATATTCACTTGTTGTCCCTGTAATTTTATTGCCCTTTGCTTGGGTGTATAATGCAAGCCTGCAATTTCTTGCCAAACACAGTTTAACAAACTCTACTACTTACATCACCCGTCATTCGTGGGCCTAGCACATCTTGCAACGCGTCAGCTACGAAGATGTGACTTTCCTTCATTGCAGCTACAACAGGGTTAGAAGAGATTACTTTTTTTTTCTTGTCTGTGTTGTTGCCAGTTTTTAAGCTTGGCACGGGACCTGATATATACAAGAGCAGATAAAAGAAATAAATATGTTTAGCATGCAAATAGGATACTAATGTGATTACAATATTTATTTTAATATTTCAATTTAAGAGCATATCTATGTCAATAATATCATAGCATGCATATGGCTGCAAATTAGTCAAAAGCGAATGTTCATATGACTTAATTTGTAACCCTTTATTCTAAGTATCTGCAGTGAGCCTGATGCATGCCTTACTCCCTAAATCAGATATAAAGAGCAATACATCTTACTTGCTGCAAATGTTGTAAGTTGCTGATAAGACATAGCACTGCTAGAGCGGGAGAGTCTTCCTCCTTCCAGCTCCATGCGACCATTAATCGTCTTCTCCATCTCCCGCCTTTGACATGCCCGGTATATGACCTCAACCATAGACTGGAAGCTGATATGTCGGTGATATTCTTCTGAGCTAAGGTACCAACAAGATGAAGAAATGTATCAAAACAGAGCATATTATACAAATGACATTATTAAATTCAGTATAAAAGAAAAGTTAATATATAAGGCCTCTTGCACATGATACTCCTATTTGAGCATCTACTTTTTCAGCCCGAATTTCAGGTGTTTTCTTTGTATGTATTTTCACCTATATATATAATAATAATAATAATAATAATATGTGTTTGCGCATTTTCACGCAAATATATTCTCACGTTTTCATTCTGCATAATATGCAAATGGGCATTTGCGCGCATGTATGAGCACTTGCACGTATTTGCACGCATTCACATGCACAAGGCGTAAATTACTGAAAAACAATGCAGATTTTTCTTTTTATTTATTTTTTACTGAAGAATGCTGAATGCTTATTTACGTGCCTGTATGCATAGGCACATTACAATTAATGGGCTGTATTTTAGCTCAGTAAAAAAAAAAAAGCTGTAATGAGCGTTTTCAAGCTGCAGTGTGCAAGATGCCTAAAAACCATGCATGTTGTTGAATGAACATTATTTGTAGTTAAAAAAAATGTTAAACATCTAAGCTACAACAATTAGTCTTGGCTGCAGACAAATAGGGTAGGTTGATCCATATGCCAGTTTCTACTAATATGCACTATATTAAATCAAAACAAAGGAAGGTAGTATTGGGCCAACTGTGCTGTTGAGATTAGTAACTGCATAACCTATAAAGCACACAGGAATTCAGAAAACTAACAGTTGTTCCTTGAGAAGCTCTGAGATGAGTTGTAGTCTTGTAGCGAGGATCTTGGAGCCTTTAAAACCAAGGCTGGTAAGTTTAGCCCTGAGAAGTGCAGTGTGGTCAGGAACAACCAGTGAGACAGCTCTAAATATGGCTTGTACATCCTTAGGTAGATTCTGGAATCCTGATTTGGAAACAGTGAGAAGAAGGCTGCAATTGGTGTGCGCTTCAACCTGCAAATACAAATCAGTGTTAATAAAAGCACAATTATGAAAGCAAACTGCAAACTACCCTAGTGCATATTTTCTAGCAGCTTTAAAAAAGTATCAGAATAATAAAGAATAAGTGCAGCTTTATTAAAAAAAATTGATTATTAACAGTTATGCTACTTTTCGTGCCTCATTATTCACTTTCAGGTCATTACAAGAACAGGGGGGCTCTCTTTACGTCTGGAGTAAAAGTGATTTAACCTGCACATGCAGTAAGGCTTCTTTACAGTAAGAGCTGTAAAATGGTCGAATTGACTGCCTCATAAACTATTTCTGGCCAGATTGGTAGATTGTTTTTAAAAAGAGCTGGATGCATTCCTAAATGCACAAAGTATAACTTGTTTACAGGTTGCCAGGGATGGGACCTGGACAGGAGGTATACTGTATTTCTCTACCATTTGGGTTGTGGTTTCTTTAAACAGATGAGAACCCTAAGCCCAAGTCTGGGATTGAGATACTGATGGTGAGCGATTTTGTGTGATCTTATTTATACCAGGAATTTGGACTGTTTTCCTTTATTTTGCTGAAGAAAGCTATAGTATTTGTGTTTGCTTGTGTTTGAGAGAACAATAAACACTGTCTAGTTTTACAAGTGGCTGGCTGGTGATCTCTGGCCCTCTATGTTACAATTGGTGCTTGGATGCAGGCAATCCAGTCATACAAGTTGAAGTAAAAACTGGCATTAAAGGGCTAGTATCCATTTTTGCATTTCTGGGTCAAGAGCAGCAGAGGCCTTGCAAACCTCTGAGGGTGGCATAAATGTGGTAGTCAAAGCCCTGGTGCAAGCTACAGTGACACAGCAGCAGGCCTCCATGGAAGCCAACTGCTGCCATGAGGAAACCCAGGCATGCCAGGACCAGACCCTGGCACTATTTTTACAGGCTCAGCAGACTCAGGCAGAGCAGTTGAAGGTGCAAAGGAAGTCTGTCTAGGCTCAGTTGGATACACTGGGACTAGCTATTTTTTACATAAAGTTTATGCGCTATTATGGCACTACTCCCCACCCCCCTCAAAATGACGTGGAAGTCTTCCTGACCATGACAATGTACATTTGAGAGAAGGGTGGCCTCAGGACCAGAGAGCTGTTTTTTTCGGGGGGACCACAGAAGCCCTTCTATGACCTACCAGCAGTCGACATCAAGAACTATGCGAAGCTCAAGAGGGAGATCTTAACCCACCTTGGGCTGACTCTGGCTGTTTGGGGCCATCGGTTGCAATGCTGAAAATATCATGTTGGTCAGTCACCATGATATCAAATGCACGACCTATTGCAGCTGTCCACAAAGTGGTTGCAGCTGAGGAAGTTAAAGGGGCCGCAGATCATGGAACAGGTTGTCATGGACACTACCTAATGAGCTGCAGCATTGGGTTAGCCACGGGGAACCTCAGATGATGGACTGACTTGTAGAGATGGTTAAGCACTACACCATGGTGGAGGATCTACTGGGACCTACCAATCCCTAAGGACCCTTGCCAAGGAGAATGAAGCCATTCACAAACAAAGCAACCAGCACTCCCTGTGTTCCAGAAATCTACTCTGGCATGAAAGAATGAAAAACGTTCTGTTCTGGCGGTGTCACTCCTGGTGCCAAATCAAGGCTCAATATCCACTGCAGGAGGAGCCCATGGAATGCAGATCTATACAGAGGTTGTCCTGCTATACCCAAAGGGTATGGGCTGCCGACTTGAATATGACAGAGTGTGAAATCTGGATTAACCAACTCCATGTCTGAGCACTAGTAGACTCAATTATTATTGTAACCCTTGTCCATCCTGGGGTAGCTGGGAGAGTGGGCCCGTATCTATGACCCTTCGGGTAATATGTAAATACAATTACACTTAAGAATAGCCACTGGTACCAGTAGCAACACCAACTGCATGTAGCTGGCTTTTACTTTAACAAGCAGTTGGCTAGTGATCTCAGGCCCTCCATATTACATTGGATTCTAACATTTATTAGGTAATAACGGGGTTGATCAGGGTAATGCACAAGTGCATTTGTAGCGCCACCCCCGGAGGAGTCGTTTAAGTATGTTTGGTTGTGTACGCTGCCTCTCAACCCCGGTAACAGTCTCAGCCCCCTCTGGCACACCTGGCAATAGTGTAAGTGCAAGGACCAATGAGAAACACCTGTTGCAGTAAAACGCATAAATTGTCTTTACTGTAAAAGAAAGCAATGGCAATTCTATATCAGATTGGTTAGCTCTGTATAAATTGGCTCTATGAGTCCGGGCAAGAGAAGAACAGAAGAATGACCCTTTCTTATGTCAGACCTCTCTCTTCTGTCTCCTGACACCACAGGCCCACCCTCAAACACTGTATTCAAATCAACATTTAATGGCTTAACTTCCCAGATAAACTATCCCCCACACCCACAACATACACAGAGCCCAGAGTATGTGTGTGTGTGCCCGTATGGCTCCAGTAGCTTCAGTCCCTTGGAGGAAGGATGAGGCCTTGGATCTTCAGCTAGTCACTTTAGTTGGTGCATTTAAACTCCTGCCTAGCAAAGTGTATCTGATATGCTGGCAGTATCCGAATAACAAGGCGGACAATGTGACTGCCTAACAGGCCATTCACAAGACCCAGTTTCTGGTAAGTGTAGGCAAAGGTGAGGTAACTCTGTCGATGTGCAGTGTCCTTGTTCCCTGCAGATAGGCAAGTGCCCTCTCACCAAATCCTACGGTCAAAGCCCAAACAAACATCCTCGAAACAGACAGGCTCTTCTGGCGATCCGACTGGTCGCCTCACACTGGAACACTTCACACAGTAGATGCAGGTGCGCCTGGATATGCACCTGGGATCCCCTCTCACAGGCTGGATGTCCCTGACTGGCTGTAGAACTTGCAAAGTGAGCTGTGGACTGACATGGGAGACAACACCTCTCCTCTCCAGTCTCTTCTCCTGCCTCGTGGTAACTGAACATCCCTCAGGAAACAAGATGGAGTCTCTAGTTCTTTTGCCCCAGAGCATGCTGGGCTTTGTAGTTCCTGCCCCCATACAAGACTATGGGGCCCTTTGGTAAGGGGACTACATGTCCCAGAATCCATTGCTGCTGCTCCTGCAGCTTGTTACAGTCCCTCTAATTGTCTCCTTTACTTGGCTCCTCTGATTGGCTCCTCTCCTCCTGCCAATAGGAGCACAGGGGAGGGAGCAGAGAGCGGGTGGATGCCTATACGAGCGCAGCTCGCATTAACAAGGTCAGTGTTCAAGGAGGGGGAGAGGTCCTCCCCAAGGACCTGACCGCGCTTTTCCTCTGTGGAGAGCCCCGGCACGCACTTTTCGGCTTCGTCATTCAAGCCGTGGCAGCCTGCAAACCTGAAAGGAAGACTGTGTGATGATGGAAACCTTTGCAGCTCACCACTGGAGGGCTGTACAGCTCACATCTGGAAGGCATTGTTTCAAGGTAAGGCTCTCATAATGTGCTAGTATGCAGTTCATACTAGCACATTATGATATTGCCTTGCAGGAGGAAGATTTTTTTTTTTTGTTCCAATAATTTTTATTATAGATTTTAAAAGTATCATACAGATGTTTATGCTCAAACAATTGTCAGAAAGTTGTCAAAACAAGGATGCATTCTTCAGTATGATCAGTGACCCTGACCAATTAAACATAAAAAACGACATAAAAAAAAGTTTTAGGCCCAGCATGCAGGCTTTACTCATTGACGTGGCCATTTGTCTAAGGCTATGAGCCCATACGTCTCAGCAACTAGTCACCAAGAAACCTCAACAGGTAGGCCCCGTTCACACTGGGGCGGTGGGGGCGTCGGCGGTAAAACAGCGCTATTTTTAGCGCGGTTTTACCGTCATTTTTGCGGCTGTATTCGGCCACTAGCGGTGCGGTTTTAACCCCCGCTGGCGGCCGAAAAAGGGTTAAAGACGCTCGTACAGCGCGGCTGTAGCCGCGGTATTGCCGCGCTGTCCCATTGATTTCAATGGGCAGGAGCGGTTTAGGAGCGGTGAACACACCGCTCCTTCACCGCTCCAAAGATGCAGCTCGCAGGACTTTTTTTACCGTCCTGCCAGCGCACCGCTTAAGTGTGAAAGCCTTCGGGCTTTCACACTGAACAAACAGCGGAGGCTGTTTAGGGGCGGTTTGCAGGCGGTATTTTTAGCGCAATAACGCCTGCAAACCGCCCCAGTGTGAAAGGGGCCTTAGTGTTAAGCATTAACAGTACAGTAAGCTGATCCATCATAGCTCCAGAATATGGGGGATATGAAAGCGATGTCAGCTAGGACCAGGCCCGGTACCTCAAATCATATGGTCTCAATCTCAAAGAAAAAAACAAACACAAAAAAAAAATAAAATAGAATAGTTGGGGAGACTACCAAAAATTATTATTATTATGGTATAACAGAACCAATAACAGGAAAAGTGAAAAATGAAAAAGAAAAAGAGAAGAAAGAATCAGAATAGGGTAGAGAAGAGTAGGTCCCCTCAGCCTGGGCCTCCCCTCACAAAATAGCTCAGTATTCAGGGAGCCTGAAGATAAGCAATCCGGGGATCCCACACTTTTTCAAACCTAGCTTGCTTATCTCTTTGAATACTGGCCAGCTTTTCATTGATCATAATTCAAGATTTTTTGTTTTTCACCAACGTAACATTGATAACAGGTGATTTCCATGCACATGCTATGGTTATTTTAGCCGTTAAAAGAATGAAAAATATGAGAGTTCGTAGATGTCTGGGGATCTCCTCCAACAGTACATATCCACTTTTGGTTTGAAAAGTAGCAGTTTGCTGCTGTTAAAACATAATTATTATTATACAGGATTAATATAGCGCCAACAGTTTGTGCAGCGCTTTACAATATAAAGGGAGACAATACTGTTACAATACAGTAAACTACAAGAGGGTTAAGGCTGGGTTCATACTATTGCGAATCGGATGTGGTTTCCCCGCATCCAATTTGCATAGCAGTAGATTGTGAGCGGCTCTCTATGGAGATGGCAATGGTTTACACATCTCAGCAGCGTCTCCCGTGTGAATTGCACAGGAGTCCTGTGCGTCTTCTGGTCCATTACAGGTCCAAAATTCATCCAAAAATTTGGTCTGAAATCGGAACGGAAACGGTGAATGGAGAAGCACCGAACCACTGCTGGGAGCCGATCCGTGTTCCAGTGTGAACCTAGCCTATGAGAACTCTAAGCTCCTTTAGGGTATATAAACTTATATGAAAGGTACTATGTGAAAGGTGATAATTTAACTATAAAAGCTTTCCTTTTGAAATTGAATTTTAATATTTCTTATTACAATAAATAAATTGTTAAGGTATTACTTCAGGAATATCAGTGAATATACTTTTTACTATAGACATTTTGTTTTTGTGTTTGCTAACTAGTAAATTCTATGTATGCAATCACCCACTAGATGGGGCTAATAGCTTTCAATAATGTAATTACAACGCAACCGCATGAGGGTAAGATTACGTAATATAGAAATGCAAACAGCTCCTCTGTAATGGTATGAGAAAACACAGCCACTGACCAGATTGGCCTTTACTGAGGAAAAAAAATTGTTAAATTGTTATGCAGTAGTAAGACCAGATAAGGAAATACTGTGTGCAAAGAATATTTAATAGCATGATTCATTCTCTGTAAACACTTCCAGACCTTGCATCCATCTTGTAAAGTGATCTTAGGTAGTCTGGCATTGAACGAGTCATAAAGGGCCCGTGCATTGTGCATGAAGACAGAGATTGCTTGCTCAGGGAGGAGGTGAAAATCATCAAAACAGCTCCAACATCCATCCTAAAAAATACATGGAAAATACATTCATCCTGTTGCAGTTACATTGACATGTTACAGCTCACTAAACTGTGATTCTGAAGGTAGAGCAACACAGGTGATTGAAAAACCCAAGATAAAGACAACCCATGTGTGATTTTGCAGTTTTTGTTCAGGCATTCAATCACACTCTTTGGGAGGAAGGTTTGCCAGATCATTTTATATTCTCAAAACTGAGCAAACAAGTGACTATACTGTATGTAGAATTACACTTCTAGGTTCAAAACAAATCACTGATTGATTAAGAGGATTGTGCAACTGTCCGCAGATTGTTTGCACCACTAAACATTACACATCAACATTACCAAATAAATGAATAGGAGAAATTAATAAAAAGTGTCTGAGAAAAACTTTGTGTCAACTTGAGCAGTTGCCCGAAACCGTCAATCAAATTTTAAATGTTAATTTTTTAAGCAGTGTTTAAAAAATAAAATATAGAAGCTAATGGGTTGCTATGAACAATGGCACCAGTTAGATCCTTTTTATTAATTCCCTCGCCTTTGTTCTAAAGTGGGGGAGAATTATTATCTTAGCTTTTAAAGAAATATTAGCTAAACTGAATTTATGCACCCTTAAAAAGAGCACATCGGGGGTAGATAGGATCACCTTTTATGAATACATATATAGTCCTTTTATAAACTTAGTAAAAAGTTATTTCGTTTAAGGTTATCACAAAAAACAAGGGGCACTCTTTGCACCTGGAGAGAATGAGGTGTAACCTCCATGTACAGAAAGGTTCCTTTAGAGCAGGGGTCTCAAACTGGTGGCCCTCCAGCTGTTGCGAAACTACAAGTCCCATCATGCCTGTGCCTGTAGGAGTCATGAATGTAACGGTCAGCCTTGCAATTCCTCATGAGACTTGTACTTTCACAACAGCTGGAGGGCCACCAGACCAGTTTGAGACCCCTGCTTGAGAATAAAGGCTGTAAAAATGTGGACTCGTTTTCTAGAGGAGCTATTCCTAGCCAACTCAGTACATTGTTTTAGAAAGGACTGAATAGATTCTAACTGCACAAAATATTATTGGCAATTAAATTTATAGGAAATGTATCCTCCCCAAAAGGAGTGGGGGCATCGTCTCCCTGATCTGGGGCAGTATTGCAAAGATCTCTACTTGTCCAGAGTGGTGATATGGTGTGTGTCACCTAGATCCAAACCATGTGTACAAATTGAACAAAAGCTTCTCTCTGGTTAACTTCTCAGCTCTCCCCTGGATCCCACTCAACTATTATAGGACACTAAACAGACATCCTACCATAGGCGCCATGAGTGAGATCATTGACCAGATATTTACTCAGAAGGGCCTATCCCCCATCCTTCTTCTCTGACGGTATTTTTTGATAACCCTCAATTTCCACCAGGCGCTGATAATAAATACTTCTAGCTGAGATGTGCTGTTCCTGGTGTGTACACTTTTGGACTACACAGGGATGGATGACTTTACAAACTTTATGTGACCTAGTGGATCATCAATTGAACCCATGGGATGAGTACCACCTTAGACATTTTATAACTTCCCAACATGCTCAATGTCTTTACTAGAGCCTTGATCTCCTTTGATTGTCCGTGTAATGAGGGCAATTTTGTACCCCATCTGCTTATCTCTATGTACAGTGCAAGATGCTAAGCGCCCCCTCTGGAAAACTATGTCCCTCCCTGCAAAAGTTCTGGATGGGAGTTAAGAATATTATCCTTCATTTTACATCAGTGGACCTCTGCGCAGACCTTTAGGATATTTACTACACCTCAACAAGGTACCTCTGCAACATTAAATGCACTCGTTGACTGCTCACATGCTGACTGCAACTCATGCCTGCATTCCAAACGTATAGAAAAAAACCTCCCCACTGACCCAAGGTTTTCAAAATTTAAACTGTTCCACATTGTGCTGTCCTGCTCACTTAGCCCATATATATAATAAAAGCCAGGTGGTGTGGGGAGTTTTGTGTGATGTGTTACAGTGCCTAAAAAAAAATTCATACCCCTTGAAATTTTCCACATTTTGTCATGTTACAAACAAAAATGTTAATGTATTTTATTGGGATTTTATGTGATAGACCAACACAAAGTGGAACATAATTGTGAAGTGGAAGGAAAATGATAAATGGTTTTCAACATTTTTTACAAATAAATATCTGAAAAGTGTGCATTTGTATTCAGTCAGTATTACAGCTGCAAGTCTTTTTGGGTATGTCTCTACCAGCTTTGCACATCTAGAGAGTAAAATGTTTGCCATTCTTCTTTTTGCAAAATAGCTCAAGGTCTGTCAGATTGGATGAAGAGTGTCTGTGAATAGCAATTTTCAAGTCTTGCCACAGATTCTCAATTGGATTTAGGTCTGAACTTTGACATATGCTTTGATCTAAACCATTCCACTGTAGCTCTGGCTGTATGTTTAGGGCTGTTGTTCTGCTGGAAGAACCTCCACCCCAGTCTCAAGTCTTTTGCAGACTCTGACAGCTTTTCTTCTAAAATAGCATTTGGCTCCATCTATCTTGCCATCAACTCTGACCAGCTTCCCTGTCCCTGCTAAAGAAAAGCATCCCCACAACATAATGCTGCCACCACCATGTTTCACATGGGGATGGTGTGTTCAGGGGGATGCGCGGTGTTAGTTTCCACCACACATGCAATAGCATTTTCCTTTTAAGCCAAAAAGTTCAATTTTGGTCTCATCTGATCAGAGCACCTTCTTCCACAAGTTTGCTGTGTCCCCCACATGGCTTCTCGAAAACTGCAAACGGGACTTCTTATGGCTTTTTTTCAAAAATGGCTTTCTTATTGCCACTCTTCCATATAGGCCAGATTTGTGGAGTGCACAACTAATAGTTGTCCTGTGGACAGATTCTCCCACCTGAGCTGTGCATGGTCCTCTTGGCTGCTTCTCTGATTAATGCTCTCTTTGCCAGGCCTGTCAGTTTAGGTGGACTGCCATGCCTTGGTAGGTTTTCAGTTGTGCCATACTCTTTCCATTTTTGGACGATGGATTGAAGAGTGCTCCGTGAGATGTTCAAAGATTGGGATATTTTTTTATACCCTAACCCTGCTTTAGGCTGGGTTCACACTGCAGTACAGAGCGGCTCACAGCAGGGGTCCAGTGCATCCATGTTCACCGGTTCAGGTCCGATTTCAGTCCAAATTTTTGGCTGAATTCAGACCTGAAACAAGCCAGAAGACACACAGGACTCCCGTGCAATTTGCACCGAAGCCGCTCTGGAGATGCGTAAACTGGCTCCATAGAGAGCCGGTCACAATCTCCTGACATACGAATTGGATGCAGGGAATCCAATTCGCACTAGTGTGAACCTAGTCTTAAACTTCTCCACAACTTTATCCCTGACCTGTCTGGTGTGTTCCTTGGCCTTCATGATGCTGTTTGTTCACTAAGGTTCTCTAACAAACCTCTGAGAGCTGAATTTATACTGAGATTAAATTACACGCAGGTGGACTCTATTTACTAATTAGGTGACTTCTGAAGGCAATTGGTTCCACTAGATTTAAGTTAGGGGTATCAGAGTAAAGGGGGCTGAATACAATGCACGCCACACTTTTCAGAATTTTATTTGTAAAAAATTTGGAAAATCATTTTCCTTCTACTTCACAATTATGTGCCACTTTTGTGTTGGTCTAGCACATAAAAACTCAATAAAATACATTAATGTTTTTGGTTGTAACATGACAAAATGTGGAAAATGTCAAAGGGTATGAATACTTTTTCAAGGCACTGTATATGTTCTAGGAGGAACCTCCTGTTGGAGGGGTGCTCCCCGTCATCTGCTACTGCATACACCTCCCTAACACCACTTGACCTCTGTATCGGAAAAGTCAAGTACATGTAAGATGTAACACTGGATGTGTTGTCCTATTGTGTATTCCACAATGTCTTAAATAAAAAATGAAAAAAAAAAACATTATAGCAGATAACACTTTCTAGGCAGTATCCCGTTGCCTTTGGGGATCTGGAAGGAGTTTTTCCCATGTTAGAGCAAAATACATCATGTTTTCTAAGGTTTTGCAAATCTTTACATTAAAGTTGAGGAAGCAAGGTTTCTATTTATCTTTGATTGGACTTGATGGATATGTGTCTGTTTATAAATTGGCGCACACTTTTGTAAAGGCTGTTCACCTTTCTGAGCATCAACTACAGGTTTAGGGTTCTAATGATGCAAGGTGTTTTATTTATTTATTTCTAAGTGATGGACATGTTTTTTTTTTGCCAAACTATGTAACTATGTTACTAAAGTACTTTCTTATGCCGCGTACACACGGTCGGACTTTTCAGCTACAAAAGTCCGACAGCCTGTCCGACAGACTTTCGACGGACTTTTGGCGGACTTTCGACGGACTTGCGGCGGACTTTCCAACGAACAGACTTGCCTACACACGATCACACAAAAGTCCGTCGAATTCTTACGTGATGACGTACACCGGACTAAAATAAGGAAGTTCATAGCAAGTAGCCAATAGCTGCCCTAGCGTGGGTTTTTGTCCGTCGGACTAGCATACAGACGAGCGGATTTTTCGACCGGACTCGAGTCCGTCGGAAAGATTTGAAGCATGTTTCAAATCTAAAGTACGTCGGATTTGAGGCTAAAAAAGTCAGTTGAAAGTCCGGAGAAGCCCACACACGATCGGATTACCAGCCAGCTTTAGTCCGTCAGCGTCCGTTGGACTTTTGTAGACGAAAAGTCCGACCGTGTGTACGCGGCATAATACTGAGCCCCTGTGGTATTCCCCCTTTTGTGAACAAAGACAGATGGCAAAACTGTGCTCTACATGTATGTTTACACAGTGATTGAATAAATATGGACACTTGCAGCATGTCTTATTTCTCACCTTTGAACCTAATAAATAGGTTGTGCTGTTTCATTTAGGCTATCTGCAGTATTCATGCTTCAAGCTTGATTTATTAGGTTACAACTGCCATTTTTAATGCCAAGTTATAAAATAAAAACTCAAAGTAGAAGTATGTCCTCCCATTAATAAGTATGTGCTGTAGCACTTAAATATAGGTGCCCCAGTCCCTCAACTAAGTCCTACAAATACCTGTTGAGTCTGCCAGTAATGTCCACCTAATGCAGCCTTCTGTGTTGGTGCTGCAATGATGTTGCACTGCTCCTGATTTTAGAGCAATGTTACCACGCTCATGAAGGCTGTGCCTGCTTGCACTACAGTGTGACGGAAAAATGTTGCAGGGGAGGGGGTTGCTACCATCATTGTTACCACAGATTCACAATCCTGTAGCTTGTCAATCAGCAAATGGCCACAGCTAGACCTGAACACTGACTGTGCTGCCAAAACTTTCTACTGTGAACTGTAATGCCTGGTAGGACACAAGTGAAGGAGGAATTGGCTGATTAGGGAAGGTAAAGCAAGTTGTTTGCTTACTTTATGAGGCTTGTGCATCACATAGTAACTGGATTTGGAACTTCCTGTCATACAAGGGGCCTTTAGTTGTACTTTAAAGTACAAAAGTCAAATTCCAACTAGAATCTTTCATTTATGTTTTATATATAGACCAGGAAGAGGTGTGATTCTCCTCCTGTTTGATTTTTTTATATGGACCATGATACCAATAGGCATATTCCCAACAGCTAAATTCCCTGTTCCCTTCTTCGAAGAGCATTCTTCATATGTAAATTGTAAGTAACAAAACTGTCTGGTGCTCTGAACTTACTATGCCAGTCTAATCTATGCATACCACTTATGCCGCGTACACACGGGCGAACTTTCCAACGGACTTTCCGACGGACTTTCGAATGAACAGACTTGCCTACACACAATCAACCAAAGTCCGACAGATTTGTACATGATGACGTACGACCGTACTAAAATAAGGAAGTTGATAGCCAGTAGCCAATAGCTGCCCTAGCGTCGGTTTTTGTCCGTCGGACTAGCATACAGACGAGCGGACTTTTCGACCGGACTCGAGTCCGTCGGAAAGATTTGAAACATGTTTTATTTCTAGGACTGTCGTACTTTTGGGAAAAAAAGTCCGCTGGAGCCCACACACGGTTGAATTGTCCGACAGGTTCCGGTCCTCCGGACCTAGTCCGTCAAAAAATCCGCTCGTGTGTACACGGCATTACTAGCCCCACTGTATTTCTAAGGTGGGTAGGATGGCCCATTTTGCTGCACTTCACATATACATGCAGCCAGGGTTGAAATTCAAGCTAAAGAGAGCATTACAGTAAGTATAAGCATGCATTGTACTTTTCATACAGCAGATTTTTTTTTCTACGGACAAATTAATTCTCTTTTCTCAGTACAAATTTTAACTTACAAGAGCGGTTCCGTTCAAAACTCTCCCCAGTGCAGATAAGTCTGTTGTTGGAGAACACGTGAAGAGAAAAACAAAATTCCCCAATAAATATGACAGGCCCTAGTGATATAAAAGAAAAAAAAACATAATTCGTATAAAATGAGAATTGTACAGTATATACATTAATATTATATATACAGTATAAATATGTAATATAATGTCTGTAGCTATGTTGTTCTTACTTAATAAAAAAGAGTGCTGATCCCTACTTGGTTTCACTTAAGAATTATCACTGTTTTCTATGGAATACACATAAATGCCTATAGATGTATAAACATCAACACTGTAATATTGTTCACCTAAGGCTAAACACTAGGTCAGGGGTAGGCAACCTCGGCACTCCAGCTGTTTTGAAACTACAAATCCCATCATGCCTGTGCCTCTAGGAATCATACCTGTGATTGTCAGGGTCTTGCAATGTATCATAGGACTTGTAGTTTCACCACAGCTGGAGGGCCGAGGTTGCCTACCCCTGCACTAGGTCATTGTGAAGCAAAATATTTTTGAAAAGTTTCACATTTGAGAAGTATTGTGCTGCTTTGAAGAGGTGCATTGTGAGTCCTTCACTGTGGTCCATGGGGTCAAAAAGAAAATCCTTATGACTTTATCCACAAAGAACAGGAAAATATAACTAATGACTTAAACATGAACTCTATAAAATACACAAATGAATACTGCTCTGTAATAATCAATATATCATTGCATGTATTTTGGAAATGCAAGCAGTGTAAGTATCTGGTTTTGACTTGGTATCGGCCTCTTTCAATCTCTTCGTATCAAATATCAGACTGTGGGTGGCAGAAGCAGCACAAGGAGCCAATCAAGGCTGCTGCAATGCAAGGGGCATGCTAATAGGAAAGAGCAAAGTGACAGAGAGATCATCTCATCTGTGTGCTGTTTTTCCTTTTACAGGATGAGGGGTGGGAAGGGCACCTGAAAATGAAAGTGAAACTGCAGCAGAGAATGATCAACTCGCCCTATCCTATTAGACAGGGCTGTGATGTAGGGCAGAGCTGTTTTAATCTGAGGGCTGAATGGAAAGAAATTCAATTCCTTCGATAAGTGAAACAGCTCTCATATATGTATTTCATGTATGCAATATGGTGTTTGTCTTGAGTTCCTCATTAATACAACTTATTTTCTGTTTCAGTATGCCAATCTGTAACAACTCTTTGATGTTGTAATGAAAATTATATTATCATATATGACATGCACCTACCTTGACTGTTTCAGTTTTACCAACTCCAGAATCTCCTTGGAGAACCACACCATTCCTCTGCTGTAAAATCTTTAACAAATGATAAATAGAAAAATCAATTCACAATTTCCCATTAATGCACACAATTCTACATGCAGGTATTTCACTAGTGCCTTATACCAGCATGTTCTCCAAGAACTAGCTGCCCATGAACCTATTATCATTAGGCTACATTCACACAGACATTTGTATCTGAAAGCAGCTAAATGCCAGTAAACTGCATTTGAAATCTTGAAATATTTCCTGCAGATAGTTGCATTTTGTAAATGAGTTTAGGTGTGTTTAGGTCTGTCAGCCTATTCAGGTGTTTTTTCCCAATTCCCCCATTCTTGGGGGGATGGTATCATAGCTCCCAACTGTCCCTGATTTCGAGGGACTGTCCCTGATTTGGAGCAATGTCCCTCTTTCCCTCATTCCTCCTCATTTGTCCCTCATTTTGGTCTGATCTAAATAGATGTATATAAAATGCACTTTTTATCTATTAAAAAATGTTTTCCAGCACTAAACCTGTCATCTGTTTCTAAATTGCTGCATTTGTAAATTCCAAAAGCCAATATAAATAAATAGTAGTGGTAAAAAAGCACTTGTGGGTTTAACCAATCTTTTTTTTTTTTTTTTTTGTACAATTCTCCTTTAACCACTTGCCACCTGCCATATAGCAGAATGACGGTGGCAAAGTGGTTTCAATACCCTGACTGGGCGTCATATGACGTCCGCAGGATATTGAGCCGGGGGCACGAATTGAGCCGGGGGCAGTCTGACACCCCGCAACACCGATCTAGGTAAAGAGTCTCTGACAGAGACTCTTTACCACGTGATCAGCCGTGTCCAATCATGGCTGATCACGATGTAAATAGGAAGAGCCGGTGATCAGCTTTTCCTCACTCGCGTCTGACAGACGCAAGTAGAGGAGAGCTGATCGGCTGCTCTCCTGACAGGGGGGGTCTGTGCTGATTGTTTATCAGCACAGCCCCCCTCGGATCCCACCCAGGACCACCAGGGAAGCCATCCACACTGGACCACCAGGTATGCCCCCTAGACCCCCAGGGAAATACTAATCTGTGCCCAGGCAGCTGCCAATCAATGCCCAGGCAGCTGCCAATCAGTGCCCACTCACAATGCCTACCACTGCCAGTGCCACCAGGGATGCCTATCAGTGCCGCGTATCAGTGCCGCCTATCAGTGCCGCCTATCAGTGCCACCCATAAGAACCCATCTTTGCAGCCTTTCAGTGCCCATCAGTGTTGCCTATCAGTGCCCACCAGTGTCACCCAGTGCCACCCATCAGTGCTGCCTATCAATACCCATCAGTGCTGCATATCAGTGCCACCCGTCAGTGCTGCCTACCAGTGCCGCATATCAATGCCCATTGTCAGTACCCTTCAGTGCCCGCTCATTGGTGCCACCTCATCGGTGCCGCCTTATCAGTGCCTGTCAGTGCCGCCTTATCAGTGCCCATCAGTGAAAGAGAAAACTTACTTATTTACAAAAAATTTTAACAAAAACAAAAGCAAAACTTTTATTTTTTTCAAAAATGTCTGTCTTTTTTTATTTGTTTAGCAAAAAATAAAAACCGCAGAGGTGATCAAATACCACCAAAAGAAAGCTCTATTTGTGGGAACAAAATGATAAAAATTTAGTTTGGGTTGTCATTCAAACTGCAACAGCGCTGAAATTTGGTCTGGGCAGGAAGGTGTATAAATGCCCTGTATTGAAATGGTTAAGGGGGCGTGGCAAGGGGTGTGTTGTATGCCTGCATACTTTTGCTGATAGTTGTCCCTCATTCCCATCTCAAAAAGTTGGGAGGTATGTGGTATACCCCAGCACCTCCTCTTCCACTTTGTTGGTAGTTTTTTGAGCAAAGAGATGGAGCTGTGCAATTGAAATGTAGTACAGGCATACCCCACTTTTAAGTACACAATGGGGTTTATTTACTAAAGCTGGAAAGTGCAAAATCAGGCTCACTTCTGTATAGAAACCAATGAGCTTCTAACCCCAGATTGTTCAATTAAGCTTTGGTAATAAAACCTGGAAGCTCATTGGTTTCAATGCAGAAGTGAGCCTGATTTTGCACTTTCCAGCTTTAGCAAATAAACCCCATTGTGTACTTAAAAGTGGGGTAGCAATCACACTGGAACATGGAAAAAATAGTGCATGCACAAAACATGCTGCACCAAACTACATTGTACAGTGCAACAGTGCCATCTGGTTCCCACAAACGCACTGCGTTTGCAATCTTCATTTGGGGTGCCTTTAACTGTGCACCGATACCCACATTCATAGGGCAGCGCGGTCACCTGAGGTGCGGGAAACGTGCACAAAACTCACTTTTCCAGCACCGTGTTCTGGTGTGAACCAGCCTCGAAGCAGAGAGAATGGCAGATGAAGTGAAGATGGGTGCATCCCCTAATATCCCAATATCTAACTAGGGGATATTTTGTCCTGACGTGTGAGGAAATAAGAAACCTATTTCGATAAATTTTAAACTTAGAATGTCAGTGTCTACCTTTGAAAGCTTACTAACTATTGTTAGATCATGACTGCAAAGAATGAATACCAACATGAGGATAAAAAAAAACAAACACATGAGGATGTATGAGAACCAACATTTCAGGAAGAAAAAGAAAGTGTGTCGTTTTCTGCTTCTAAATGCACAGCTATCTGCAGTTACGCACAATGTATGTTTAGCTGCAGAAAGCCACAGATAGGACCAAAAAGTCAAACCTGGATGTAGCACTTTCCTTCTTTTCCTAAAGGCACCTAAATCATATGCAGCTAATCGCTATGTATGAATAACATGATTACTTTGCATTGTGTGAGTCCAGCTGCTTTTAGAAAAGTCTTCTAAACGCAGTTAAACTTAGACACCTATGCGAATGCAGCCTAATATATGACAGCAAATAAGGAAGAGTAATCCATGGCAGCCTTTATGCATTGCTTCCATTACTAGGCAAACCCTAAGCTACCAATAGCTGAACCCTGGTTGTTTTTGGTTGTTACACACCAGTGCTCCATGCACTATGGTCTTAAATACTGTAGGTCCATACTCTAGACTGTTTAATGAGAATATAGGATGTAACAAAGAAAATAATTCTCTGTGCAGTAATCAGATGTATGGGCTGTAGGTAATAAATAGCGCATTGGTAAATTGCCAGTGATAAAAGAATTAGTTGGAACAATTTTCTCTAAAATATGTATGATTTGTTATGCCGAAAAAGATAAATCCCGTGTTGTCATGTATGTATCCTCAGGATAAAAAAATATTGTGTTTTCACACTACTCAGCTACAAGCCAGCTGACAATAGGAATCATTTATCAATGTCCTTTTAGAACATGCTTCCTACATGACTCAACTTGGGGCACTTTTCCATTGCATTAATTTACATATCAATTAAAAGAAAAAAAAACAGCCAAAATGTCCTGCTAATATTTTAGAGTTAATGTATGTCAAAACATATCTTTATTACATGAACTGATAGAAAAAGGATATTTGCATTTACAATCATCTGTTTGAAAATATTGTAGGAATCATTTTTTCAATAATATAAATTATTGTGGTTTAAAAAATATAATCAAAAATGTACAATCTGCTTATTGCATATCTAGATGAATGCTGTTCCTTAGTCTAAATAATGCCTAATAAAATATTTATTAATACAAGTTGTTTCAAGTAAGATTTATAAACATTTACATATTTATTTAATATATGTAAATAATCATTGTAATATTGATATACGTAGCAGCCAGGATGGTATGTATGCAATATAATGATCAATGTTTCACATAAAAATAAAAAAAAACATTGATATTTAATTAAAGCTAGGTGTATTTCTTTACAGTATACCACAACTTAGAATAGGCAAAAGTGGGAACAAACAGCGGACAAGAAAAGAAAAATATAATGCTAAAATAAAGGATACACATTACAGACATAGATTTAGCCTCATTATGGATATAGACAACTCAGAAAGGCAAGGGAAAAGCCTCAAGAATAAGGTGTGATCAAAGTATTGATGCACATACAGTATGTGCTTTTCAAGGCACCCATAGTATTTACCTGGGATATTTTAAGGAAGCATTTCTCTGTTACGGGATTCATAATGAACGGGGTTGTTGCTCCATAGAATTCACATCCATAAACATACTGAGCATCCAATATGTTTAGCTCCTGCCTTAGTGATCCATCTGCAATGAATACATTTTTAATTTATCAAAATACATATTTTATCAACAATGTTACCCTGTTTCCCCCAAAATAAGACCTAGCGTGATTGTCGGTGATGGCTGCAATATAAGGCCTACCCCCCAAATAAGCCCTACCCTGTTTCCCCAAAAATAAGTCCTACCCTGAAAATAAGACCTACAAGGTTTAACTAGGGTATATTAGGGGGGTAGGGCTTATATTGCAGCCATCACCGACAATCACGCTAGGTCTTATTTTCGGGAAAACAGGGTATGTTATTAAAATTGCAAGATATAAGCCAATACAGGAGCTTGGTTCGGTTACCCTTGGCACTTATTGGCACCCTTACACTTAACCTCACCATCCCTTTAACATTACACTTCTTCTACACCTTAAAATAAATGGTTTACACTAAACCTAACCTCAAAAGCTAAATACAAACCTCTTGGTTTTAGGCCGAATTTACATTTATTTTACATGCATTACTATTTACTATTATGAATTGTTCAAAAGCACAACAAAGATGCAGCAAGCTTTTTTCATTGCACCACACCCATAACACATCAAAACACGTACAGTGGAACCTTGGATTACGAGTAAGGCGGTTAACAAGCTTTTTGAAAGACGAGCAACTTTTTTTTTAAAATTCTGACTTGGTTTGCGAGTGTTGTCTCGCAAAACAAGCAGAATTCAAGCTAATGGCCGGTGCAGTACCGCATTTGGCCAGAAGTGCGGGGGCGCCAGGGACATTCGGAACGGTTCGGAGCCATTCGGAGCTGTTCGAAAATACTCGGAATGACTCGGAAATACTAGGAAACACTCGGATATACTCTGTTCACGAGTGTTTCCAAGGCTTTCCGAGTTTAGCCGAGCTGTCCCTGAGTATCTCTGAGGCTATCCGACGCCCCCCACCTCTGGTCACATGCGGTATTGCATGTAATAGAAGTCAATGCGGAACAAATTATCTTCGTTTCCATTGACTTCTATGGGGAAACTCGCTTTGAAATTGGATTACAAGCATTCTCCTGGAATGGATTATGCTCGTAATCCAAGGTTCCACTGTACGTATGAATGCATCCTAACACTTAATCCTAACCTATCAGTTACCCTAGCCCTAACAGATAATCCTTAACCTAAACCTACTTCTAAAAATTCTCCCTTAAACTAAGGCTAACACTTAACATATACAGTATCTCCCCCTAAACTTATGATTAAATGTAAAACCTCATCTATGGGTGTTGCAACTGCCATAGTAGCCCACAAGGATGCTATAAGGGGTAAGGCAGGGGTGTCCAACCTGCAGCCCACAGGCAGCATGTGACCCAGGACAGCTATCAATGAGGCTCAACAGAAAATCCAAAAACGTACTTAAAAATTTACATTTTTGAATTTTTTTGGAAAAATGCGTTTACACTTAACAAACACATGCTGCCAAAGAAAGATTTGCAGTGTCTCTTTACTGGACTTTTATAAGTTTTATCTTCCCAAAGAAATATATCTCATTCTTCACAATCATGCCTTACTCGTGTCAACAGTTTTCGTCAGCATCTATGTTTGTGAGCAACTATTTTCAAGGATGAAGCAACTTACTGTTTTCTTTAAGATAAAACCTGGTTGCTTTTCTACAGTCAAAATCTACAACTTCTCTGACTTTGTGTGAGAAAACAGTTTCCATGACATCACGAAGATACAGCACTTGCTGAAGAAGAAAAAAGTAAATTAGATAGTACAGTCTATATGTGACCATTGTTACATACACAAGATTCTGCATACATGCAAACAGTAGCGCAGTTAAAATGTTTGTAAACCCTAACAGTGATCTTCTCTTATCTGCTTCCTTTTGGTCTGTTAAATATACTATTAAGTGTTTTGTTAAATCTATTTAATAAGTGCACCTGTTGATCTTGATGTGCCTTTTGCCTGTGCTGAGTTATCAGTTATGATGTTCTCAGCAGTCTCTGTGGACTACAGAATTACATCCCTCTATGTTATGAAGAATATGAGAGGGGCAGGTTTCCATAGTTCTGTGTTGTTTCTGTTGTTGTCATGCTAGGTCTGGAATTGTGTTACTGGCAGAATCTTCAGGTGAAAATAAAGGTAACAAAGCTTAAAAAATCTAACTAGAAAATGAATTTGGCTAACACATCTAAGGACTGGTAAGTGGAAATATATTATATTTTTGTCTTTGACATTAGATCCCCCTCAAAGTTACTGAGCCAAATGCCAAATAGTAGGTTAGGCTTTCTGAAAATACTACACAGCTAATGATACTAAACTTATTACTTTACAAATAGACAGTTCTTTCCTGTATGCCTCTTGCATTTCTTTCTGTAGCCAGGTGCTGGGCTACAGCAATATGGAGATGGCGACATTGCCCTTTATTCTTTTCTCCCTCTACTGAGATACTGATGTTATGCTGCAGCATCCTCTTCAGCAGCCAGCAGGGGGAAAGCTAAATCCAAGCATGCCCGTAGACTTCTATGTAGATCACTGAGAATCCTGGGAGTTGTAGTTTGAGACAGCAGCCCTATAATGGTTACACTATAATGCTTACACCTCAGATCCCAATAGGCACTGTCCAGTAGGAGGAATGCAGCGATGATTTTTATCAAACTTCCCTGGAAAGTACCGGCACCAAGAGAGTTAGAGAGAGAGCACCTCTGACTGAATATTTGTCTGCCAGCTGGAGACTATACCAGTGGAGATGTCAGAAACCATGAATCAGACCGAGACAGAAGTACAGTTAATCACACTTGTTTAATAATAATAAAAAGGTAAACAGAGTAAGTGTAGTCAATATATAGCCAGAGTTCAGTAACCAGATCGGGTAGTCAGCCAATGCCAATGTCAGAGAGCCAGAGATCCACGTAGTAGTAGTAAAGAGAAAGTCTCTGAGATGTGACCAAAGGTGAAGGCAGAGATGAAGTGAGCTGGACAGCTTTAAGTAGCCAGGACTGATGAGCAGATCATCAACAGCTGAGTCACTGTGGAGAGAAAGGAGCTGGCAATTAGCCGACAGCTGAGCGGCCAGCTCAGAGAAGGAAGGGCTGAGCCCAGCCCTGACAGGAGATCCGAGACAGAGACTGGGAGTGAGGACAACCAGGGATAGTGCAGCACTGCCTACATCACAAACCCTGCACCGCTGCCACAGGGAGATTGGAGCATACACTCACCCACTGCTTCCCATTGCTGATCACTGGAGGCCTTCAGGGAGAGACCAAGGGGGCCCCCCTTATACAGCAAGAGTACACAGCAGCTTCCTGTGGACTAGTGAGAGGGCTATTTGCACAATGCTGATACTGCTAGCAGAGCCTGGGCCACTGAGAGTAGGACACCCAATCAAAACCGCACCCATACTGCACTCTACAACACACTTATTCCAAACCTAGATTGCACCTATACCAACTCTATACCACATTATAGTGAACCGTTACTGTATATGAACCGAATCTATCTTGCACCTGTGTCAAGACTATACCATACCTACACTGTACCTATACTGCATGCAGGTTAACTGGGACTGTCCTTAAATGTACCGTTTTTAAAGGGTCCCAACGATACAGCCAGATGAATGCCTTAAAGAACTACCCTTTGTTCCCCTGCCCCCTCCACTACCTTCCTTCTTTTCTTTTGGACTTTGCATACCCAGTTGGTCTAAGACTAGCATTGCTATCATAAATGGACTCCGGCAGTATAGTTCCAGCACTTGGTAGATTAAACTTTTCTACTGCCCACTGCTGCACTTGAGGTGGCCTTGCTACTGTTTATGCTCATCTGGATGCCAAATGCCCTCTTAAACCTAGTCCTTCCTGTTGCTCACTTTGTATGCTAAATTGTGTTATTACAATTCTTAATCCATTTTATGTTTGCCTCATAAAGCAACCATATTGGGTGACAATATGTTATATTTACCTTTACTATCTGGTTTGGTACCTATTGTATTTGCACTATTGGGTGCTAAGTATTACTTTTAGTGATTTTCTGTGATATTGTATGTTTGCACACTCAACCTGGTGTGTCAGAGGGGCTGAGGTTCTTGAGAAGGCAGAGGCAAAGAACAAAGGGTCCATCCTATTCAGTAGCTCTTATGAGGGTAGCACTACATTTCAGGACAGAGATAGGTTTAGAGCAGCTTGAGTCTGTTAACTTGATACTGTACGTGTTGTCATAAACAGTGAGTTTTTTTTAGTAAAGTACGTCTCAAGCTAAAATTTTGTTTTATCTTGAATAGAGGGAGAAAGATTAGAACTTCTTTAATTTTAATTCATTGTTGTCTGTGACCGTCATTTAGAGAATTTCCCCTCATCTGGGTGGTCAACTGAAGAGAAAGAAAGAAAGGAAATCTTCACAATGATAGAGACAAAATTTTCAATATAATGTGGTAGAGTTAAAAGCTTGTCAGGTTCAATCATTTCTTTTGTGGTTGACCAAACATAAGCAAATGAGAGTCTTCCTATAGCTGGGAAAAACATAAAGAGCACTGATAGAGGTTCAGTTTTCTACCCTATCCAAAGAAAAACACACTCAGTGGGTACATTTCTTTTAGATGATCACTGCCTATCTACTTTTCATCTGGGCGTCAAAAGCCTGAATCAGATTTTGCCGACCGATGAATCTTGTTATTGTAATAAGACGCGATGAGCATTTTTGGCATAATAAACACAGAAAACATCCCCTCCCCCAAAAAAAGGGGGAAAGCCAGCGCTATAATATTGAGGTCTTTCAGGTATAGAGTCACCAAAGTGGATGGTATGCCAAGGAAATATCCATGGAGACTGGACTACTAGCAGTAACAAACAGACAATTGATCAGCACAAAGAACCAAACATTCACTTATTAACCTCTACTGGCTTGGTGAAATTCTAGTATGGGTAGAGAAATCAGACAGTCCTAGAACTATAATGCCGCGTACACACGGTCGCACTTGCCAACGGGATAAGCTCCGTCGGCATTTCCAACAGAAAAATTTAAAACATGTTCTCTATCGAAGTCCATTGGAAATGCCGACAGAAAAATTCCAATGGGGCATACACACGGTTGGAATATCCGACCAAAAGCTCCCATCGGACTTTTTCTGCCGGAAATTCCGACCGATCTTGTTTATAAGAAATTATATCTGGAAGTTGAATCATGCCTGTATTTGTTAGCACAATTTAGGATCCCTGGCATGCCTCAGGGAAACTATACAAATCCCAGTATTTGCTAGTAAAGCAGCAATACCAAACATAGCTTATGACAGTTGGCAATAATTCTTGATGTGCATGATCACCTGAGGTACTTATTGCTGTGCTAAGAGGTTTTGCAACCTTATTCAGTGATTGTTTCCTTCATGACACAGACAACCGTAAGATCAAAGAATATGCACTGCATCTAAACACCTGTCATGTCAGGGAGTAAATCACAGCAGGTCTCATTGGAGCCAAAAACGTTACCAACCTGTTCAGATCTCACCCTAGCCATTATATTTGTAAAGATCTGCCAGTTTACTGAGTGTAGGTAGTAGATATACTGTCAAGATAAGTTATTTTAAGTAGCAACAGTTAATTAAAAATTCACATAGGGTATATTACAGAGAAGTGGGACCATTCCTAACATAAGTTGACAGATGGTTCACGTTAATCATGTGCTTCTTTTTTTTTTTTTGTGAGAAGTTTAGCTACCCAAGGGATAGTGAAAGATGTCAACAATAACAGCATCTGTTATATAAGACACAATATATTTGGCAGATTAAAAAACGATTTTGGATTCTTAAAATAGATATATTGCACTGTCTTAAAACCATGATCTAAAATACATTTGTTTTACTGACCTGTGCAGATAAAATTAGTCTGCGTATTATGTACTCTGGTTTACATGGATTAATACAATTAATATTACAGTAAATATCGTAATGTTTGTAACTAAATATCTTTTAGAAAGACCTGCTGGGGAAGATACACCTCAATTCTCATCCCTGTGACCATAAGACAAGAATTCAGAAGAGAAGTTATCACTGGGACTTAAAGACATGGACAGAAGAAATAATAACAGGATAAATGAGAAGAATCCTTCAATGTTGTACTGAGAAATTGTGTTTTCTTGCAGTCTATGTACTCATAGGAGAGATTTACCAATAATTTCAGTGCCAATAGGGACACATTTGGTGGAAGGGGGATTATGATGTGGAGTTGTTTTTCAGGGGTTGGGCTTGGACCCTTAGTTCCAGTGAAGGGAACTCTTAAGGTGTCAGCATACCAAGACATTTTGGACAATTTCATGCTCCCAACTTTATGGGAACAGTTTGGGGATGGCCCCTTCCTGTTCCAACATGACTGCGCACCAGTGCACAAAGCTAAGTCTATAAAGACATGGATGAGCGAGTTTGGGGTGGAGGTACTTGACTGGCCTGCACAGAGTCCTGACCTCAACCCAATAGAACACCTTTGGAGTGAATTAGAGCGGAGACTGCGAGCCAGGCCTTCTCGTCCACATCAGTGCCTGACCTCACAAATGCGCTTCTGGAAGAATGGTCAAACATTCCCATAGACACACTCCTAAACCTTGTGAACAGCCTTCCCAGAAGAGTTGAAGCTGTTAAAGCTGCAAAGGGTGGGCCAACTCAATACTAAACCCTACGGACTAAGACTGGGATGCCACTAAAGTTCATGTGTGTGTAAAGGCAGGCGTCCCAATACTTTTGGTGATATAGTGTATAGCCCCCTATTAATGGTAGGTTGTGCAAGCATTTTATAAACATTATTGCTGGCTCAAAAGGCACATATTAACTATCTAGGTAGAAACTTTGTGCTGGCCTCTGGCTAAACTTGCTTCTCCCACCTCTGATTTTCAGATGACCATCCCCTTTTACGGGTTGAACAAACTAACTCATTAGTGCTGTTAGTATACCATGATTATATTTTCCAGCTTCAGCCCCTGAGCTTGGGATACTGGCTCTTCCATATTCTTCCAGTGCCCTCTTGAAGAGATAGTGGAAAGCTTCATTGCCAATGTAGAATATTTTTTTAGGAGTCGAGATTGTGCCTTACGATCTTGTCTGAACTCAGAGATAGCACTTTCAAAGTCTCGTGTCCACAGGTAAAGCAGACCAAGTACTGCTACTTGTGTGGGATACTGGAAAAAACATAATAAGGTCAGAATTATATACAGTACCTTTTACTAAGGTGGTGCTTCATATTCTTAGGCATTTGTCATTTCAGTTTAATTGTGTTACTTATTTATATAGCATTTACTCTTTACAAAGCACATTTAATTATTCATATCAATCCATGCCTCTGAAAAAGCTTATTGTATAATGCCCCTGCTATGACGATACGCATGAGGACACAGTAGGGAGAATTTAATTGCAGAAGAAAACTAGAGTGGTTAATTTGAGATTGATCCCTTTATTCTACCAGTGTTGTTTTTACAATTTAGAAAGAAGCTGTACAACACAGAAGAAACCCATTCAAACAAGGGTTCGAAATGCAATGTCCAGGTTCTTAATGGGGCTCAAACGTAGGGCCAATGCTGCAAGAGTGCTTCCATTTTGTATATAAGTGTTTTCATATTAAATTGCAGAAAATCCAAGAAGACTACCTAACTTTCTTGAAAAGGGAAAAAAAGTTTACATATTCCGGACATAGGTAGAAGAATTTTACATATGCGTGTGACTACTCCTACACATAAACATGTTAAAGCTGTGTGTAGTGGAGGTGGGCATGGCATGGCTTTCACTGACACGCAATGATCTTAAAGCAGATTATTCTTTAAGAGATCAGCTACTGCACATACTAGCAGCCCTTTCCAGGTTCAGAAACTGGAACAAAATTATATTTCCAGATCTAAACATCTCTGCCATAACGTGACATAAAAAAACATTGGTTTAGATTTGATCTTGGATTTTCTATATTACATTACATTTTTTTGGATGTGTGGACTCAAATGACAACAGCTTTTTATTTTTAATGAAAGTGAGAGTTATGTGTTAGTGCAGTTAAATGTCAGCGATAAAATAACAATGGTACTTGCATATATTGTCTCACTAAACTGCTGTCAGTATATGAGATAAATAGGCCGATCTTATGGTGCAGCACAGAAGATCACTGAGGGGCCAATCTGAGTTCACATTCCCCTCCTGTTTCATGGAATAAAACACCCTGCCGTACGGTCCTGGTTTCTAATTACAGGTGTGTTTAATATTATCAGGCTCAACATGGCATGAATCATTCATTTCTAGTACCTTCTGTGCCCATTCATCTATAGCCACTCCTTGATTAATGTCTTCAATTACTTTGAAGATTCTGTTGTTTAGTGAACTACGCACATTAATGTGAAGTTTACTGAGCCAAGCTCCTAAACCAGGGCCAATGGCAACCTGCAGATTCAAAAAGGAAAAAACATTATTGTATTCATTTAATACAGTTGCTCAGTAAATAGGAGGAAATTGTACTTTAGCATTTTTTTTAGCATGCACAGAACAGATCATTCATGAAAAATGCAGAAAAACAGGTTTTAGGGTTACAGTAGACTAGTACAGATGACTCGTGATATGACTACCTGTTCATCCAGTTGTAGACTTTCACCAGCTTGTCCTGTGACCGAGACTGCATTTATTTTCTTATTCGGTTCTTTAAATGTAACTGGTTGATTTCTTTCATGAGATAAACCTGCCTGAGGAAAAAATCCACACAAACAATTGAAATCTGGTACAGTTAAGCACACAGAAAAAACTGTCATTGATTGAGATATTTACTGAATGACACCCCTTTAAAACATTGTTTCAGTAATAACATTTCAATACATTTTATACTCAAACTTTTATATTTTCACCCAAAAGGGAAGGTCCGCTTGTTTGCATCCTCCCCCCTCCACTGCCACATTTGGCACTTTTTTTGGTGGGAGCAGGGGAGCAGGCACCTGGTTTCGATAGGTTCCTGCTCCCACTTCCGGTCAGATGCGCTGTGACAATCTGAGCCAGAAGTTCGTCCCCCTTCTTCCTCTGAAGCCTTCTGGGAGACATCACAGGTCCCAGAATACTACAGGACCATTGACAAAGTGCAGCATGGCTCACGTATGCGCAGTAAGAAACCGGCTGTGAAGCCACAAGGCTTCACTGCCGGTTTCCCTTAGTTACAATGCCAGCGCCTGCACCTGAAGCCGATTGAAGAATTGACTGGGGTGAGGCTGGATCCCTGGACAGGTAAGTGTCCTTATATTAAAAGTCAACAGCTACAGTATTTGTAGCTGCTGACTTTTCATTTTTGGGGGGAGTCTGGAGTTCCTTTTTAAATACCACCTGTTGTTTCTGTCTGTGTTGTCTTTGGAGACATTTCCCATGACTTCCTCTCTGTCTCCCAATTAGGGACTCGGATAGCAATAAAAACCTGGCAAACGCTCTGACCCTCTATCAGAAACAAAATAAAACCTTTAGGCTAATGCCGTGTACACACGGGCGGACTTTTCGGCATCAAACGTCCGACGGTCTTTCCGACGGACTTTCAACTGAGTTACGACGGACTTTCGGACGACCGGACTTGCCCACACACGAGCGGACTAAAGTCTGTTCGAAAGTCCGTTGGACTGAACGTGATGACGTACGAAGGGACTAGAATAAGGAAGTTCATAGCCAGCAGCCAGTAGCTACCCTTGCGTCCTTTTTTGTCCGTCGGACTAGCATACAGACGAACGGATTTTTTGACCGGACTCGAGTCCGTCGAAAAGATTTGAAACATGTTCCAAATCTAAAGTCTGTCTTATTTTCGACAGAAAAAGTCCACTGAAGGTCTGATGAAGCCCACACATGGTCGTATTGTCTGACGGATTTGTTCCGTCAGACCAGTCCGGTCGAAAAGTCCGCCCGTGTGTACACGGCATAAATTGACCTTTTATAATTGTCTGAACATTCTATAGTAAGTACTTACAGATTTTAGAGATCTTTGAAAAATACTGTCAGTATCAGTGACATGTGTCATACTTCGCTGTCCCAAAGACAACCATCCTTCATTTCCAGATCTCACACTAAGAAAGTCAAGAATGGGACCTGCCACCTCAGCTGCCTCTTCCTCAGAGCTCACACTTTCTTCTTCCTCAACTTCCTCCACCTCTATAGACAAAATGCCACCGAACATTGACCTATACAATTATATGTTAATAAACAAAACAAAGAACATTAATTTTGCTTAATAAAAAAAATAATATAATGCCACAAATCCATGCCCTAGGTTAGGAAATCCTACATACCATTAAATACTTTTATGTACATTGCTTTACATTGTGAAAAATATTTCATTTTCAAATGAAATTCTCTGGACACCTTCCAAAAATTATTTATGTACAGTGCAGAGGTATCTTAAAGATCCCCCAAATCAAATAGACAGGTTGAAAGACAAATGATTTGTAAAAGGCATCATATAAGTAACAAAACTGGCAGGCCTACATTTGCTACCAGAACAATGTACCACCAGTTGGACGGGAATGATTTAGATGAATAATAGGATAACAAACAAAATCTTCATAATCCTCATGGTGAGACTGCATGACAGGCATTCCTCAGTTAATTCTATAAGTACTTTGGATTACACAGAGTCAAGAGCTAACAGGATCTTACCATTTTATACCTTTTTGGATTCACTGACTTCTACACTAACATCCTTTATTTAATATAAAACATTTGTTTACAAGCTTGTGTTAATCATTGCAAACTAATGAGTTTTCCATAGATCCTAATAGGAACACATGTAGGGGTACTGGAAACCCCCTTTGTTCCACAGAACCTAAAAAGAGTTTTGGGTTACTAATACCGATTTCTCACAACACATTGCCAGAATACAAATTGCCTACATCTTAACCCTAAGGAGGATTGACAAACAATCATGTGTACTATAGATTATAAGCATTTACTGCTCTGACACGTCCTTTTGCCAAGGGCGAGATGAATATTTATAATGCTGCTGCAGAATCTAAGGCCGTTGTGTAGGGCACTTTCTGACACAAAGGATAGTACAATCTTTATGATTGTTTAGGTGTTTTATGAAAATCTGAGGATCATGAGAGTGGTGATTTTTTATTTTACAGGTCATAATTATGCTAGATAACGTTTAGAATACACCACCACCTGTTAACTTTTACACGTCTCTTTGCTACACAACTATTATCGGTGCAGTTTTTGGTTTGTACAGACTACACTGGTCATGTGGTAAGGGTGGAAAAAGCAATTATAACAATTCTTGGATATAAAGATACTGTATATGGGTCTAGGATTTGCATATTTCGGTGGTTTTCTGTTCAAAGAATAAATATCTTTGTTAGGGTCTGTTGGATGGTGCAACATCGTTAAGATCAGACATTTATACATTTTTACTCTCTGGTTATCACAGGGCCTTATGGCACGCTAGAGGTCATCTTGAAGCACCAGGCAAATCAGTTTACACAGCAGGGTGTTTGTAACAAGTTGCAAATGGGAATTAATCTCCTGAAGAATGTTCTCACATAGGCCTCCTGATGTGATGTATGGGGGGGGGGGGTAGAGGAGTATCATCTTGGACCTCCTGGTGCGGCTTGCAACAACTTTAAAGGAACAAGATGTGGACTGGAATGTTGACCTGGGTCAGGGCAGTTCTTCACAGAGTAATGCTGCCCCCTTGTGGAAGAAAGCAACATACTTCCTGGAGGATGTTTGGGGTAATAACATACTTTCTGGTTATTAGGAAGGACAGCCCCTTATAGTTTCTCGTTGGACAGAGGACTACACGGGCGGGCAGAGGGTGTTTGTGTGGGTTGTGTCTGCAAGTGCTTTAAAATGTGGGAGCCAAGAATGAAGACCCCCCTCTTTCTCAATGAGCCCAGCTGAGAGACACAGAACACTGAGGAAGGACTTACAAAGCAATTTTATTTTATATGCTATGTATTATTACTTTAGTTTTCTATGTTAGTATTTCTAGTTTCTTTGCAAATAAATAAGACCTTTGTTTCTTTGATCATTGTGTTTATTTTTATAACTAACATTGTTATTGTATCATCACCATTAATATCATTAGAGCTTTGAAAGACTAGCTCAGTGATGGCGAACCTTGGCACCCCAGCTGTTTTGGAACTACATTTCCCATGATGTAAAACTACACTGCAGAGTGCCTGAGCATCATGGGAAATGTAGTTCGAAAACATCTGGGGTGCCAAGGTTTGCTATCACTGGACTAGCTAATCATAGGAACAGACAAGATAATACATATTGATATGTAGAAAAGTTGAGCTGGCTCAGCGTAAAACTAGTAGATGGTACCTGTTTTAAGGTAGATCTGCTTATTAGCTATTGCTCTCCTTAACACAATGTAAAAACAATAACTGAATCTATGATAACAGCCCATATATAAATCATTGCCATTGCTGATGAGACTTCCAGTGCCCTTGGATCAGACCAGCAGGTAATCAGGTTTATTACAGTAATCACTATTGGAATTGCAGTATCACTCAATACCTTGCACTTCTAAACATAAAAACTATGACATATACAGATATCTGTACAGGTGTCTTTTCTTGATGGTCGTCGGCTTCTCTGTTTAGGTATGTGCAGAGAAGGCAGCCGACAACGGAAGCCCCATAGTAACTCTATGGGTGACATCACTTCTCAGGCATTTCACAGCCGTTGTTGGCTGTCTCCTCTACAAAGCTTCCGCCTCTGGAGACCGGACCGGAGCGGCTTCAAAAAAGGTATGTATAGCGGTTTCTTTACAGTGCTAAATAGTTTAGTTTTAGATTGTTGATGCCTGTAGATTTAGAGATTTTAGTATTATGGTGAAATTTTACTTTAAAACACATGAACCAGGAATATACACCTGCAGTAAATGTTTGGTGAATGTCATATGTACCACTTTACAAATACAGTATACCCCTTAAAATATATCAAAACTTGAGATTGCAGCTTACTAGTTCTTAAATGTGGTAACTTAATTTGTTTTTTTTAGAATTGTTTTTCTTTATTTTCATTAGGTGATCCTGCCAGTAACACACTTCCTGTCCTAGTGAGGTAACACACACTCACAGTACTGTATCTATAGATGTACAGTGTTTTCACCCTAGCACAGGAAGTGTCTTAGGACTACAGAATATATCCCTCATCCTCATCTCCATACCATAGAAAGACACAAATTAAACGGAAAACAATTGCAGCAGAGGAAGGCTAACATACACATATACAGGGGTTGGACAAAAATATGGAAACACTACATGATTTGCAGGTGTGAAGGTGACAACATGTTTTGCGTGGAAAGCGGAAGTGATGTAACGTTCTTTTGCTTCCGCAGTGTGAGGAGACACCTAGCTAACAGGGGGGAAGCCTCACTTTTGTCATTCACTGTGTGCGCTGCTAGTAATATGGAGTCATGTCAGAGCTTACTGAGCTTCAAAGAGGGCAAATTGATGGTGCCCACTTAACTGGTGTCTCTGTAACTGAAGCTGCCAATTTATTTGCCGTGTCATGAGGTACAGTATCAAAGGTTATGATGGCATATACAGTTTCCAGGAAAATGTCGTCTGATAAGCATAAGCGCGGTCTACACGGTCAACTGACTGGGAGCCTGGTCCCCTGGCTGGGGACCAGGCTCCCAACCCCTTTATTTCTAAAAATTTCTGGATGATGGTACATCTTCTAATTGATCTTATTCATTCATCAATATTGTTTGTAGAGGCTATCCATAATTTTCAACGGTCAACTGACTAAGTGAGACAAAAGCACATTGTGCAGGATTGTGACCTGGATTTTTGCATGAAGAGTGCTATCAGATTCTACTGTCCACCATCCAAGACTTATATTTGTTAATTCTCAGCAGAATTCAGGCCGTCTTGGATGCCAAAGGTGGTCCAGCACCATATTAGGTAATGATTTTATTCTTTTACCATACTTGTTTCCATAATTTTGTCTAACCCCTGTACATTTCTAATATATTTCTAGCATGGATGGAGGAATCTCCCCTGCTGACTATTGTATTCACACAATTCCCACGTGTGTCTGAAAATGCGAACTGTGACTGCATCTGATTGAATATTCTGCCAACACTTTTCCACAGTCAGTTTTTTTAGTCAAAATCTGTTGAGCTGGGTGATGTTGACAGGGCTGCCCAAAGCTCAAATTTTGGATGATGCAGCATGATTCAGTCAAATTTCAATTTGTGTTGGGCAGGTTGAAGAGTTCACAGGGATTTAAGCACTCCATCTACTTCTGGTTGTATTATTAGGCATTTATTTGAACTGATTAAAAAGATAAAACAATCCACCATTTCCACCATTTTATACCAACAGTCTTCAAGCACGTTAATGACCATTGAAAGAAAAACTATTACATTACACATGGATAACCAGCTATCAATGAATCAACAGTTTTTAGCTAGTATTTTCAATTCTGTAGTGCAAATATGATATGAAACAGCAGTACCCCACAGCAATACAGTCACAAATAATTGTCTTCCTTGTCTGTCTACAATCTGATTGCTTAGTGGTTTGCATATCATTACGGTTTCATGAACTGCCTTGATCTGTCTATCAGACCTTTCTAGAAAAAAAGAACAAATAAGTACTTGTCAAAAGCTTTAAGGGCCTCCTTTACCAACGCTCTGTTTGATGATGGGCAATAAAACAAATTGCTTTGAGACACATTTATATGATGTTATCAAACTGCTGTAATGTTTTTGTTTAAAAATGTAATAATCGTAAAAATAAAGGTAAAATAGAATTCAACATTTTATAATCAATCATACAATAAATCAAGCTCTCAGACAAGTAATACTATTCATTCAGCATTATTCTACAAAGATCTAATATTTTTGAAAAGCAAGGTAAGTGTTAAAAATACTCTGCAAGAGGATGGCACAAGATGTTATTATTACGTGCACATATTTTACTTTACAGAAACAACACACATTTGTTTTCCATCAGGACATATGGTACCTCAAATGATGCTGAAGATATTTAATATCACAAGGGCGGCTGAGCGCAGACACTAGTGCCAAATCTGACAGGAAGTAGAAGCGAGAGAAAGCTTGTCTCATCCTACCAAGGTAAGAATTCAGAGAGGAGAAACAGATTTCTAGCTCCTGGTAGAAGTGCCGAAAAAGAACTTCTTTAGGGACATCGCCTGTGCAGCAGCACTGTGTGGAAAAACATATTAAGTCAAAAATGTAATTAGTTACTACAGATAAGACCATTGCAACAAACATGATGTTCAAACATCCGTATTTTACTGCAGGTTATTAATTTGGTGACTGCATTCGTTTTCTTATTTTCTTCTGGCAGTTCTGTGAATAAAACACTTCCTCCCGCTGGGTGACTGTTCTCACTCACCCACTGTATTTAAAGAGGTGTTTGTCACCCCGGGCTGCTCTCTGTATGTGTTGGTGCATATCAGTTGTGTTGGTACACATTGTTGCTGTGACTTGCTGATATTCAGGGCTGGGACAAGGTGGGGGACATGAAGTGGGAGGGGGAACACCTGTGGCATCACATGCAGGAAAAACTATCCTGGCTTTCAGAAGATTTGCTGGAGACCACAACACCAATCACTGTCTCCAAAGCTTGCCCTAAGCCCGTATAAACAGTTTTGAGGGAAGGCTGTATCTCCTCCACCTCCTGTGTCCCATCTGCTCCATCTCCCAACCTCTAGCATGTTCTGTGGTAAACCTGCCTTGCACCCAGCAGCGTTGAAAAGAAAGTTAGCCACAATGAATGTAAGGTTTTTGAGGAGACTTAACGTATGTATGTATGTAGGTGTCAGTACATGGGCATCTGTGTATGTATGTGAGTATATTAATTTATGTGTGTGTTTGTGCATAGGTATGTACTGTATGTATGTATGAGTGTGCGTGTGTTTATGTAGACATACACAGTATCTCACAAAAGTGAGTACACTCCTCACATTTTTGTAAATATTTTATTCTATCTTTTCATGTGACAACTCTGAAGAAATGACACTTTGCTACAATGTAAAGTAGTGAGTGTACTGCTTGTATAACAGTGTAAATTTGCTGTCCACTCAAAATAACTCAACACACAGCCATTAATGTCTAAACCGCTGGCAACAAAAGTGAGTACACTCCTAAGTGAAAATGTCCAAATTGGGCCCAAAGTGTCAATATTTTGTGTGGCCACCATCATTTTCCAGCACTGCCTTAACCCTCTTGGGCATGGAGTTCACAAGAGCTTCACAGGTTGCCACTGGAGTCCTCTTCCACTCCTCCATGACGACATCACGGAGCTGGTGGATGTTAGAGACCTTGTGCTCCTCCACCTTCCATTTGAGGATGCCCCACAGATGCTCAATAGGACTTAGTAGAAGTAGCCTATTAAGGGGAAACATGTTGGAAGGAGATGGGAGCTGTGATGTGATGATTCATACTTGTTGATGATCTCTTGGTTGGATTAGGCCTCATGTACACTGCTGTTGGTAAACGGATGTTTAGTAGCAGCTGGGCTTTTTTTTCCGCTGCCCCTGAACTCTCCTCTATGTTATCTTATCAGTACATGTACACAGGGTCATATATAGTCGTTTCTAGGCAGTTGAGTTTAGAACCTTTTTTTTTTTTTTACAAACATTTCTAGATCCAAACATGGCTAAACGTGGCATGTAAACGTGGCTAAATAAACGTTTTTAGATGCCGGTTTCTAGCTGTCAAGTTAAATCGTTCAGGAGAAGTTAAACAACGTCCTTCGTACATGAAGCCTAACCCTCTCTATTGCCTTAATTTATCCTAGTTGCTGTAAGTGAATTATTTTAGCTTTAATAAACTTTTTTGTAAACGTATTATGCAATGAGTCTTCCCTATGTTTAAAACCCACACATACACTGAGTGGAGAGCATCAAGCGAGGCCAGGCTGGAGTGTGCAGGGCTGGAAAGCTAATTTAGAGGATGTTGGACTGAACCATTGAGGAGGTCGGGTTACATACAGGAGGAATCCACATATCTGTTCACCTCATGCAATATATGATCTCTTATAACTTGGAGATCATTGGGATCTGGTAAGCGGCACATTTAATTATATTTGGAAAAACAGATTGAAAATATTCTTTCACTGGAAGTGGTTCACTTGATTCTATAGAACGATTTGAACATGGATTGAAATGAAAACACCAGGACACTTTATATGTATATTTTTTTGATGAAAAAATATAAAAAAAAAATTTTGATGAACTTTTTTGATGAATATTATTTTTTGATGAACAATTTTCTGATGAATGTGGTTTTACATTATGTTATTATGTTTGTTTAATCACATGGTGGTAATTTTTGTGTTTGTTCACAATACTTCACTTTATTGATTCACATAAGACAGCGCATATCTTTTATATTTTGAGCACCATGTCTTCACCTCCTCATATTCAAGGAGTAGTAAAAGTGCAGCAGTCTTACCTATATTTAGCACAAGGTTTTTCTATACTATTTAGGTCTGGAGACATGCTTGGCCAATCCATCATCTTTACCCTCAGCTTCTTTAGCAAGGCAGTGGTTGTCTTTGAGGTGTGTTTGGGGTCGTTATCATGTTGGAATACTGCCCTGCAGCCCAGTCCCTGAAGGGATGGGATCATGCTCTGCTTCAGTATGTCACAGTACATGTTGGCATTCATGGTTCCCTCAATGAACTGTAGCTCCCCAGTGCCGGCAGCACTCATGCAGCCCCAGACCATGACACTCCCACCACCATGCTTGACTGTATGCAAAACACACTAGTCTTTGTACTCCTCACCTGGTTGCCGCCACACACGCTTGACACCATCTGAACCAAATAAGTTTATCTTGGTCTCATCAGACCACAGGACATGGTTCCAGTAATCCATGTCCTTTGTCTGCTTGTCTTCAGCAAACTGTTTGCGGGCTTTCTTGTGCATCATCTTTAGAAGAGGCTTCCTCTTCAGACCAATTTGATGCAGTGTGCGGCATATGGTCTGAGCACTGACAGGCTGACCTCCCCAACTCTTCAACGTCTGCAGCAATGCTGGCAGCACTCATACAACTATTTCCCAAAAACAACCTCTAGATATGACGCTGAGCACGTGCACAAAACTTCTTTAGTCGACCATGGCGAGGCCTGTTCTGAGTGTAACCTGTCCTGTATGGTCTTGGCCACCATGCTGCAGTTTCAGTTTCAGGGTCTTGGCAATCGTCTTATAGCCTAGGCCATCTTTATGTAGAGCAACCATTCTTTTTTTCAAATCCTCAGAGTTCTTTTCTATGAGGTGCCATGTTGAACTTCCAGTGACCAGTATGAGAGAGTGAGAACACCAAATTTAACACACTTGCTTCCCAATTCACACCCTAGACCACAGATGTCAAACTGGTGGCCCTCCAGTTGTTGCAAAACTAAAAGGCCCTCGAGGCTCTGCAGGGCTGAAAGTTATAAGCATGACTCCCACAGGCAGAGACATAATGTGACTTGTAGTTTTGCAACAGCTGGAGGGTCGCCTGCCCTAGACCTTGTAACTCTAACGAGTCACATGACACCGGGGAGGGAAAATGGCTAATTGGACTTATAATCATAAGGGTGCTGTGCATTGGAGTGTATATTCTACTGACTCTATGTTACTTACTCATGACCTTTGCGCACTTTATGTTACATACGCCTGTCCCCTCCACTCTTTTTGTTACATACTCCTGACCTATACTCTGTATGTTATATACTCCTAGCCACTGTACTCTGTACATTACATAGTCCTCACCCCTGCACCCTGTATGTTATAAACTTCTGACCCTTGCACTGTATGCATTACTTGCTCTTGACTTCTGCACACTGTAAATGATACACTCCTGACCCCTGCACTCTATACATGATACAACTCGGTCCCCAGCACTCTATATGGTATACACTCCTGAGCCCTGCATCTTGTACGTTACTTACTCCAGACCACTGTACTCTTTGCATTACACACTCCTCATCTCAGCACTCTGTACAATACACATATGTGATCTCTGCACTCTGTACATTTTCCCCTGAACCCTGTACTCTGTGCGTTACTTGCTGCAAACTCCTGCACAATGTATGTTACACACTCCTGACCCTTGTACATTTCATGCTTTTCACCCCTGCACTCTGTACATGGGTATGCCAATCAGGTGCGCACATTCTGCATGGATAAGATGACTCGGCACGCACATCGCAAAAGAAGGGGGTGTAGTTTAGCATTTTCTGGACACTGGATAACCTTGTCCCAGCACTGCTATTGTTTGGGGTGTAGCCCAAAATTTTTGAACTGGATGGACAAAATTACAAATTGTTTGGTAGGTAAAACTGCTTATGTTTAAACTCTTATGTTTATGCAATCGTGTGTTTAGCTCTTTGCCTCAAATTCAGTTTTAACAGGTAAAACAGTTTTATATTTATATATATATATATATATATATATATATATATATATATATATATATATATATATATTATAAACATAGCTTAAACATATCATAACATTGCTTTGAGTATCATTTCCATTTAGTTTCACCTGCAGAACATTTTTCGTTTTGAATGCAGAGATCATCATCACAGTCCATCGTCTGTTGACTTTAGCAAATCTTCTTGCATCCTGAGGTAGCTCCTGATTAAAAAAAATGAACAATAACGCTGAAAACCTATACCTATTACTGTATATAATACTAAGAATTTCATCTGATGTATTATTAAATCTATTTGTTAAAAATCCAATGTACCCTAAAGATCAGAAGCAAGGGTAGATTCATTAAAACGTAAAAAAGTAAATGAGATATTAGACACTGTAACAAGTCAGAATTCTTGTTTATTCTGTACATACAGCGAAAAGGGAAACTTGATTTGTTGGTTGATTCGTTGCTACTGCCAACAGCTAGATTTGTGTGCACAGTTTCTCTACTTTAGCTTCAGTTACACCAATATGTTGCATTTCTTAGAAAAAAAATCAAATATATTTCCAGGTCCTTACATTTAGTAACATGGCTTGATCATCACCTCCTATAGACCTCTAGCAAGAAATGAAACCCTCTCTCACTGATGCTTACATTATCTGATAAACAACAATTCCAACAGGTAAAGTCAATGGTTGTTATAGAACTGTAGTATTTAGACTGGGATGTGCTTGACCAGTATTCTTAACTAAACTGAGCTACTGTTGCAATGAAGAGTGCTGCTTAAAAATAACACAACTATAATGGTGGAAAATCTACCTGCCCAACAATATTTAGAGCAAACTAATTATTCAATACAACTAAAATCTTGAAGCCCTGATTTTACTTAAAACATGCTAATGTTGACTTAATTTACCTGGATTATGCTTGGATTATTGTATATTTCTTCTAGGTGCTGCCAAAGCTCTTGGACTTCTATCCACAGCTCTAACACCTCACCAACATTCTTCAGCTTCTCTGCCCAGGTTGTGGCCTCTTCTCTTAGTGGATCAATTTCCTTTGAGGTCAACATCTGTGCAAGAAGTACTTGGGCATCTTCCAGTTCTTCCAGTAAGAGCATGGAGTCTTCCTTCACCAACACTACCTTGTTTTTGTAAGGCTTGAAGTTCAGCACCTGTGTGCATGAAATTCCCAATAAACAGAATGTTATTTCTGAAGGCTGCAGGGACCTATGTTTTGCAGCTGTATGAAACTTAGCACTATGGAGAGCAGCATTATACTAAGCAGGTGTAGCATTAGTGTGGAACAAAGAAATCTGCTTAAGAGGCTAGATTATATCAATAAGCAGGACCGTATTTCAATAACAGGGGTCGTTCCAAAAATATCAGTAACTTCCAGTTAACCAAGACATAAGGTTGCAGCCTGATTTTTTTTTTTTATTTTAGGAGCGCAGAACAGAAATGTGGTTGCTTATAGGCAGTGGCGGCCCGTCCATACGGGGCGCAGCCCCCCTAATCCGGGCGTCCGGCCCCTAATCTACATGCAGGGTGCAGGACGAATGGATTATACCTTAATTTGCTAACAAAAATACTGTGCTGTGGTCAGATATGCTTGATATAAGCAAGAACATTGTTTTACATTGATTAAAAAAAAAAAAAAAAACTCAGCTAAAATGAAAATGTTAACTTCCTTGTGGTCAAACAATGGAAACCACAGAACAAAGCTGCCCTATGTTGAAAAAAGTAGTAGAATTAGAAAATCTAAATATTTATCAATGGAGATTTGGCTTGCGTTTTTTGGATACCGCTTATAATTGCACAACCACGATGTACCTGCTCACTCCATTCCTCTTCAACTCTCCTCATTTTAATCTCTAGATCCATTTCCTTCTTTGCTGCTTTTGCTATGGAAATTAATTGGTTCTGGAACCTATATTAAAAGAGAAAGTGTCAATCAGTGGTACATTTTTAATTACTTTCCTTCATATCTGCTTTAAAAGCCTGCTTTGGAGGTCCTAAATATGTAACCTCTACCAAAATTATCTAAAGAGTCCTCCTTTATCCCCTACTGTCTCAGACTTGTTAGGAAGACAATAATGTTCTCAGCCTGAGCCTGATTTCTGAGAATATAGAAAGTTAATATTAGAGTAGGTCACCATGATTTAGAAAAATGTCTGTGCCTGGTGTGTAAATAAATGTTACCTCTTCTGATTTGTGAAGCAATCAGACTATTTATTACAGTACAGTCCAACTTTAAGACAATTTTCAGATTATCCTAGCTGCATTAAATATGTTTAGCGATTTTCAAATAGAGTATATCATAACTGGACTAGTAAACATTTTTTTTTTATATTTGTTGCATATTAAGGCCTTACTCACACTGGGCATTTAGCCCTGGTGCATGGGGCTTTGGCATTTAAGCTGTGGGCAGAGGTGGCCCCTTCAGCCTTACTACTGATAGCTGTCAATCTCTATCAAAGACTGAGAGCTGCTGCAGTCAGATGGAGTTGTATGGTGTATCTATCAGTACAAACATATATATATAACAATATGTGCTCAGGAATGAATGCCCAGAACAGCATTGCATTCTGTTCCAGGCATTCGTCCCTGGGGCATATAGCCCTGAACATTCGTACCACTAGGATTAAGCCCCATAAACACTACTACCACTGGGTTGAATGAAAAAACCTTACAGCTCAGGTCGGAGCCACTGTACTAACAATCCGATGTTAGCACAGCGATCTCCCCTGCTATTCTATTGTGATCTGATAGGGGGATGCCCCCCGCCAGAACACTCAGAGCTCCCAACCATTGCCTGGGAGCACTGATCGGGAGCCAGTCGGCAGATCTTTTTCGGTCATAACTGTTTGACAAAAGCGGCTGAAGGTCAGACTGTCTGCTGTACACACAGGCCAAATGTCATCCGATGCCGTCTGACATTCGGCCCGTGTGTACTAGGCTTTAGACAATTGCTTCAGCTTTAATCTTTTCCCTCTGATAGCAATTAGCTTGTCATTAGCCAGTCATTCTAAAACTTGATTTGCTTTAGCCAGGGTGGTGTAAATGTTTAAGTTCATAGATAAAATTATATGTATAGTATGAAATTAACAGTTTACTGCATATAGCATTGAAGGTTATAGAAGAGAATTTCCCAAATAATGTTTTGTTTTAAATATGCTTTGACTAAGATAAAAAAAAACATTCAACATACTTCAACAGTCCGATGTCCAGAACGTGGGACACTTTAAAGACATTTGCTTCAAGGGGGAAAGAGCTTCCAGTAACTGCCATTACTTGAAGCCAATGACGGTTCCTGATTTCCTAAACATAAAGACACATACTAAACATGTTTTATAACAATTACAATTATTACAATTAGTTTATTGGTTCCATTCTACACCACAGTGATCTGGGTGCACATTCAAAATTCAAAAGGAAACACAATGCATGGCTTTGAACACAATCACAAATGATTAAAAAGAGCACATTAAAGTAACCAAGTGACAACATCAGCAACAGAAAATGAGCATATGTTAAAAAACATACATAAACAAAGGATACACTCAGTACAAACTGTGTGCAAAATTCATACAAGATATAAAGGCACCTAAAAGTACTCAAAAATCTTGACTTTTCCTGATATACTGTACGTAGTCTAGACGAATTTGTCCTCCCAAATGTCCTTATTGGACCTGTAATGTGATGGGTGGCCTCACTGATAAAACGGGTGGTTTGGGAACAGGTCCTGGGCCTGCGTGTGATTTCTAACGTAAAATGTGCATATAATTTCGACTACTATCATATGAGTCTGTCCAATGGAGGTCTGCTAAGCAGATTGCTGTGGCTGTTACCAAATATTTACTACACACCAATGTTTTTTTTTTTAAATTATAAAAAGAATATACCCTTTTACTTTTAATTACAATACCTTAGATTTAAATTCATGTAGAAGGGGAAATACATCTTCATAGAATTTGATTTCATGAGCCATTTCAATGTATGCATCCCAATCCTTCAGTTTATCATTCCAGATTTGACATTCAGACCAATATTCCTCAATCTTTAAAGAAAGAAACAAATGTAGCTATAAGTAAAATGTATTCTTATAGACAAAATACTTTAATTTAAATAAATATCCTGGACTTGTAAGTATCTGCCATTATGTTTCAAAATAAAGTGCATTACCGTAGTATATTTTATAACTCTAATTAAACAGTCAGTATATCTTTATAAAGAAAAAACCCATACCTCCTGATTACTTATTGTCAGATCTGCATCTGCCCACAGAGTGTTCCTGAATCTCTGGTCAAAGCCAATGAACTTCTGAAACAGGATATATAATGTTCCCAGTAGGCGCAGGTCCTAAAAAATGTAACTCAAGTTTAAATATGGGAAAAAAATGTAAATATTAGGAAACATTAACATTAAGTAAAAAAATTAACGTCAGCTGTCATTACCATAACATGCTTCTTTGGCCCCTAATTTTATTGATTAAGGACTTTTACTATACCTTTCCAGTCCTGTCCAGCTCTGGGAATGTCTTTGGAACTATATTGAATAACCTTTGCACAGAATTCAATGTTTTCCTTTTAGCATCATAGATTTGGTATCTGCAAAAAGAAAAAACGCGTGCAACGGGGCATGATTGTGTAAGAACACTACAAAAAAAACACTGAACCAGATTTGTATGCTTAATATTACTGAACCAAATAATTCAAATTTTACATTTTTTTATCTTATTTCTCTAGGGAAGAACAGCTTTTATAACGCCTATGACATCAACCCCAGGCTTGCAAAATTATTTCAGGGTCATCTGCTAGAAGGAGGGATGAGGAGGATGTCCTGCATTAATTCCTATTGAGAAAGATACTCCCTCAGAACTACATCTCCCAACAGCCATTTCCCTACTCACAGTGTGTGGGTAGGATCTTGGAAGTCAAGGTAGCAGTTTGCTTTGAAGGGAAAAAAATAAATAAAAAAACGCACATGGGAGGCACAGAGAGGGATGAGGATAGGCAGAGTTATGTAGTTAAGCAGAGGAGAACATAGGCAGGGCTGCTGACAACACTGCTTGGGATTTCAGTGCAGCACAGGCAACATTGTCGGCTCCTTATAGAGGCTTAGGAGCACCCTGTATTTCTGGCAGGATTACCAGGTATTTTTTTTTTGTGCTTTTGCATTTCTACCAGGGTAAAACATAGAAAAATGTCCATGCATTGCAGAGATGTAATGATTTTTATCCTTTTATTTTGATCACACAATCACCTTGCTTGCCTCAAATTACTGTTGGTAATCTGATTTTACAATTTTCTGTAATTCATCATAAGCTCCTTTTTTAATTACTTTTCCAATGCTTTTTGTACCACATATAATTGTGATTTAAAATGCAATTTGACAACATTTTGTGTATAGTTAATGGCATTTCTATTTAAAGCTACAGATCTAGGTAGAGAGAATAAAAATACACCTTTTTATAGGATTCATTTATTTTTATAGATATAGTACCTTTGGATTGCTAGCATTTTTTAGTCTGTAGAAAAAGAAATGGCATAATGTAGATTGATAACACCTTACTAAAATGAATAATGGAATAGGCAGATTCTTACTTCTCATTGAAATCATGCAGTCGAGCCACTGCCTCTTCTGGCTTTACTCCAGGAGCTGCTGGGCCTTGTGTGTCAAAGCGATTGCGAAACTGGATCACCTCTACAACAAAACTCTTTAAAAAAGAATGAACATAATTGCATTAGTTAAAAGTACATTTTAATTGATCATTTTTCATATGTATTGTCTCTAAATGTTGTCATATTCTTCTACACATTCTTGGTAAAAAAAATCCCAATAAGCCTATATTGATTGGTTTGCGCAAAAGTTATAGCATCTACAAAGTAGGGAATATATTTATGACATTTTTTTTTTATTACTTGTAATGGTGGCAATCAGCGATTTTTAGCGGGACTTCGACATAGCGGTAGACAGATCGGACACCTAACTGACACTTTTGGCACTTTTTTGGCAACCAGTGACATTATTATAGTGATCAGTGCTAAAAATATGTACTGACACTGTATAAATGACACTGGTAGGGAAGCGGTTAACATCGGGGGCGATCAAAGGGTTAAGTGTGTTCCCTGTTTGTGCTTTCTTACTGTGGGGGGGGGTTGGGCTCACTGCATGGACACAGTGATCCGTGTCCCTGATTAGCAGGAACACAAGATCACAGTGTCCATGTCTGACAGAACAGCAGTCTGCCTTGTTTACATTGGCAGACCGCCGTTCTATCTATATGGGGAGCGATCACGGGTGGCTGGCCCCCCCTGTGGCCAATCAGCACGCGATCGTGCCTCCGGTGGCGCGTGCACACCCCCCATTGGCTATTGCACAAAATCATGTACAAGTACATGATTTTGCACAATAGAGCCACCCTGCCGCAGTAAATATGCGGTAGGCGGTTGGCAACTGGTTAATCAAAGTAGCAGTATATTTCTAAATTCAAAATAATGCACTAAGGAAAAAAGAATCCTATAATATAATATAATAATGGAGTACAGTGTTGGGCAGAACTAACGTGAAAAAAGATTTAGTGGTACTTAATTTAGATAACTGACAAATGAGAAAGCCATTTGGCCTGCAAATGGGAAAAATGTATTGAATTCTGGGGTGCATCACTAGAGCCATCACCAGCAGGTGGAAGGACGTTCTGAAACAGCAGCAGTGTGCCCCATACATGTCTAGGCGCTGCAGCCATGCCTGTCACTGACCACTAACTGTATCCTTGCTGCCTTTGTCCCAAGTGCCTGTGTCCCATTGCCTGTTGCTGTTTGGGATAAGCAGGCAGCTGTCAACTCTGAAGGTTGGTTCAGCCTCCTGAGCCTGGGAGAAAGGAAACCTCACATGCTACCGAGATGTGTCTGAAGTGTGTTAGGGAATAACAGGCTGTACTCGGAGGGAAGGGGGGGTGGTGATTGTGCTAAGGGGCACTGAACTGGGGGGTGATTGTGCTGTGCTGGAGTACACTGACCTGGGGTGATGATTGTGCTGGAGGGCACTGAACTGGGGGTGGGGTAATTGTGCTGGGGCACACTGATCTGGGGTGTGGTGATTGTACAGGGGGATACTGACCTGGGGTGTGGTGATTGTTCTGAGGGGCACTGACCTGGGGGTGGTGATTGTACTGGGGAACACTGACCTGGGGGTGGTAATTCTACTGGGGAGACCAACCTGGGGGTGGTGATTGTACTTAGGAGACTGACCTGGGGGTGGTGATTGTGCTGGCAGACAGTGAATGGGGGGTGGTGATTGTGCTGGGACACTGATTTGAGGGGGTGGGGATTGTGCTGGGGGATACTGACCTGGGAGGTGATGATTGTGCTGGGGTACACAACTGGGGGGTGATTGTGCTGGAGTACACTGACATGGGGGTGGTGATTGTGTTAGGGTATGCTGACCTGGGGGGTGGTGATTGTGCTGGAGTACACTGACCTGGGGGTGGTGATTGTGCCGGGGTATGCTGACCTGGGGGGTGATGATTGTGCTGGGGTACACTGAACTGGGGGTTGATTATGCTGTGCTGGAGTACACTGACCTGGGGATGGTGATTGTGCTGGGGTACACTGAACTGGGGGTTGATTGTGCTGTGCTGGAGTACACTGACCTGGGGATGGTGATCGTGCTGCGGTACGCTGACGTGGGAGGTGGTGATTGTGCTGGGGTACACTGAAATGGGAGGTGGTGATTGTGCTGGGGTACACTGACCTGGGGGTGGTGATTGAGCCGGGGTATGCTGACCTGGGGGTGATGATTGTGCTGAGTATGCTGACCTGGGAGGTGATGATTGTGCTGGGGTACACTGAACTTGGGGGTGATTGTGCTGTGCTGGAGTACACTGACCTGGGGGTGGCGATTGTGCTGGGGTATGCTGACCTGGGGAGTGGTGATTGTGCTGGGGTACACTGAACTTGGGGTGATTGTGCTGTGCTGGAGTACACTAACCTGGGGGTGGTGATTGTGCTGGGTTATGCTGACCTGGGGGGTGGTGATTGTGCTGGGGTATGCTGACCTGGGGAGTGATGATTGTGCTGGGGTACACTGACGTGGGAGGTGGTGATTGTGCTGGGGTATGCTGACCTGGGGAGTGATGATTGTGCTGGGGTACACTGACGTGGGAGGTGGTGATTGTGCTGGGGTACGCTGACGTGGGAGGTGGTTATTCTGCTGGGGTACACTGAACTGGGGGGTAGGGTAGTGAGTGTGCTCGGGACACTGACCTGGAGGGATGATTGATCTGGGGGACAGTTTCAGACTCCTGAACTGTATACTCTATATTGTACATTACATACTTCTGACTAGAGATGTGCACGACAAAGAAATTAGTTTTTTATCGGATTCATTCATTAAGTAAATCATTTTGTTTAGTCATAATCGTTATGTTAGAATGATTTGTTTTTGGAATTTGTTTTGTATATTAGGATTCGTTTTATATATTTGTTGTTCCGAATAGCTTCATATTTTCAGAAGGTATTTTAGAGATTAGACTATATATTCGTTTTAAGGTGTTCACTTGTTATTTCGAGAGATTGCCTATGCACACCTTGCTAGTCCAACCCACAAGGAGAAATAGAATGAGCTGATTAGACAATATCGAGTGGAGTCACGTGCATGAAAAGCTTGAAAAGAAAAGATAATTTTTAATAACATTTGTTTACAATATACAGTAGCTTGTATAGCAATGGTATATGCTACATTTTTTTATTTGCTACTTTTTCCCACAACAGTGGAGTTACCATTTAAATATTAAAGATTTCAAAGAAAAGGCTACAGAAGAACCCTCTTAAAACAAAAGACATTTGCATGAGTCATGTCCAAAACAAATCTAAAAATAAAAGGTCTATATCCTATTTTAGGACAAAGGCTTTCCAATAATTTCTTTATGACCCTTGGACCAGCTCTGCACCTAGAACTGCTTATTTTAGAACAGTGAGTGAAGCCATGCAGAAATAAATTATTTGAATGGTGATACCCACTATCCTAGAACAAAGATTAAGGCAGGGTTCACACTGCAGTACGGAGCGGCTCACAGAAGGGGTCAGATGTGTCCCCACTGTTTCAGGTCCGATTTCAGTCCGAATTTTTTGCTGAATTTGGACCTGAAATGGACCAGAAGACGCACAGGACTCCTGTGCAATTCGCACTAAAGCCGCTCCGGAGATGTGTGAATCGGTTCCATAGAGAGTCGGTCACAATCTCCTGACATGTGAATTGGATGCGGAGAAACCACATCCAATTTGCAATAGTGTGAACCCAGCCTAAACATCTTATTTTTTGGATATATATTAGAAGTGACCCATCCAGATACCTTCTGTTAAAAGAAGACTCTTTTAAGCTGCACACAGGTTAGGCGCTGAACATTTTGCTTCCATTAAGCCCATCCCACAATTACCTGTCCCAAAGTAAAAGCTAAATATGGATTTTCTGGTTATTGCTTTGCTAAGCCTCATTGTAAATTACTGTACTTACAATACATAAAAATTGTTCAGGATATAATTTAACTGGTAAAATGGATTCTTACTTTAACTTGCTTATCAAGTTCCTGCTTGAATATATCTTGCTTTTCCTTCAACAAGGTCTCTTTCACCTGTAACAATTGCATAGTAGAATACAACAGTCAATGCTTCAGTCTGTAAAACCAAACAATAATTGCGCTATTACAGAAAATAATGTAGATAGTGGCTGCTGGCATGTAACAAAGTGGTAGACAATGTACAGGGAAAATGAAATAAAAAACATGCAGCGCTCAAAAAGTGCATATAAATGAACAGTTTATATCTGTCCTTCTACTGGGGCACCTTTTCCGGTAAGGATATTCATTTCTACCGATTACAGTTCCCATTGTGAAATTAGAAGACTCATGTGCAGAGTGTCTCCTTATACAGAGCCCTCTCAAGTCCCCACTTTACGTGGAGGCACGACACCATCTACGCCCATGAACCCCCATGTGTGTTTGGGACCAACAGATGATTCACTATACACCTATGGACTTTTTTCTTAATATGGTTACATATTAGATTTTTACCTATCACCTTACTTAATGGGTATAGTTTTTCTTTTTAGCACTTCCCCACAGATATAAAATGTTCATTTATATGCACTTTTTGAGCGCTGCATGTTTTTTATTTCAATGCTTCAGTCTGGTTAAGGATATATAATCTCTTCTTTTAATATTATCTCTTAATTAGGAATGCTAGCATTTGTCCCTCTAAAGTTAATACATATTAAGTTTTAAAACATTTTTAGTTGTTATCCTTAGCATTGCGTGATTTCCGGTTTTACATTTTATACACTTTCTGTAAACTCTATTACTAAATTACCTTATTGATTTGTAGATTGTCTGCAAAGCGGCTATCAGCATTTTACTGCAATTACTTGTAGCACCCTGAAGTCTAGGCAGGGTTGCTCCTAAATTTACCTGCCAGGTATAGTTGCCTTGGCCAATTGTTAGGGATCAATTGATTTCACCCTATGTCTGGAATTGCTGCACTTCTCTCTTCTGTCGCTGGGTGGCCAGGTACCTGGTGACATTAAATAAGACAAGGGCGATGCAAGGACAGATTAGGAGTATATGGGGTGTCTCAGCCAATGGGCAGGGGTTTTCTTGGTTCCCTTAGCATGCTGGGAGAACCTACATACTTGGGTGGAGTCAGGTGATATGGGCTCTGTGCCACCTGGACGGCTGTCTGGGTGGAAGTGTGTTGTGTTGCCCGGGCTGCTAAGCCGGAGTTTGGGCCTATCCCGGGCACATCTGGTTGCTAGGCTGTCTGAGGGCCTACCCAGAAGCAAGGGAGCAGTGTAGGATTGGGATTGTGGCTTGCAGTCCAACCAGAACTGCCGGTTCTGCCGGCCAGAGAACCTGTCGTGGTCGGAGGTAGAGGGGAAGCTGTCACCACTAAAGGGACCATCCATCTTGTTACCAGGGACCACAGTGAGTAGCTGAAGCAAGTACCAGTGCAGTATTCTCACCAACCGGGGACAGTGAAGAATCAGGAAACTTCAACAGGTGCCAAGCCAGGAACCTAGCCAGTGGGGTGACGCTTGAGGAGTATCTGGAGTGCCAAGCCAGGGACCCAGCACGGAAGCGGGGAGGACGCTTGAGGAAGATACCAAAGTAAGAATATTAGAAGAGCTCACAGGATTCAGTGGCAGTGAATCAGCAAGTCTAGAGAGACTGGAAGCTCAGTGGGCTGAGAATCTACAAGAAGTGGTTGTATAAAAGTAAAGGAGTTTTTTACAATTTGTGTTAGGAACTGTTACATAGTTAGTAAGGTTGAATAAAGACACCAGTGCATCCAGTTCAACCTGAGTGAGTGTGCATGTCTAAAATTATCCCTATTTTATTTAAGGTACCCATATAGCTCCGTCAATTTTTACGCATCGCTCCACACATACATCGCACACTCACGATCCCTACCCTCAAGGATTCCACAATCCAAGGTCCCCAAACTCACATTCATATATTAGGGCCAATTTTGGACAGAAGCCAATTAACCTACCAGCATGTCTTTGGAGTGTGGGAGGAAACCGGAGTACCCGGAGGAAACCCACGCAGGCACAGGGAGAAAATGCAGGTAGTGTCGTGGTTGGGATTCGAACCAGCGACCCTTCTTACTGCTAGGTGAGAGTGTTATCCACTACACCACTGTGCTGCCCTAAGACTGTTGCCATAGAGACAGCGCTCCTACACATGTGGTGCCTGGCTGGGTGCCTTTCCTTGCATGGCTGTCTACCTGTAGAAGTCTTGGAGTCTGCCAATTGACATTGCAAGTACCCAAGGGTGTCCTAGCCCTAAACCCTCTCTCCCACAGTTCTGTTTAAGAGAAAATAAATCTCTTTGCATTCAAGAAGTGTCTGGAGCCAATGAATCTACCTTACATCACACCCACTATGCCTTGCAATCCACTCTGTACAGAAGGATGTCAGCTGTTCCTGGCTCTGGAGGTTCTCATCAGACTAAAGGAGGCTGGGGACCTTGCTATATACTCATGGTCCATGATCAACAACAGCTAAAATAGCATGTATGCCCCATAAAGAGCGCACTGTCTTCAGCTCAGACATGACCTGCAGACGTGGTTTATTAGGAAGGAACATTAAAGCAAAGCCATTGTAAAAACATTTACACAACCTAAAACAGTTTGCATTTGGCTGATCACTTTCACCGTAAAAGATTACAGATATTCTTTTGGAAAGTAAATCATACCCTTGCACTTGCTACTTTATCAAAAATATACAGCCAGCTAGGCACATTTATTTAACCATTGTATTGGAAGGGAAGGAAGGAATAGGTCAGGAGCAAAAATAGGCCAACATCCCACAACAGTGGAAAGGGCAAGAAAACCCCCTAATGGGATTTTTAAGGCCTAATAGAAAGGTTATACCATAAATATGAATATAAAAATGGCACTAACAAAAATATATAAAACCTCAAATATAACTTTTATTGAACATTAAAATAAAAAAACAAATCTCGGCTGGTGTATTGGTTATTGCATTTACAGCATACGGAACAAAATACATGTGACCAATGTTCTACATGATCCTGGTGGTTGTCAAGATACATATACCGAGACCAAACATGAACAGAATCACCCAACGGGTTTCAGAAATATTCTTTCATTCTTCAGGGGTATACATTGGTAGAGCAGAGTCACTTATGTTGCGAAAAATGCACTTTTTTTGTGCAGAGCAGAGTGAGACAGTGCATTACTGGATTTTAAACAGTATAGGCACTTATTTGTAATGCTTTACACAGCTATACCTGCAAAAAGGGGCAGCCTGAAGTGATCTATCATGACTTCATTATTTGACTAAAGTTCTACTTTAAAGAGGAAGTAAAGTCTTCCTGTTTAATTGTACCTACAGGTAAGCCTATAATAAGGCTTACCTGTAGGTACAATAAATATCACCCAAACTTGCACCATTTAGGAGATATTTACTATATAGTCTGCTGCCAACGTCATTGACGCATACGCACTGAAGGAACAGCCGATCATGCAGCTTCTTCAGGGCCCTGTGTCATGACCAGAAAGACCGCGTGCATGCGCAGGAGTCGCGTCATCTCAGCCCTGCAAACCTGGAAGAAACTCCGGGGAAAATGTCAGCCATCTCAGCGGTGTGTGGGCGCCTCTGCAACAGCTTCGTTCTAAGGTAAGTATTTCATAATGAGCTAGTATGCATACTAGCTCAGCATGCCTTTGTCTTACAGATTATTTTATTTTATTTTATTGTTTACAACCCCTTTAAGCTGGGTACACACGTATAGAAATTCAGCCGATTCAACAGGAGCCAGATGAATTTTGACCCATGTGTAGCCCTCTCTGTTAGAGGATTGTTAGACCGGCTTCTGTTAAACGGTCCTGCTGAAGTTCGATCATTGGCTGCTCTCCGCCATGGAGTCTGACAAGGGTTATTGGAATACACGCTGCATAGATTTATGAATTGTTTGGTGAATAAAACTGTATATTTATTTCATCTGCTCATTTAGATGTTGGCCTATAGTTCAAAAGTGTATTCATTAACTTTATGTGTGTTATCATTAAAAACAGGAATTTTGACTTACCTGTAAAGTATCTTGGAACACTCCTAGGTGTAGGGACCATTTCCCCAGGGAGATTTGCTGGCGGCTGAGATAATCTGCATTCCAGTTCTCTACTCCCGGGATATGGACTGCCGATAGAATCACCACATGTTCCTCTGCCCAGGCTAGTATGTAGATCACCTTCTTCAGAGCTGAATGACTCCTGGTACCACCTTGGTGGTTTATATAGGCCATTGCAGTGACATTGTCGGACTGAACCCTGATAGGGTAGTCCTGAAGCTCCACCGTCCAGGACCGTAGGGCCAGTCTTACTGCCCGTAATTCCAGGACGTTGATGGGCAGGATCTGCCCATAATGAGCTAGTATGCATACTAGCTCAGCATGCCTTTGTCTTACAGATTATTTTATTTTATTGTTTACAACCCCTTTAAGCTGGGTACACACGTATAGAAATTCAGCCGATTCAACAGGAGCCAGATGAATTTTGACCCATGTGTAGCCCTCTCTGTTAGAGGATTGTTAGACCGGCTTCTGTTAAACGGTCCTGCTGAAGTTCGATCATTGGCTGCAGTGCTGATTAGTGTATTCTGACAGGCTGGGGGTCCCTGCTGTCACAATACAATAGCGCAATGGGGGGGGGGGGATCCCTGCATCCACATCGCTTGTGTGGATGCAGGAATCTGTGAGCTGGCTGGTTTAACTCCAAAAAATTGCATTGTATACCTAGCTTTACAGCCTGACACCTCAGCTCTGAGAGGGAACGTTCAGATATTCAAAACAAATCAAGCAAACCCTGAGAGTTGTAGACTGCTTTATTATAGCCTTTCAAAAGTAGTGATTCAGATTATTACAGATGCTATTTGATGAATAGTTCCTTTTGATAAAGAAAAACTTTTTATAAACATTGTAAATCAAATCTCTGTCTTACATATATGAAATTCTGTAATCTATTCTATTTTGTAAAAAATATGTTTAATTACATCAGAATTGGAGTTAAATTTTAAGAATTGCAAAGAGCAAAACATGTCTATTAAATGGCATTTCACTTACAACATTAGTAAGATCCATCAGCTCCGACCATTTTTGTCTCAAATTTGCCACATCATTTACTTCTTCTCTAGAAATACGCAATTTATATGACCTGTCAATCAAAAATTGATAGTAAAGAAAAGGATACATAATGACAATTATAAAAAAATGCATATTTAGTGTTACATACAGTATTCAGACTTCCACTAAAGGGGTATTACCGTATATACTCGAGTATAAGTCGAGTTTTTCAGCACATTTTTTTGTGCTGAAAGTGCCCCCCTCGACTTATACTCGAGTCAAGCACTTTTCTGCAGCAAAAAATTTCATTTTCCGAACCGAATTTGGGGCCCCGTATCTCAGGGCCACTTGGTGCTAGGAAACCCACAATTG
>JBBGZY010003150.1:0-65466 GCA_037952925.1 Lithobates clamitans | reverse complement strand
CAGGAAGTGTCCCGATATCAGGAGTGTCTACACACAGGAAGTGCCCCGATATCAGGAGTGTCTACACACAGGAAGTGTCCGATATCAGGAGTGTCTCCACACACAGGAAGTGTCCCGATATCAGGAGTGTCTACACACAGGAAGTGTCCCGATATCAGGAGTGTCTACACACAGGAAGTGTCCCGATATCAGGAGTGTCTACACACAGGAAGTGTCCCGATATCAGGAGTGTCTACACACAGGAAGTGTCCCGATATCAGGAGTGTCTAGACACAGGAAGTGTCCCGATATCAGGAGTGTCTACACACAGGAAGTGTCCCGATATCAGGAGTGTCTACACACAGGAAGTGTCCCGATATCAGGAGTGTCTACACACAGGAAGTGTCCCGATATCAGGAGTGTCTACACACAGGAAGTGTCCGATATCAGGAGTGTCTACACACAGGAAGTGTCCCGATATCAGGAGTGTCTACACACAGGAAGTGTCCCGATATCAGGAGTGTCTACACACAGGAAGTGTCCCGATATCAGGAGTGTCTGACACACAGGAAGTGTCCCGATATCAGGAGTGTCTACACACAGGAAGTGTCCCGATATCAGGAGTGTCTACACACAGGAAGTGTCCCGATATCAGGAGTGTCTACACACACAGGAAGTGTCCGATATCAGGAGTGTCTACACACAGGAAGTGCCCCGATATCAGGAGTGTCTACACACAGGAAGTGTCCGATATCAGGAGTGTCTCCACACACAGGAAGTGTCCCGATATCAGGAGTGTCTACACACAGGAAGTGTCCGATATCAGGAGTGTCTACACACAGGAAGTGTCCCGATATCAGGAGTGTCTACACACAGGAAGTGTCCCGATATCAGGAGTGTCTACACACAGGAAGTGTCCCGATATCAGGAGTGTCTGGACACAGGAAGTGTCCCGATATCAGGAGTGTCTACACACAGGAAGTGTCCCGATATCAGGAGTGTCTACACACAGGAAGTGTCCCGATATCAGGAGTGTCTACACACAGGAAGTGCCCCGATATCAGGAGTGTCTACACACAGGAAGTGTCCGATATCAGGAGTGTCTACACACAGGAAGTGTCCCGATATCAGGAGTGTCTACACACAGGAAGTGTCCCGATATCAGGAGTGTCTACACACAGGAAGTGTCCCGATATCAGGAGTGTCTGGACACAGGAAGTGTCCCGATATCAGGAGTGTCTACACACAGGAAGTGTCCCGATATCAGGAGTGTCTACACACAGGAAGTGTCCCGATATCAGGAGTGTCTACACACACAGGAAGTGTCCGATATCAGGAGTGTCTACACACAGGAAGTGCCCCGATATCAGGAGTGTCTAGACACAGGAAGTGTCCGATATCAGGAGTGTCTACACACAGGAAGTGTCCGATATCAGGAGTGTCTACACACAGGAAGTGTCCCGATATCAGGAGTGTCTACACACAGGAAGTGCCCCGATATCAGGAGTGTCTACACACAGGAAGTGACATGTAGTTCTCTATTTAGAAGGAAGAATAGATTTCTCTATCTGGACACAATAATGTCTCTCAGCCTCTTACACACTATGGGAGTTGTACATGGAGGGTGACAGAGCAGTGTAAATCTCACAATTGGATGGATACAAACCTCCGGCCCCGCCCATTCATCTCCTTCCCGCCCTTTATGCTGTCCGTAAGTCACGAGTTGTGCGCAGGCGCTGCGCCTGCGCAGTACAGGGGGGAACCTATCCGCCGAAGGAACTTATTCGGCAAGACACCGGCAGACGTCTGTCTCACGTAGTGGGCGGGGTTTCAGCAGAGCGGTCATAAACGTCATGACGCACGGCGTATAGGAGGTGGAGGACCGGTATGTGACGTCACTGAAGATGGTGGTGGGCGCCTTTCCCATAGCCAAGCTCCTGTATCTCGGGGTCCGGCAGATCAGTAAACCGCTGGCCAACCGGATCAAGGCGGGGGCCCGCCGGAGCGAATTCTTCCGGACCTACATCTGTCTCCCGCCCGCCCAGTGTGAGTGTGACTCCGGGGACGCCGCTTTAATGGGGCGGGACTATTGGGGGCTGACCAATAGGAGGCAAGGCTGCGGCCGAGCGGACCAATCACAGCGCGACTTCTTAAGGCGGCAACTCACATGGCTGCTGAGAGAGGTCACCCTGTGTGTGGTCCGCGACTACCTACCGCCACCTACCTACACCACCTGGGTACCTACCACTCCCTACACCACCCACCGCCCCCTCCCCCACCTGGATATTTCCCCCACCTAGGTACCTACCCAACATTAGTACCTACCGCACCCCTCCCCCACACCCGGGTGCCCCTCACCCTGACCCCCCCTCCCCCGCGCGCCTTGCCCTGACCGTGACTTTTATACACGTTGCAACACAAGACCAACAAAACGCACTATCACTGTACCAATGAGGAATGTATGTTTCACATAACTACTTCCTCAGAACCTTTTACATGTAATATAAAGTCCGAGACCCTTCATCCTTTCCTTGTCCCCGCCCCCTCCCACCTTTATCCTTTCCTTGTCCCCGCCCCCTCCCACCTTTATCCTTTCCTTGTCCCCGCCCCCTCCCACCTTCATCCTTTCCTTGTCCCCGCCCCCTCCCACCTTCATCCTTTCCTTGTGCCCCGCCCCCTCCCACCTTCATCCTTTCCTTGTCCCCGCCCCCTCCCACCTTCATCCTTTCCTTGTGCCCCGCCCCCTCCCACCTTCATCCTTTCCTTGTCCCCGCCCCCTCCCACCTTTATCCTTTCCTTGTCCCCGCCCCCTCCCACCTTCATCCTTTCCTTGTCCCCGCCCCCTCCCACCTTCATCCTTTCCTTGTGCCCCGCCCCCTCCCACCTTCATCCTTTCCTTGTCCCCGCCCCCTCCCACCTTCATCCTTTCCTTGTGCCCCGCCCCCTCCCACCTTCATCCTTTCCTTGTCCCCGCCCCCTCCCACCTTCATCCTTTCCTTGTGCCCCGCCCCCTCCCACCTTCATCCTTTCCTTGTCCCCGCCCCCTCCCACCTTCATCCTTTCCTTGTGCCCCGCCCCCTCCCACCTTCATCCTTTCCTTGTCCCCGCCCCCTCCCACCTTCATCCTTTCCTTGTCCCCGCCCCCTCCCACCTTCATCCTTTCCTTGTCCCCGCCCCCTCCCACCTTCATCCTTTCCTTGTGCCCCGCCCCCTCCCACCTTCATCCTTTCCTTGTCCCCGCCCCCTCCCACCTTCATCCTTTCCTTGTCCCCGCCCCCTCCCACCTTCATCCTTTCCTTGTCCCCGCCCCCTCCCACCTTCATCCTTTCCTTGTGCCCCGCCCCCTCCCACCTTCATCCTTTCCTTGTCCCCGCCCCCTCTCACCTTCATCCTTTCCTTGTGCCCCGCCCCCTCCCACCTTCATCCTTTCCTTGTACCCCGCCCCCTCCCACCTTCATCCTTTCCTTGTGCCCCGCCCCCACCCACCTTCATCCTTTCCTTGTCCCCGCCCCCTCCCACCTTTATCCTTTCCTTGTCCCCGCCCCCTCCCACCTTCATCCTTTCCTTGTCCCCGCCCCCTCCCACCTTCATCCTTTCCTTGTGCCCCGCCCCCTCCCACCTTCATCCTTTCCTTGTCCCCGCCCCCTCCCACCTTCATCCTTTCCTTGTGCCCCGCCCCCTCCCACCTTCATCCTTTCCTTGTCCCCGCCCCCTCCCACCTTCATCCTTTCCTTGTCCCCGCCCCCTCCCACCTTCATCCTTTCCTTGTCCCCGCCCCCTCCCACCTTCATCCTTTCCTTGTGCCCCGCCCCCTCCCACCTTCATCCTTTCCTTGTCCCCGCCCCCTCCCACCTTCATCCTTTCCTTGTCCCCGCCCCCTCCCACCTTCATCCTTTCCTTGTCCCCGCCCCCTCCCACCTTCATCCTTTCCTTGTGCCCCGCCCCCTCCCACCTTCATCCTTTCCTTGTCCCCGCCCCCTCTCACCTTCATCCTTTCCTTGTGCCCCGCCCCCTCCCACCTTCATCCTTTCCTTGTACCCCGCCCCCTCCCACCTTCATCCTTTCCTTGTGCCCCGCCCCCACCCACCTTCATCCTTTCCTTGTGCCCCGCCCCCTCCCACCTTCATCCTTTCCTTGTGCCCCGCCCCCTCCCACCTTCATCCTCTCCTTGTGCCCCGCCCCCTCCCACCTTCATCCTTTCCTTGTGCCCCGCCCCCTCCCACCTTCATCCTTTCCTTGTGCCCCGCCCCCCCCACCTTCATCCTTTCCTTGTCCCCGCCCCCTCTCACCTTCATCCTTTCCTTGTCCCCGCCCCCTCCCACCTTCATCCTTTCCTTGTGCCCCGCCCCCTCCCACCTTCATCCTTTCCTTGTGCCCCGCCCCTCCCACCTCCTTTCCTTGTCCCCGCCCCCTCCCACCTTCATCCTTTCCTTGTGCCCCACCCCCTCCCACCTTCATCCTTTCCTTGTGCCCCGCCCCCACCCACCTTCATCCTTTCCTTGTGCCCCGCCCCCTCCCACCTTCATCCTTTCCTTGTGCCCCGCCCCCTCCCACCTTCATCCTCTCCTTGTACCCCGCCCCCTCCCACCTTCATCCTTTCCTTGTGCCCCGCCCCCTCCCACCTTCATCCTTTCCTTGTGCCCCGCTCCCTCCCACCTTCATCCTTTCCTTGTGCCCCGCCCCCTCTCACCTTCGTCCTTTCCTTGTGCCCCGCTCCCTCCCACCTTCATCCTTATCCCCGCCCCCTCCCACCTTCATCCTTTCCTTGTGCCCCGCTCCCTCCCACCTTCATCCTTTCCTTGTGCCCCGCCCCCTCCCACCTTCATCCTTTCCTTGTGCCCCGCTCCCTCCCACCTTCATCCTTTCCTTGTGCCCCGCCCCCTCTCACCTTCGTCCTTTCCTTGTGCCCCGCTCCCTCCCACCTTCATCCTTATCCCCGCCCCCTCCCACCTTCATCCTTTCCTTGTGCCCCGCCCCCTCCCACCTTCATCCTTTCCTTGTGCCCCGCCCCCTCCCACCTTCATCCTTTCCTTGTCCCCGCCCCCTCCCACCTTCATCCTTTCCTTGTCCCCGCCCCCTCCCACCTTCATCCTTTCCTTGTCCCCGCCCCCTCCCACCTTCATCCTTTCCTTGTGCCCCGCCCCCTCCCACCTTCATCCTTTCCTTGTCCCCGCCCCCTCTCACCTTCATCCTTTCCTTGTGCCCCGCCCCCTCCCACCTTCATCCTTTCCTTGTACCCCGCCCCCTCCCACCTTCATCCTTTCCTTGTGCCCCGCCCCCACCCACCTTCATCCTTTCCTTGTGCCCCGCCCCCTCCCACCTTCATCCTTTCCTTGTGCCCCGCCCCCTCCCACCTTCATCCTCTCCTTGTACCCCGCCCCCTCCCACCTTCATCCTTTCCTTGTGCCCCGCCCCCTCCCACCTTCATCCTTTCCTTGTGCCCCGCCCCCCCCACCTTCATCCTTTCCTTGTCCCCGCCCCCTCTCACCTTCATCCTTTCCTTGTCCCCGCCCCCTCCCACCTTCATCCTTTCCTTGTGCCCCGCCCCCTCCCACCTTCATCCTTTCCTTGTGCCCCGCCCCTCCCACCTCCTTTCCTTGTCCCCGCCCCCTCCCACCTTCATCCTTTCCTTGTGCCCCACCCCCTCCCACCTTCATCCTTTCCTTGTGCCCCGCCCCCACCCACCTTCATCCTTTCCTTGTGCCCCGCCCCCTCCCACCTTCATCCTTTCCTTGTGCCCCGCCCCCTCCCACCTTCATCCTCTCCTTGTACCCCGCCCCCTCCCACCTTCATCCTTTCCTTGTCCCCGCTCCCTCCCACCTTCATCCTTTCCTTGTGCCCCGCCCCCTCCCACCTTCATCCTTTCCTTGTGCCCCGCTCCCTCCCACCTTCATCCTTTCCTTGTGCCCCGCCCCCTCTCACCTTCGTCCTTTCCTTGTGCCCCGCTCCCTCCCACCTTCATCCTTATCCCCGCCCCCTCCCACCTTCATCCTTTCCTTGTGCCCCGCCCCCACCCACCTTCATCCTTTCCTTGTGCCCCGCCCCCACCCACCTTCATCCTTTCCTTGTGCCCCGCCCCCACCCACCTTCATCCTTTCCTTGTGCCCCGCCCCCTCCCACCTTCATCCTTTCCTTGTGCCCCGCCCCCTCCCACCTTCATCCTTTCCTTGTGCCCCGCCCCCTCCCACCTTCATCCTTATCCCCGCCCCCTCCTACCTTCATCCTTTCCTTGTCCCCGCCCCCTCCCACCTTCATCCTTTCCTTGTGCCCCGCCCCATCCCACCTTCATCCTTTCCTTGTGCCCCGCCCCATCCCACCTTCATCCTTTCCTTGTGCCCGCCCCCTCCCACCTTCATCCTTTCCTTGTGCCCCGCCCCCTCACACCTTCATCCTTTCCTTGTCCCCGCCCCCTCCCACCTTCATCCTTTCCTTGTGCCCGCCCCCTCCCACCTTCATCCTTTCCTTGTGCCCCGCCCCATCCCACCTTCATCCTTTCCTTGTGCCCCGCCCCATCCCACCTTCATCCTTTCCTTGTGCCCGCCCCCTCCCACCTTCATCCTTTCCTTGTGCCCCGCCCCTCCCACCTCCTTTCCTTGTCCCCGCCCCCTCCCACCTTCATCCTTTCCTTGTGCCCCACCCCCTCCCACCTTCATCCTTTCCTTGTGCCCCACCCCCTCCCACCTTCATCCTTTCCTTGTGCCCCACCCCCTCCCACCTTCATCCTTTCCTTGTGCCCCGCCCCCTCCCACCTTCATCCTTTCCTTGTGCCCCGCCCCCTCCCACCTTCATCCTTTCCTTGTCCCCGCCCCCTCTCACCTTCATCCTTTCCTTGTCCCCGCCCCCTCCCACCTTCATCCTTTCCTTGTGCCCCGCCCCATCCCACCTTCATCCTTTCCTTGTGCCCCACCCCATCCCACCTTCATCCTTTCCTTGTGCCCCGCCCCATCCCACCTTCATCCTTTCCTTGTGCCCGCCCCCTCCCACCTTCATCCTTTCCTTGTGCCCCGCCCCCTCCCACCTTCATCCTTATCCCCGCCCCCTCCCACCTTCATCCTTTCCTTGTGCCCCGCTCCCTCCCACCTTCATCCTTATCCCCGCCCCCTCCCACCTTCATCCTTTCCTTGTGCCCCGCCCCCACCCACCTTCATCCTTTCCTTGTGCCCCGCCCCCACCCACCTTCATCCTTTCCTTGTGCCCCGCCCCCACCCACCTTCATCCTTTCCTTGTGCCCCGCCCCCTCCCACCTTCATCCTTTCCTTGTGCCCCGCCCCCTCCCACCTTCATCCTTTCCTTGTGCCCCGCCCCCTCCCACCTTCATCCTTATCCCCGCCCCCTCCTACCTTCATCCTTTCCTTGTCCCCGCCCCCTCCCACCTTCATCCTTTCCTTGTGCCCCGCCCCATCCCACCTTCATCCTTTCCTTGTGCCCCGCCCCATCCCACCTTCATCCTTTCCTTGTGCCCCGCCCCATCCCACCTTCATCCTTTCCTTGTGCCCCGCCCCATCCCACCTTCATCCTTTCCTTGTGCCCGCCCCCTCCCACCTTCATCCTTTCCTTGTGCCCCGCCCCCTCACACCTTCATCCTTTCCTTGTCCCCGCCCCCTCCCACCTTCATCCTTTCCTTGTGCCTGCCCCCTCCCACCTTCATCCTTTCCTTGTGCCCCGCCCCATCCCACCTTCATCCTTTCCTTGTGCCCCGCCCCATCCCACCTTCATCCTTTCCTTGTGCCCGCCCCCTCCCACCTTCATCCTTTCCTTGTGCCCCGCCCCTCCCACCTCCTTTCCTTGTCCCCGCCCCCTCCCACCTTCATCCTTTCCTTGTGCCCCACCCCCTCCCACCTTCATCCTTTCCTTGTGCCCCACCCCCTCCCACCTTCATCCTTTCCTTGTGCCCCGCCCCCTCCCACCTTCATCCTTTCCTTGTGCCCCGCCCCCTCCCACCTTCATCCTTTCCTTGTCCCCGCCCCCTCTCACCTTCATCCTTTCCTTGTCCCCGCCCCCTCCCACCTTCATCCTTTCCTTGTGCCCCGCCCCATCCCACCTTCATCCTTTCCTTGTGCCCCGCCCCATCCCACCTTCATCCTTTCCTTGTCCCCGCCCCCTCCCACCTTCATCCTTTCCTTGTGCCCCGCCCCATCCCACCTTCATCCTTTCCTTGTGCCCCGCCCCCTCCCACCTTCATCCTTTCCTTGTGCCCCGCCCCCTCCCACCTTCATCCTTTCCTTGTCCCCGCCCCCTCCCATCTTCATCCTTTCCTTGTGCCTGCCCCCTCCCACCTTCATCCTTTCCTTGTGCCCCGCCCCCTCCCACCTTCATCCTTTCCTTGTCCCCACCTCCTTTCCTTGCCCCCGCCCCCTCCCACCTTCATCCTTTCCTTGTCCCCACCCCTCCCACCTCCTTTCCGTGTCCCCGCCCCCTCCCACCTTCATCCTTTCCTTGTGCCCCACCCCCTCCCACCTTCATCCTTTCCTTGTGCCCCGCCCCCTCCCACCTTCATCCTTTCCTTGTGCCCCGCCCCCTCCCACCTTCATTCTTTCCTTGTGCCCCGCCCCCTCCCACCTTCATCCTTATCCCCGCCCCCTCCCACCTTCGTCCTTTTCTTGTCCCCGCCCCCTCCCACCTTCATCCTTTCCTTGTGCCCCACCCCCTCCCACCTTCATCCTTTCCTTGTGCCCCGCCCCCTCCCACCTTCATCCTTATCCCCGCCCCCTCCCACCTTCGTCCTTTTCTTGTCCCCGCCCCCTCCCACCTTCATCCTTTCCTTGTCCCCGCCCCCTCCCACCTCCTTTCCTTGTCCCCACCCCTCCCACCTCCTTTCCTTGTCCCCGCCCCCTCCCACCTTCATCCTTTCCTTGTCCCCGCCCCCTCCCACCTCCTTTCCTTGTTCCCACCCCTCCCACCTCCTTTCCTTGTCCCCGCCCCTCCCACCTCCTTTCCTTGTCCCCGCCCCCTCCCACCTTCATCCTTTTCTTGTACCCGCCCCCTCCCACCTTCGTCCTTTCCTTGTCCCCGCCCCCTCCCACCTTCGTCCTTTACTTGTCCCCGCCCCCTCCCACCTTCGTCCTTTCCTTGTGCCCCGCCCCCACCCACCTTCATCCTTTCCTTGTGCCCCGCCCCCTCCCACCTTCATCCTTTCCTTGGCCCCCACCCACCTTCATCCTTTGCTTGTTCCCCGCCCCCTCCCGCCTTCATCCTTTCCTTGTGCTCCGCCCCCTCCCACCTTCATCCTTTGCTTGTGCTCCGCCCCCTCCCACCTTCATCCTTTCCTTGGCCCCGCCCACCTTCATCCTTTCCTTGTGCCCCGCCCCCACCCACCTTCATCCTTTCCTTGTGCCCCGCCCCCACCCACCTTCATCCTTTCCTTGTGCCCCGCCCCCACCCACCTTCATCCTTTGCTTGTGCTCCGCCCCCTCCCACCTTCATCCTTTGCTTGTGCTCCGCCCCCTCCCACCTTCATCCTTTCCTTGTGCCCCGCCCCCACCCACCTTCATCCTTTCCTTGTGCCCCGCCCCCACCCACCTTCATCCTTTCCTTGTCCACGCCCCCTCCCACCTTCATCCTTTGCTTGTGCTCCGCCCCCTCCCGCCTTCATTCTTTGCTTGTACCCCGCCCCCATCCTTTCCTTGTACCCTGCCCCCCAACCACCTTCATCCTTTCCTTGTACCCGCCCCCTCCCACCTTCATCCTTTCCTTGTACCCGCCCCCTCCCATCTTCATCCTCTCCTTGTACCCCGCCCCCATCCTTTCCTTGTACCCGGCCTCACCCACCCTCATCCTTTCCTTGGCCCCCTCCCACCTTCATCCTTTCCTCGTACCCCGCCCCCTCCCACCTTCATCCTTTCCTTGGCCCCACCCACCTTCATTCTTTCCTTGGCCCCCACCCACCTTCATTCTTTCCTTGTACTCCGCCCCCACCCACCTTCATCCTTTGCTTGTGCTCCGCCCCCTCCCACCTTCATCCTTTGCTTGTGCTCCGCCCCTCCCACCTTCATCTTTTGCTTGTGCTCCGCCCCCTCCCACCTTCATCCTTCGCTTGTGCTCCGCCCCCTCCCACCTTCATCCTTTGCTTGTGCTCCGCCCCCTCCCACCTTCATCCTTTGCTTGTGCTCCGCCCCCTCCCACCTTCATCCTTTGCTCGTGCTCCGCCCCCTCCCACCTTCATCCTTTGCTCGTGCTCCGCCCCCTCCCACCTTCATCCTTTGCTCGTGCTCCGCCCCCTCCCACCTTCATCCTTTGCTCGTGCTCCGCCCCCTCCCACCTTCATCCTTTGCTCGTGCTCCGCCCCCTCCCACCTTCATCCTTTGCTCGTGCTCCGCCCCCTCCCACCTTCATCCTTTGCTCGTGCTCCGCCCCCTCCCACCTTCATCCTTTGCTTGTGCTCCGCCCCCTCCCACCTTCATCCTTTCCTTGGCCACCTTCATCCTTTTCTTGTACCCGCCCCCTCCCACCTTCATCCTCTCCTTGTACCCGGCCTCACCCACCTTCATCCTTTCCTTGGCCCCCACCCACCTTCGTTCTTTCCTTGTACTCCGCCCCCACCCGCCTTCATCCTTTGCTTGTACTCCGCCCCCTCCCACCTTCATCCTTTGCTTGTTCCCCGCCCCCTCCCACCTTCATCCTCTCCTTGTACCCGGCCCCCACCCACCCTCATCCTTTCCTTGGCCCCCACCCACCTTCATCCTTTCCTTGTGCTCCGCCCCCTCCCACCTTCATCCTTTGCTTGTACCCCACCCCCTCCCACCTTCATCCTTTCCTTGTCCCCGCCCCCTCCCACCTTCATCCTTTCCTTGTACCCCGCCCCCACCCACCTTCATCCTTTCCTTGTACCCCGCCCCCTCCCACCTTCATCCTTTGCTTGTACCCCACCCCCTCCCACCTTCATCCTTTCCTTGTCCCCGCCCCCTCCCACCTTCATCCTTTCCTTGTACCCCGCCCCCACCCACCTTCATCCTTTCCTTGTACCCCGCCCCCTCCCACCTTCATCCTTTCCTTGTACCCCGCCCCCTCCCACCTTCATCCTTTGCTTGTGCTCCGCCCCCTCCCACCTTCATCCTTTGCTTGTGCTCCGCCCCCTCCCACCTTCATCCTTTTCTTGTACCCGCCCCCCCCCCCCACCTTCATCCTTTTCTTGTACCCGCCCCCTCCCACCTTCATCCTTTCCTTGTACCCGCTCCCTCCCACATTCATCCTTTCCTTGGCCCCCACCCACCTTCATCCTTTGCTTGTTCCCCGCCCCCTCCCGCCTTCATCCTTTGCTTGTACCCCGCCCCCACCCACCTTCATCCTTTCCTTGTGCTCCGCCCCCTCCCACCTTCATCCTTTGCTTGTACCCCGCCCCCATCCTTTCCTTGTACCCTGCCCCCCAACCACCTTCATCCTTTCCTTGTACCCGCCCCCTCCCATCTTCATCCTCTCCTTGTACCCCGCCCCCATCCTTTCCTTGTACCCGGCCTCACCCACCCTCATCCTTTCCTTGGCCCCCTCCCACCTTCATCCTTTCCTTGGCCCCACCCACCTTCATTCTTTCCTTGTGCCCCGCCCCCACCCACCTTCATCCTTTGCTTGTGCTCCGCCCCCTCCAACCTTCATCCTTTGCTTGTGCTCCGCCCCCTCCCACCTTCATCCTTTGCTTGTGCTCCGCCCCCTCCCACCTTCATCCTTTGCTTGTGCTCCGCCCCCTCCCACCTTCATCCTTTGCTTGTGCTCCGCCCCCTCCCACCTTCATCCTTTGCTTGTGCTCCGCCCCCTCCCACCTTCATCCTTTGCTTGTGCTCCGCCCCCTCCCACCTTCATCCTTTGCTTGTGCTCCGCCCCCTCCCACCTTCATCCTTTGCTCGTGCTCCGCCCCTCCCACCTTCATCCTTTCCTTGTACCTCGCCCCCTCCCACCTTCATCCTTTCCTTGGCCACCTTCATCCTTTTCTTGTACCCGCCCCCTCCCACCTTCATCCTTTCCTTGGCCACCTTCATCCTTTCCTTGTACTCCGCCCCCACCCACCTTCATCCTTTGCTCGTGCTCCGCCCCCTCCCACCTTCATCCTTTGCTCGTGCTCCGCCCCTCCCACCTTCATCCTTTCCTTGTACCTCGCCCCCTCCCACCTTCATCCTTTCCTTGGCCACCTTCATCCTTTTCTTGTACTCCGCCCCCTCCCGCCTTCATCCTTTGCTTGTACCCCGCCCCCACCCACCTTCATCCTTTCCTTGTGCTCCGCCCCCTCCCACCTTCATCCTTTGCTTGTACCCCACCCCCTCCCACCTTCATCCTTTCCTTGTCCCCGCCCCCTCCCACCTTCATCCTTTGCTTGTGCTCCGCCCCCTCCCACCTTCATCCTTTCCTTGTCCCCGCCCCCTCCCACCTTCATCCTTTTCTTGTACCCGCCCCCTCCCACATTCATCCTTTTCTTGTACCCGCCCCCTCCCACCTTCATTCTTTTCTTGTACCTGCCACCATTCTTTCCTTGTACCCGCCCCCTCCCACCTTCATCCTTTCCTTGTACCCGCCCCCTCCCACATTCATCCTTTCCTTGGCCCCCTCCCACCTTCATCCTTTTCTTGTACCCGCCCCCATCCTTTCCTTGTACCCCGCCCCCAACCACCTTCATCCTTTCCTTGGCCCCCTCCCACCTTCATCTTTTTCTTGTACCCGCCTCCATCCTTTCCTTGTACCCGCCCCCTCCCACCTTCATCCTCTCCTTGTACCCCGCCCCCATCCTTTCCTTGTACCCCGCCCCCTCCCACCTTCATCCTTTTCTTGTACCCGCCCCCATCCTTTCCTTGTACCCCGCCCCCAACCACCTTCATCCTTTCCTTGGCCCCCTCCCACCTTCATCTTTTTCTTGTACCCGCCTCCATCCTTTCCTTGTACCCGCCCCCTCCCACCTTCATCCTCTCCTTGTACCCCGCCCCCATCCTTTCCTTGTACCCCGCCCCCAACCACCTTCATCCTTTCCTTGTACCCGCCCCCTCCCACCTTCATCCTCTCCTTGTACCCCGCCCCCATCCTTTCCTTGTACCCTGCCCCCCAACCACCTTCATCCTTTCCTTGTACCCGCCCCCTCCCACCTTCATCCTTTTCTTGTACCCGCCCCCTCCCACCTTCATCCTTTCCTTGTGCCCCGCCCCCTCACACCTTCATCCTTTCCTCGTACCCCGCCCCCTCCCACCTTCATTCTTTCCTTGGCCCCCTCCCACCTTCATCCTTTGCTTGTGCTCCGCCCCCTCCCACCTTCATCCTTTGCTTGTGCTCCGCCCCCTCCCACCTTCATCCTTTGCTTGTGCTCCGCCCCCTCCCACCTTCATCCTTTGCTTGTGCTCCGCCCCCTCCCACCTTCATCCTTTGCTTGTGCTCCGCCCCCTCCCACCTTCATCCTTTGCTTGTGCTCCGCCCCCTCCCACCTTCATCCTTTGCTTGTGCTCCGCCCCCTCCCACCTTCATCCTTTGCTTGTGCTCTGCCCCCTCCCACCTTCATCCTTTGCTCGTGCTCCGCCCCCTCCCACCTTCATCCTTTGCTTGTGCTCCGCCCCCTCCCACCTTCATCCTTTGCTTGTGCTCCGCCACCTTCATCCTTTCCTTGTACCCCGCCCCGTCTTCATCCTTCCTTTGTACCCCGCCCCCATTCTTTCCTTATGCCCCGTCCCCTCCCGCATTCATTCTTTCCTTGTGCCCCGCCCCCTCCGACCTTCATCCTCTCCTTGTACCCCGCCCCCACCCACCTTTATCCTTTGTACCCACCCTCATCCTTTCCTTGAACCCGTCCCCATCCACCTTAATCCTCTTCTTGTACACCGCCTCCTCCCACCCCCATCCTTTCCTTGTGCCCCGCCCCATCCTTTACTTGTACCCCACCCCCCTTAATCCTTTCCTTGTACCCCACCCCCTCACCTTTTCCTTGTACCCCGCCCACCCCCATCCTTTCCTTGTACTCCTTCCTTTCCTTGTGCCTCGCCTCCTCCCACCTTCCTTTTTTCCACCCTCTATTCAGACCCCCGGAAACCCGCCCCCCCCCCCCCATAGCCGGTAACTTGTGTTCATATTTTGAGACCCCAAGTGCATTACTTTACATTGTCCAACAATAAACCTCATTTGCCATGTTGCCCCCCCCATTAGAGTATAAGCTCCTGTGGTGTACAGACTGATGTGACTGAAGTGTTGTGTGTACACCACCATGGTCTATGTCAGAGCTATAGAGTTGAATATATGGGCTCTCTGTGTTCTCTTCTTCTTGCAGTTTATCACTGGGTGGAGATGCGGGCGAAGATGAGGATTATGGGATTTCGCGGAGCGGCCATTAAGCCCCTGAATGAGGAAGCGGCAGCGGATCTGGGGGCGGAGCTTCTGGGAGAAGGCATTATCTTCCTGGTGGGGGGCGGCTGTATGGTATTGGAGTATTCCCGGCAGGCAGCCAACAGCCGCCGGAAGGAGGAGGAAACGGAGGCCAGACTGAAGGCCATGGAGGCCGAGATCGCCCGCCTGGGGCTGCAGACAGACGAGCTGGACGCCCGCGCCCGAGCCGCGGAGAGACAACAAATGGCAGCCAAGTGATCTGTGGACTGTGATATTTTCACCCCTCGGAGGGTTGGGGGACCCCGGGATGTACCGGCTGTATATACAGGAAATAAAGGGACAAACACTCAGCAGATGTAATGGAAGCAAAAGTTTTATTTCTAGAAAACAGGTTATAAAAAAAAAAAAAGGTCCCATATACATACAGTACATATATATATAATGGCATCAAATATTCCTGACCGCCGCCGGGCGCAGCGCCGGGGGCCCTTCAACCGTCCAGTGTCTGACCCGAACCGCCTAATTACACATAGAGAGCCTTTACCCGCCACCGTCTATAAACCTGCCAAGCCGATTCTGCTACAAATTGTACAAAACTTGAAATGATTCAGAAATAATAAAAAAATTAAACCCGTTAATTATCCCATAAAAATTCTATTGGTCGAAGCTTGCAGCCTCTGCCGACCCGTTTCAAGTGGCTTTGCAGCATGTGGCAGGGGGGAAAAAAATGCAGGTGACAGGATAATGTTGGGTATCGCAAAGGACCGGGGGGGGGGGGACGGGGATGATATAGGGGGCGGAGCAAAGGATGGGATGACGTGGGGGAGGCGGGATGATGTAGGGGTGGCGCGAGGGATGAGGATATGGAATAACGTAGGGACGGAATGACGTAGGGGTGGAGTGAGGGACAGGGGAGACAGAATGACGTAGGGGCGGACATGGAATGATGGAGTGATGTAGGGGAGGTACAGGCGAGTCGGAATGACATAGGGGCGGACATGGAATGATAGGGAGATGGAGTGATGTAGGGGAGGTACAGGCGAGTCGGAATGACGTAGGGGCGGAGCGAGGGACAGGGGAGACGGAATGACATAGGGGCGGAGCGAGGGACAGGGGAGACGGAATGACGTAGGGGCGGAGCGAGGGACGTGGAGACGGAATGACGTAGGGGCGGAGCGAGGGACGTGGAGACGGAATGACGTAGGGGCGGAGCGAGGGACGTGGAGACGGAATGACGTAGGGGTGGGGAGATGGAATGATGTAGGGGCGGAGATGGAATGACGTAGGGATGGGGAGATGGAATGACATAGGGGAGGGACAGGCGAGTCGGAATGACGTAGGGGCGGAGCGAGGGACAGGGGAGACGGAATGACGCGGGAGGAGATGAAATGATGTAGGGGCGGAGACAGAATGACGTAGGGGCGGAGCTAGGGTTTGGTTGTATATGGAAGGGAGGAGACAGTGGATAGGGTATGTTTGGGGGGGAGGGGGTGGGACTTAGGGAATGTTATGGCGGGTGTGGAATGTCACGGACACAGAGGGGTTAGTACAGATGGGGGGGGTGGCAGTTCACAAGTGTGAAGGTGCAATTCAAGAATCGGTGACCACGTCACCAGTAGGGGGTGCTAGAAGCCTTTCCTGGCTGCTCATTTCTAAAAGGTGCTGCACAGCAGAGGAAGAGTGCTGAGCCTGTGGGTGGAGCCTGAGTCATCGAAGGGGAGGAGCCTGAGGTCACGGTGTGCCGGATCTCCGCAGTTCCTGGATAAGCGCTGCAAATACAGAGAGAAGACGATGAGGACTGAGAGCCGCACATCTCTGTTCAGACAAAGCGATCCCAAACCCAGAAATGTCCTATATATTCCATCTTCCCAATCATTAGATGTGGCGGCTGCATTCGTTTTCCCTCTGTTTTCACCTAGTGATCCAGCCAGTTACACACCTCCCTGTACCAGGGGACCCCCACTCTGGAGGAAGGAGCACAGGGGCGAACCTTTGCATTGTCAGTCGGGGGGGCGGGTTAGGTGGAGTAGCAGATTTAGATACACTAACACATTGAAGCCAAACTCCAGCTGACACTTTATAATTGTATGGCAGAGGTAAATGGTTTGTCTGATACATTCTGCTGGAGAGCTTGTTCTGTTGAAAAACAACAGACTTGCTGGCAGGATCACCAGGTGAAAATGAAAGCGTCTAAAAAAAAAAAAAAGAAAACCAATGTAGCCGCCAAATAGAATAATTAGTACTCTGCAATATAATGTGTGATTTTGGGTTTTATACTGTACATTGGGGGGAGCAGCTGTACATTGCAATCATATTCTATGTTTACTTTTTCTAAGTTTTGCTGATTGGTTGCCATGTACATCTGATCCAGTCTTAGTACATCCCCCTCAATTCGTCTGCAAGTCCTATGAGGTGCGCCCCCCAACCTCAGCTCAGGAGGAAGGGGTAATCACTGCCCATTCCCATCCCCCCCGCCCAGCTGAGATCAGGAGGGAGGGGCGGTCACTGCCCTTTCCCATCCCCCCCACCTCATAAGGAGGGATGGGTGGTCACTTCCCATTCCCCCCCACCTCAGATCAGGAGGGATGGGTGGTCACTTCCCATTCCCCCCAACCTCAGCTCAGGAGGAAGGGGTAATCACTGCCCATTCCCATCCCCCCGCCCAGCTGAGATCAGGAGGGAGGGGTGGTCACTTCCCATCCCCCCCACCTCAGATCAGGAGGGGGGGCGGTCACTTCCCATCCCCCCCCCACCTCAGATCAGGAGGGAGGGGCGGTCACTTCCCACCCCCCCCCACCTCAGATCAGGAGGGAGGGGCGGTCACTTCCCACCCCCCCCCCCCCCCACCTCAGATCAGGAGGGAGGGGCGGTCACTTCCCACCCCCCCACCTCAGATCAGGAGGGAGGGGCGGTCACTTCCCACCCCCCCACCTCAGATCAGGAGGGAGGGGCGGTCACTTCCCACCCCCCCACCTCAGATCAGGAGGGAGGGGCGGTCACTTCCCATTCCCCCCCACCTCAGATCAGGAGGGAGGGGTGATCACTTCCCATCCCCCCCCCCACCTCAGATCAGGAGGGAGGGGCGGTCACTTCCCATCCCCCCCCCACCTCAGATCAGGAGGGAGGGGTGATCACTTCCCATCCCCCCCACCTCAGATCAGGAGGGAGGGGTGATCACTTCCCATCCCCCCCCCACCTCAGATCAGGAGGGAGGGGCGGTCACTTCCCATTCCCCCCCACCTCAGATCAGGAGGGAGGGGTGATCACTTCCCATCCCCCCCACCTCAGATCAGGAGGGAGGGGTGATCACTTCCCATCCCCCCCCACCTCAGATCAGGAGGGAGGGGCGGTCACTTCCCATTCCCCCCACCTCAGATCAGGAGGGAGGGGCGGTCACTTCCCATCCCCCCCCCACCTCAGATCAGGAGGGAGGGGTGGTCACTTCCCATTCCCCCCCACCTCAGATCAGGAGGGAGGGGCGGTCACTTCCCATTCCCCCCCCACCTCAGATCAGGAGGGAGGGGCGGTCACTTCCCATTCCCCCCCACCTCAGATCAGGAGGGAGGGGCGGTCACTTCCCATTCCCCCCCACCTCAGATCAGGAGGGAGGGGCGGTCACTTCCCATTCCCCCCCACCTCAGATCAGGAGGGAGGGGCGGTCACTTCCCATTCCCCCCCCCCACCTCAGATCAGGAGGGAGGGGCGGTCACTTCCCATTCCCCCCCCACCTCAGATCAGGAGGGAGGGGCGGTCACTTCCCATTCCCCCCCCACCTCAGATCAGGAGGGAGGGGCGGTCACTTCCCATTCCCCCCACCTCAGATCAGGAGGGAGGGGCGGTCACTTCCCATCCCCCCCCACCTCAGATCAGAAGGGAGGGGCGGTCACTGCCCATTCCCATCCCCATCCCCCCACCCTAGCCTCAGATCGATTGCTTTGTGGTCAGAACTACTTTATAAAATAAAAAACATATTTATAAAATGTTTTATATAATAGAGTGCAGAATGTTTGCATATATCTGGCCAGTAGGTGGCGCTCTCTACACACAGGAGTCAGGCACCGCTCCCGACTGGACATATAGCTGGCTCCAGTGCCCTCCTGGGACAACCCCTCGTGCTCCGGGAGTCCTTTGTCCCGTATTACATGTATACTTGGATAACATTTTAATATTATTTGAAATTAAAAGTTTGGCGTTTTATATGTGGAGAATGGCTCATTCCATAGGCGGGCTCTGCTTCCTGCTCCACTATGGAGGTCCATGAGTCGCTGACCAGAACGCACTCCCTTGGGGGGGGGGGTGGTGGTGGGGGGGTGTTATGGGCTGGTAAAGCCGAATCCACCATAATTAATGGCAAGTCTTTATTTTGGGTGAACAGACATTAAAAGTCTCTCTGGCCATGTACAGGGACATCACCGGTTGGGGAAGACAGCAGCAGATTTTGACGGGGTTTTTCCGTTATTCTTTCGGGCGCACGCATGCATGGCCAGTAAAGCCAACTTGTCGAAATCTGCTGCTGGAGAGTCACCGGAAGTGACGTCGTCGGAGATTTTGACAAGTTGGCTATTTCGACATAACACCAGTCATGGCTGGAAGAGGAAGGTGTAAAATATGCTGTGCAGGGAGAGCCCGCCCACACTGAATAAGAGGCGGGGTCATCGGGGGCCAACGGTACTCTACAGCAGGACCTCCGTCCAGGTATAACCCCTCCCGGCTCAGCTATGCCTCAGCGGAGGGCTGTACCTGGATTGGTCACTACAGCCAGCAGGACTGTACCTGGACCCCACATACAGGAGCAGGATGGCCTGTACCAGCGCCATGGTCCTCTTGTGGACCACGACCTCCTGGGTATAACATATGAACTTGCTGGCAGGGCGCTCTACAGGTCCAGGGTAGTGATCACCCAGCACAGAAATCAAGGCCCTGCAGGGCGCACCCACCATATAGATGGCTCCATGGACTGGTGAGCGCCTCTGGTGGAACATTTCCCTGTACTATGTAACTATGTACACTGGGGCAGTAGAAGCAGGTCACTGCACAGAGCAACATTCTGCAGTAGAGAGTGTTCAAAAAGGGGCAGATCGAACGTGGCTCGTGCGTATGTCTGTTGATGTGTGGGCAGCATTTTGTTGGCTCTTCTGGTATGAAAACATGAGATCAGCAAATGCCAGGTGCAGCACAGACCGTTCCAGCTGCATCACGCCAGCAACACCAGAACACAGCCCATACTGGGGGACACGTGTGCACTGGGGGTACACTCTGGGCCAATACTCCTCTCTTCTAGATGGCCACTCCCATATGGGGTTTCTACAAGCCTATGGACCCTCAGCAAGCCATGGCCTCAGGGAGGTGGAGGAAGGATGATGGGGACCCCCCCTCAGCATAGTTGGACCTGTAATGACTCCCCTTAGGGTCAGCTTAGCTCTGAGTCCCTTCCCTTGTCTGGTCTCTCCACCGTCTCGGGGGCCCCATCCTCCACTTCCTTTGTGTCACGGGAGGAATTTTATGCAGCCATTTCTAGTCTGCGTGACCAGCTGGCAGAGGCTCCTTACTGGTTTGGAACACCAAGCCTGGCCAAACACCCCCCAACCGGTCTAATCCTGTACTGGGAGGACTCACCCTATGACCATATACCGGAAAGGTCTCATCCCATGCTCCATCTACAGGGAGGTCGAACTGCCCATATACGGTGAGAACTTGTGACCATAAACCGGGAATGCTTATTTGTTTGCCCATATGCCATGAAGATTCATCCTGCGCCCCCTATATCGGGAGGTCCAATCCTGTGACCCTATATTGGGAGGACTCATCCCGTGCCCACATACCGGAAGGTCTTATCCTCTGCCCCCTATACATGAAGGACTTGTCACATACCGGGAGGACATGTTCTGCGCCCCTTATACTGGGAGGTCTCATCGCGTGGCCACATCCCATGGGGGGGACCCCTTCTGCACCCCTAATACTGGGAGGTCTAATCCTGTGCCCATATACCAGGTGGTGTCATCCTCTGCCCCCTATACAGGAAGGACTCATCCCGTAGCCACATACCAGAAGGTCTTATCCTCAGCCCCTATACAGGAAGGACTCATCCAGTAGCCACATACCGGAAGGTTTTATCCTCAGCCCCCTATACAGGAAGGACTTGTCCCGTAGCCACATCCCGGGAGGACACGTCCTGCGCCCCTTATACTGGGAGGTCTAATCCTGTGCCCATATACCAGGTGGTGTCATCCTCTGCCCCCTATACAGGAAGGACTCGTCCCGTAGCCACATACCAGAAGGTCCTATCCTCAGCCCCCTATACAGGAAGGACTTGTCCCTTAGCCACATCCCGGGAGGACACGTCCTGCGCCCCTTATACTGGGAGGTCTAATCGCGTGGCCACATCCCTGGGGGGACCCTTCCTGCGCCCATATACCAGGTGGTGTCATCCTCTGCCCCCTATAACAGGGGGACCTATCCCATGACCATATACTGGAAGGTCTAATTCTGTCCCCATATACCGGAAGGACTCATCCCGTGACTGTATAGATTGGGAGGTCTCATCCTGTGCCCATGTACCAGGAGGACTGATCTCATGTCCATATATTGGGAGGTCTCACCCTCTGCCCCCTATACTGGGAGGACCTGCCCTGTGACCACATACAAAATGACCACCCAGCATCAGTGGAAGGAACATCTCACCATCGATAATGTCTTCTTTCACTCTCTGCAGCTCTTTCCTCATCTCATCCAGAAGCTCCTGCAGAAGGAAACACATCTCTTGTTATATCTGTACAGCGCTGGAAAATATGTCCCCGCCCACAGTGTCCAACACCCCCCATGACATCACAATGGGGCAGAAGGTGACACGGGATCTGGGAGGGCCATTTAGCTTTTGTGAGACAAATAGTGCCCCAACATAGAGACCTGCGCAGGGCGTGTGCGTCAGGAGGCCGAGAAAAGCGAATCCACAAATTTGGATTTTTTTTTTTTTATTGGTGGGGGGGAATAATACAACCCATATGAACGGTGAACTGCCGGTGAATCGATTGTAAGGGATCAGAGCGAATTGTCAGGAATGGGGAGGGTCTGCAGAGAAAATGGCGGCTGTTGTGGAGAGAAGCCGTTATCAGTGTCATTATGAAGAGGAAGTCTGGCTGTGGTCACCGTCTTCCTCCATCCTGACCACATATTGCATGAGAAAGGAAGAGCGACCGCACAGCTGACACTCGACACGCTGAGGAACATAGATAACCAACTTATGTCATGGGAGTAATGTGCAGCCAATCGGCACTGGCCTGTGATGTATGTATAGGGGGCGGAGCCGTTACTATGGAAAACACCATGGTAATTGCCCTAAATGGGGGGACATCACTTATCCTAATTGGCCAGCTGCTGCCCTCATGATGCATCTTGTTCAATGCCCGCCCACTGAACATTCTCCTCATTGCCAACAATGGGCCAAGTGCCGGAATTTTCCGTGTGTGCCCCGAGGGCAGCGGCTCTATGTTACCTGCTTCATCCTCTCCATGGAGTCCGATGGTTCGTCTGTACTCGGAGCCACCTCCGTGCTGCTGACTGTAGATTTCATCCTGTGGACACAGAGAAGGGTGAGCGGGGGGGCAGAGAGAAAAAATGGGGTCACCCTATGGCTCCGCCAAGATGGCTGCCGTTACCTAGGCAACGTGGTGCTCCCTCTGTCCCAGGGGCGCCGAGCCGGCTCTGAAAATAAAATGGAGAGGAGTCAGCGCTGCAATCCGGAGGACAAATAATAATAATAATAGTCACCTTCCCTCCCCTGCCAGGGGAAAACCACACCCCCACCTGTGACCCCGCCTCTGCTGTGCTGCAGGATGCCCCTCCTCCTGCTGCCTCTATTGGCTTCTACTGACACCCACCAGGAGCTCCCGCCCTCCTTTACCACCTGACCACTCATTCATTTTCAGTGTAGCCACTCCCACTGCAAGCCTGATGTCAGACTTCAGTCCAGAAGTAAAAAGTTCACTTAAAGTGGAGCTCCGGGCAAATAAATAACTGAAGTCGAGTCAGCGGCGCTGTCTGAAGGGGTGTCCGACTCCGGAGTTCCACTTTAAAGACAGATTCCAGCCTGGATGACTGGAGGAGGGCAGTCTGTTATTGGTGGAGGGTGGAAGGGGGCGGGGGGATGGTGCATAGACCAACCGGTTATAGAGGGGGATGGGCAACAGATGAATACAGGTATATGGGGGGGGGATATGCGGAGGTGTAAAGGGTGACAGATCTGTATATAGAGATATGGAAACGTTTGAGGTATGAAGTGCGGCGGTTTGTGACTCGCTGAACATTTCCACCGGACTTCCCCTTTAATGTGCCGACAACAGGAAGTGTGATAACCTGCGTGTGGTAAGAGTGAAGTCAGGAGCCGAGCCGCGTCTGCACAGCAATACAACAACACGTCACCCCATCCCCCCATCCATTATATCGCTACCGCCTCCTATATCCCCTCCATCTCCCCCCTATGTATCCTCCATACATCCCATCTATCTCCCCTATATATTCCCCATACAGCCCCTCCATCTCCCCCCTATGTATCCTCCATACATCCCATCTATCTCTCCTATATATCCCCCATACATCCCCCCATCTCCCCCTTACATCACCTCCATCTCCCCCATGTATCCCCCATACATCCCCCCATCTCCCCTATGTATTCCCCCATACATCCCCTCCATCTCCCCTATGTATTCCCCCATACATCCCCTCCATCTCCCCTATGTATTCCCCCATACATCCCCTCCATCTCCCCTATGTATTCCCCCATACATCCCCTCCATCTCCCCCCTATGTATCCTCCATACATCCCATCTATCTCTCCTATATATCCCCGATATCTCCCCTCCATCTCCCCCATGTATCCCCCATACATCCCCTCCATCTCCCCCCTACATCACCTCCATCTCCCCTATATATTCCCCATATCTCCCCTATATATTCCCCATATCTCCCCTATATATTCCCCATACAGCCCCTCCATCTCCCCCCTATGTATCCTCCATACATCCCATCTATCTCCCCTCCATCTCCCCCATACATCCCCTCCATCTCCCCCATGTATCCTCCATACATCCCATCTATCTCTCCTATATATCCCCGATATCTCCCCTCCATCTCCCCCATACATCCCCCATACATCCCCCCATCTCCCCTATGTATTCCCCCATACATCCCCTCCATCTCCCCCCTACATCACCTCCATCTCCCCTATATATTCCCCAAATCTCCCCTATATATTCCCCCATATCTCCCCTATATATTCCCCCATATCTCCCCTATATATTCCCCATATCTCCCCTCCATCTCCCCCATACATCCCATCCATCTTCCCCATATATTCCCCATATCTCCCATCCATCTCCCCCATATATTCCCCATGTATCCCCCATATCTCCCCTACACATCCCCCATACAGCCCCTCCATCTCCCCTATATATTCCCCATATCTCCCCTATATATTCCCCATATCTCCCCTATATATCTTCCATCCATCTCCCCCATATATTCCCCATATATTCCCCATATCTCCCCTACACATCCCCTCCATCTCCCCCATACATCCCCTCCATCTCCCCTATATATTCCCCATTTCTCCCCTATATATTCCCCATACAGCCCCTCCATCTCCCCCCTATGTATCCTCCATACATCCCATCTATCTCTCCTATATATCCCCGATATCTCCCCTCCATCTCCCCCATGTATCCCCCATACATCCCCCCATCTCCCCCCTACATCACCTCCATCTCCCCCATGTATCCCCCATACATCCCCCCATCTCCCCTATGTATTCCCCCATACATCCCCTCCATCTCCCCCCTACATCACCTCCATCTCCCCTATATATTCCCCATATCTCCCCTATATATTCCCTATATATTCCCCATATCTCCCCTATATATTCCCCCATATTTCCCCTATATATTCCCCATATCTCCCCTCCATCTCCCCCATACATCCCATCCATCTCCCCCATATATTCCCTATGTATCCCCCATACATCCCCTCCATCTCCCCTACACATCCCCCATACAGCCCCTCCATCTCCCCCCTACATCACCTCCATTTCCCCTATATATTCCCCATATCTCCCCTATATATTCCCCATATCTCCCCTATATATTCCCCATATCTTCCCTATATATTCCCCATATCTCCCATCCATCTCCCCCATATATTCCCCATATCTCCCCTACACATCCCCTCCATCTCCCCCATACATCCCCTCCATCTCCCCTATGTATCCCCTCCATCTCCCCTATGTATCCCCTCCATCTCCCCTCCATCTCTCTCATCTCCCCTACACATCCCCCATCTCCCCCCTATGTATCACCCATACATCCCCTCCATCTCCCCTACACATCCCCTCCATCTCCCCTATGTATTCCCCCATACATCCCCCCTATATATCCCTCATACATCCCCTCCATCTCCCCTATATATCCCCCCATATATTCCCCATATCTCCCCTACACATCCTTCATACATCCCCTCCATCACACACACACACATATATATATATCCCTTCCATCTCCCCCATACATCCCCTCCATCACACACACACACATATATATATCCCTTCCATCTCCCCCATACATCCCCTCCATCTCCCCTATATATCCCCCCATATCTCCCTTCCATCTCCCCCATACATCCCCTTCATCAAAGAACAAAGATAAATATTTTCAGAACTTTTCCCACCTTTAATGTGACCTATAAACTATCTATATCCCCCAACCCTACATCACCTCCCTCTATACGTCCCCCCATTTCCCCTATACATCCCCTCCATACCTCTCCCCTATATGTCCGTTGACCTCCAGCGAGTGATTGGAGGTTTCCTGCACTGATGACATCACAGTGAAGCGTTCCAATGATGCAATCGTATGGCATGTGGTTAATGGCGCCCCCAAGTGTCCGGGCGAGCAGAACCCCAAAGGTGGGACAACATTACGCTAATGTCACTTACCCGTTTGGCTCCTCCCACTCTGTATATCGCTGTCATCCTGCGTGGTGGGGGCGGGGCGATCGCCCTGTTGTGACATCTTCAGCCTGCAGAGTCAAATAGGAGGCGGAGTCAGTGTGATCACATGACCTCCCTGTACTATTCTATGATTGGCACTCACATGTAAACAATAAATTCAGGCCACACCCACTGTAGTCACATGGTGGCTCGGTAATAACAGGTATAGATGGTGTGGAGCCCCGAAGTGGGCGGAGCCATGATGGTACAGAATTATGTATATAAAGTAACGCCAGGCTGTCATAGTGATCCTCTCCCTCCGGGATGTCAGCTGACCCACACCGGAGGAGGAGCATGAAAGAGGCGGAACCACGTTCCTCCAATCACAGGCCAGCCGGGGACCCTCCTATTCCAGCCAATCACAGCAGAGTGCGCCCAATCCGATGTGTCTGGCTCCACCCACAATGCGCACAGCATATGAAAGTTCCTTGTTATTGGCTGGAAGGAAGGCGGGATTTCAGGCAGGGGCCAATTCCTTTATGGACAGGCTGGGACTAGGAGCGCGCTATGGTGTGCGCTGTCTGTGGTATGATGGGGGAGGGGACAATTCCTTTACGGACAGGCTGGGACTAGGAGCGCGCTGTGGTGTGCGCTGTCTGTAGTATGATGGGGGAGGGGCCAATTCCTTTACTGACAGGCTGGGACTAGGAGCGCGATGTCTGTAGTATGATGGGGGAGGGGACAATTCCTTTACGGACAGGCTGGGACTAGGAGCGCGCTATGGTGTGCGCTGTCTGTAGTATGATGGGGGGGGACAATTCTTTTACGGACAGGCTGGGACTAGGAGCGCGCTATGGTGTGTGCCGTCTGTAGTATGATGGGGGAAGGGGTAAATTCTTTTATGGACAGGCTGGGACTAGGAGCGCGCTATGGTGTGCGCTGTCTGTGGTAGGATTGTGGGGGGAGGGGACAATTCCTTTATGGACAGGCTTGGACCAGGAGTGCGCTATGGTAGGATTGTTGGGAGGGGACAATTCCTTTACGGACAGGCTGGGACTAGGAGCGCGCTATGGTGTGCGCTGTCTGTAGTATGATGGGGGGAGGGGACAATTCCCTTACGGACAGGCTGGGACTAGGAGCGCGCTATGGTGTGCGCTGTCTGTGGTATGATGGGGGGAGGGGACAATTCCCTTACTGACAGGCTGGGACTAGGAGCGCGCTGTGGTGTGCACCGTCTGTAGTATGATGGGGGAGGGGACAATTCCATTACGGACAGGCTGGGACTAGGAGCGCGGTGTGGTATGTGCTGTCTGTGGTAGGATTGTGGGGGAAGGGGACAATGAATCCTCTTACCGGCGGGCCAGCTTTTTGTTCATCTCCTCCATCAGTCCTCCTCCGCCTCCTCCCCCTGCCGATGCTCCTCCACTGGTGCGGCTGGCGTCCGGCTTGGGTGGCCCCGCACTCGCTGGAGATGACCCGCCTCCATCATCCTGCGGAACAGACGGGACAATGGTCAGATATTGGGGGGTAATTCCTCCTCCCGAATCCCAGAAAAGTCAGGAATCTGATCAATTGGGGCGAGGAGACGATAGGGTGCAGATAATGTACGGAGGATGGGCATGGCCTCCATTGGCCCTAGGACCTGCTCTTCTACAGCCCCCCCCCCCCCCCCCATGATTATACCTGCCCCGTCACCCTCCCCCCCATGATTAGATCTGCCCCTTCACCCTCCCCCACAGTACCTCACACTCACCTTTGCCACTTTCCTCAGCTTGGCTGCAGCCAGTGCGGCTGCCAACCCGCTGGCTCCACCGCCAGCACCACCACCCCCGCCGCCTGCAGCAGACGGTAAAGGAGGGGGAGGGGGAGGACCACCCCCAGAAGGCACAGGGGGTGGACCTGGAGGACCCCCTGGAGGAGCTGGAGGACCCCCTGGAGGAGCTGGAGGACCCCCAGAAACTGGTGGTGGCCCTGGTGGAGGGGGTGGGCCAGGCGGAGCTGGAGGACCACTTGATGGTGGAGTAACCGGGGCAACTGGAAGGAGAAGGAGAGAGAAGTCAGAGGAGATGCAAAGCAACCTGATCTTCAGAGGATGGACATGTCACTGTGTATATAGGTGTATACTCCCCCCCTCCCCTCCCCCTCCCACAGGCTACACACAGTATCTGACAAAAGTAAGTACACCCCTCAGTGACATTTGTGTAAATCTTTTCTTCTATCTTTTCATGTGACAACACTGAAGAAATGACACTTGTCTACAATGTAAAGTAGTGAGTGTACAGCTTGTATAACAGTGTAAATTTGCTGTCCCCTCAAAATAACTCAACACACAGCCATTAATGTCTAAACCGCTGGCAACAAAAGTCAGTACACCCCTAAGTGAAAATCTCCACATTGGGCCCAAAGTGTCAATATTTTGTGTGGCCACCATTATTTTCCAGCACTGCCTTAACCCTCTTGGGCATGGAGGTCACCAGAGCTTCACAGGTTGTCACTGGAGTCCTCTTCCCCTCCCCCATGATGACATCACAGAGCTGGTGGATGTTAGAGACCTTGCGCTCCTCCACCTTCCGTTTGAGGATGTCCCACAGATGATCAATAGGGTTTAGGTCTGGAGACATGCTTGGCCAGTCCATCACCTTTACCCTCAGCTTCTTTAGCAAGGCAGTGGTGGTCTTGGAGGTGTGTTTGGGGTGGTTATCATGTTGGAATACTGCCCTGCGGTCCAGTCTCTGAAGGGAGGGAATCATGCTCTGCTTCAGTAGGTCACAGTACATGTTGGCATTCATGGTCCCCTCAATGATCTGTAGCCCCCCAGTGCCGGCAGGACTCATGCAGCCCCAGACCATGACACTCCAACCACCATGCTTGACTGTAGGCAAGACACACTTGTCTTTGTTCTCCTCACCTGGTTGCCCCCACACACGCTTGTCACCATCTGAACCAAATACGTTTATCTTGGTCTCATCAGACCACAGGACATGGTTCCAGTAATCCATGTCCTTAGTCTGCTTGTCTTCAGAGAACTGTTTGTGGCTTTCTTGTGCATCATCTTTAGAAGAGGCTTCCTTCTGGGATGACAGCCATGCAGACCAATTTGATGCAGTGTGCGGCGTATGGTCTGAGCACTGACAGGCTGACCCCCCACCCCTACAACCTCTGTAGCAATGCTGGCAGCACTCATACGTCTATTTCCCAAAGACAACCTCTGGATATGACGCTGATCACGTGACCTCAACGTCTTTGGTGGACCATGGCGAGGCCTGTTCTGAGTGGAACCTGTCCTGTTATACCGCTGTATGGTCTTGGCCACCGTGCTGCAGATCAGTTTCAGGGTCTTGGCAATCTTCTTATAGCCTAGCCCATCTTTATGTAGAGCAACTATTCTTCTTTTCAGATCCTCAGAGAGTTCTTTGCCATGAGGTGCCATGTTGTACTTCCAGTGACCAGTATGAGAGAGTGAGAGCGATAACACCAAATTTAACACACCTGCTCCCCATTCACACCTGAGACCTTGTAACACTAACGAGTCACATGACACCGGGGAGGGAAAATGGCGAATAGGGCCCAATTTGGAGATTTTCACTTAGGGGTGTACTGACTTTTGTTGCCAGCGGTTTAGACATTAATGGCTGTGTGTTGAGTTATTTTGAGGGGACAGCAAATTTACACTGTTATACAAGCTGTACACTCACTACTTTACATTGTAGACAAGTGTCATTTCTTCAGTGTTGTCACATGAAAAGAGAGAAGAAAAGAGTTACACAAATGTCACTGAGGGGTGTACTTACTTTTGGGAATATATTGTATATACAGTATCTCACAAAAGTATTGGTCCCCCCCCTTTACACACACATGACCTTTAATGACCTCCCAGTCTTAGTCCGGAGGGTTCAATATTGAGTTGGCTCCGCCCTTTGCAGCTATAACAGCTTCAACTCTTCTGGGAAGGCCGTCCACAAGGTTTAGGAGGGTGTCTATGGGAATGTTTGACCATTCTTCCAGAAGAGCATTTGTGAGGTCAGGCACTGATGTTGGATGAGAAGGCCCGGCTCGCAGTCTTCACTCTAATCCATCCCAAAGGTGTTCTATTGGTTGAGGTCAGGACTCTTCCACCCCAAACTCGCACTGGTGGGCCGTCATGTTGGAACAGGAAGGGGCCGTCCTCAAACTGTTCCAACAAAGTTGGGAGCATGAAATTGTCCAAAATGTCTTGGTATGCTGATGCCTTATGAGTTCCCTTCACTGGAACTAAGGGTCCAAACCCAACCCCTGAAAAACAACCCCCACACCATAATCCCCCCTCCCCCCCACACCATAATCCCCCCTCCACCAAACGATTTGGACCAGTGCACAAAGCAAGGTCCATAAAGACATGGATGAGCGAGGTTTGGGGTGGAGAAACTTGACTGGCCTGCACAGAGTCCTGACCTCAACCCAACAGAACACCTTTGGGATGAATTAGAGTGGAGACTGCAAGCCGGGCCTTCTCATCCAACATCAGTGCCTGACCTCACAAATGCTCTTCTGGAAGAATGGTCAAACATTCCCATAGACACCCTCCTAAACCTTGTGGACGTCCTTCCCAGAAGAGGTGAAGCTGTTATAGCTGCAAAGGGCGGAGCCAACTCAATATTGAACCCTCCGGACTAAGACTGGGAGGTCATTCAAGGTCATGTGTGTGTAAAGGCAGGCGTCCCAATACTTTTGGGAATATAGTGTAGTGAGACTGTAGGTATATATAGCCGCCTCCCCAGCCCGTCCCACATGCCGATATCTCACCTGGACTCTGGACTTTCTGCTCCGGTTCCGGAGGTCTGTGGACAGAAGACATTACTGACAGTCAGAGATCATTTAATGTCTGCCTTCCCCTCCCCCCACCCGACTGGACCCAGAATAATTATTAATTATTATTATTATTATTATTATTATTATTATACAGGATTTATATATCGCCAACAGTTTGTGCAGCGCTTTACAATATGAGGGCAGACAGTACACGTACAATACAATTCAATACAGGAGGAATCAGAGAGCCCTGATCCTCAGAGCTTACAATCTAGAAGATACAGGAGGGAATGATGGACCAATAGCCTGTTGGACAGGGACAGACATTGTACGGGGGGGGGGGGGGAACCCAGAGGGACCCAGACATTGTACAGGGGGAGGGGGCAACCCAGGAGGGGCCCAGACATTGTACAGGGGGAGGGGGCAACCCAGGAGGGGCCCAGACATTGTACAGGGGGGAGGGGGGCAACCCAGAGGGACCCAGACATTGTACAGGGGGGAGGGGGGCAACCCAGACATTGTACAGGGGGGAGGGGGCAACCCAGACATTGTACAGGGGGGAGGGGGCAACCCAGACATTGTACAGGGGGGAGAGGGGGCAACCCAGACATTGTACAGGGGGGAGAGGGGGCAACCCAGACATTGTACAGGGGGGAGAGGGGGCAACCCAGACATTGTACAGGGGGGAGAGGGGGCAACCCAGACATTGTACAGGGGGGAGAGGGGGCAACCCAGACATTGTACAGGGGGGAGAGGGGGCAACCCAGACATTGTACAGGGGGGAGAGGGGGCAACCCAGACATTGTACAGGGGGGAGAGGGGGCAACCCAGACATTGTACAGGGGGGAGAGGGGGCAACCCAGAGGGGCCCAGATATTGTACAGGGGGGGGGCAACCCAGAGGGACCCAGACATTGTACAGGGGGGGGCAACCCAGAGGGGCCCAGATATTGTACAGGGGGGGCAACCCAGAGGGACCCAGATATTGTACAGGGGGGGCAACCCAGAGGGACCCAGACATTGTACAGGGGGGGGGCAACCCAGACATTGTACAGGGGGAGGGGGCAACCCAGAGGGGCCCAGATATTGTACAGGGGGGGCAACCCAGAGGGGCCCAGACATTGTACAGGGGGGGGGCAACCCAGACATTGTACAGGGGGAGGGGGCAACCCAGAGGGGCCCAGATATTGTACAGGGGGGGCAACCCAGAGGGGCCCAGATATTGTACAGGGGGGGGCAACCCAGAGGGGCCCAGATATTGTACAGGGGGGGCAACCCAGAGGGACCCGGACATTGTACAGGGGGGGGGCAACCCAGAGGGACCCAGACATTGTACAGGGGGGGGCAACCCAGACATTGTACAGGGGGAGGGGGCAACCCAGAGGGGCCCAGATATTGTACAGGGGGGGCAACCCAGAGGGGCCCAGACATTGTACAGGGGGGGGGCAACCCAGACATTGTACAGGGGGAGGGGGCAACCCAGAGGGGCCCAGATATTGTACAGGGGGGGCAACCCAGAGGGGCCCAGATATTGTACAGGGGGGGGCAACCCAGAGGGACCCGGACATTGTACAGGGGGGGGCAACCCAGAGGGACCCAGACATTGTACAGGGGGGGGCAACCCAGACATTGTACAGGGGGAGGGGGCAACCCAGAGGGGCCCAGATATTGTACAGGGGGGGCAACCCAGAGGGGCCCAGACATTGTACAGGGGGGGGGGCAACCCAGAGGGGCCCAGATATTGTACAGGGGGGGGGCAACCCAGACATTGTACAGGGGGAGGGGGCAACCCAGAGGGGCCCAGATATTGTACAGGGGGGGCAACCCAGAGGGGCCCAGATATTGTACAGGGGGGGCAACCCAGAGGGACCCAGACATTGTACAGGGGGGGCAACCCAGAGGGACCCAGACATTGTACAGGGGGGGGGAACCCAGAGGGACCCAGACATTGTACCGGGGGGGGGGGGGGGGACAACCCAGAGGGACCCAGACATTGTACAGGGGGGGCAACCCAGAGGGACCTAGACATTGTAAAGGGGGGGGAGGGGTACATACATAAGATGCAGTGTCTTTACCTCCTTGGGGGTTCCGGCTCTTCTACTTTGGGTCCATTCATTGGAGTCCAGCTGGCACCTGTGGGGAGGAAGGATAGGGGTGAATGTTGGGATGACAGGTGACTGTTGGGAGAATGTCGGGTGAATGTCAGATGCAAGTTGGGATGACGGGTGAATACAGGTGGCCTGGGTGGTAATGGGTGGTAATGGGTGGTAATGGGTGGTAATGGGGGGTGATGGGCGGTGATGGGCGGTGATGGGCGGTCTCTCTTGGCTGGGATTGGATGGAATCTCTCACCTGTCTCCAGAACCTCCAGAGCCTGAGCAATGCCCGCTGCAAAGTGTGCCGCCTCCTCCTTGCTGCTGAAGTTCAGCCCCCACACCTGCCGCGCGTCTCGCCATTGGTGGAAGTTGGGCGTGGCCTGATGGTACTTCAGTCCTCGAATCAGAGGGCAGTTTATCACCACCTGCCAGAGAAGAAGACATTACCCAGAATTCCCTGCAACACAGACTACTATGGTGAAGTAGAAGTACAGGGCCCAGCAGGCCAGGGGCCCCACCAATGGTGGCCTTATATCCTGTACTGGAATTGGAACCTTCCATCCCATGATGGAGACCCGCCCCCTCCCTCCCGAGACTCCTTACCCCCTGATGGAGGCGCTCTTCTCCTTAATGTCCCCTCCTCCACCGCCTACATTGCGTTCTCTGGCATGTAACCCCCCAGCCCCCCCCAATGTCCGCTGGCTACCATAGTAGAGTCAATCAGTTCATAATACAGGAGTCCCTCCCACCTAGACAAGTCCCGCCCCTGACCAAGAGTGCACCATCACCGGTGTTCTCTGCCCCGCCCTCTGCGTGGTCACTCTACGACCCCGCCACCCCCCATATCCCCTCCCTCCAAGCCCCGCCCATTATCAGAAAGTTCTCATGGATGGCGCCATTGTCAGTTCTCTCCACACCTCCCCCATTCAGGGATACACCCACTTTTCCTCATTCCCCTCCCCCCCGTCCATGTCTCCCCCACTTTGCCCCCCCCCCTTTTCTCATATTCACCTTCTATTACCACCCCCTTCCCATGTCCAACCTCCACCCCTCCATTAGATGACACCTAACCAGAGAAAGTCTGCGTCCCCCTAGAACATGATCTGATTGGCTGGTGGTGACCCCGGCCACCAATCCCCCTCCGTGGACACTGCCGAGCCCTGGGAAATAATGGCGTCCCAATGCAGAAGGTCGGGGGAGGGGAAACAATTCTAGCAGTGGAAGGAGGAACCGCCACTTCCCTAATAAGAAAATATCTGCTGAGAACCCCCCCCCCCTCCCCCCACCGAGAACTTCCACCTGACTTCCCTTCCCCCAACCACAGACTTCCACTTCATCTCAATTCTCACCCGGCATCCGGCCGTACCGCCATCAACACCCACCTACACAGTGTATACATCGCCCTCTATACCTGACACACCCCATAAAGAGCCTGGAAAAAGTATTCATACCCCTTGATATTTCCCACATTTTGTTACAACCAAAAACATCAATTTATTTTATTGGGATTTTATGTGATAAACCAACACAAAGTGTCACATAATTGTGAAGTGGAAGGAAAATGATAAATGATACAAATAAATATGTGAAAAGTGGGGGGGAGGGGCATTTGTATTCAGCCCCCTTTACTCTGATAACTAAAATCTAGTGGAACCAATTGCCTTCAGAAGTCACCTAATTAGTAAATAGAGTCCACCTGTGTGTCATTTCATCTCAGTATAAATACAGCTGTTCTGTGGAACCCTCAGAGGTTTGTTAGAGAACCTTAGTGAACAAACAGCATCATGAAGGCCAAGGAGCACACCAGACAGGTCAGGGATGAAGTTGTGGAGAAGTATAAAGCAGGGTTAGGTTATAATGAAATCTCCCAAGCTTTGAACATCTCACGGAGCTCTGTTCAATCCATCATCGGAAAATGGAAAGAGTATGGCACAACTGCAAACCTACCAAGACATGGCCGTCCACCTAAACTGACCGTGCCGGGCAAGGAGAGCATTCATCAGAGAAGAGCCAAGAGGTCCATGGTAACTCTGGAGGAGCTGCAGAGATCCACAGCTCAGGGGGGAGAATCTGTCCACAGGACAACTATTAGTCGTGTTCTCCACAAATCTGCCCTTTATGGAAGAGTGACAAGAAGAAAGACATTGGTGAAAGAAAGTCATAAGAAGTCCTGTTTGTAGTTTGTGAGAAGCCATGTGGAGGACACAGCAAACATGTGGAAGAAGGTGATCTGGTCAGAGGAGACCAAAATTCAACTTTATGGCCTAAAAGCAAAACGCTATGTGTGGGGAAAACTAACACTGCACATCACCCTGAACACACCATCCCCACCGTGAAACATGGTGGTGGCAGCATCATGTGGTGGGGATGGTTTTCTTCAGCAGGGACAGGGAAGCTGGTCAGAGGTGATGGGAAGATGGATGGAGACAAATACAGGACAATCTTAGAAGAAAACCTGTTAAGAGTCTACAAAAGACTTGAGACTGGGGGGGAGGTTCTCCTTCCAGCAGGACAACGACCCGAAACATCCAGCCAGAGCTACAATGGAATGGTTTAGATCAAAGCATATTCATGCAAAGCTGGTAGCGACACCCCCAAAAAGACTTGTAGAGAAAGGGGGTTCTACAAAGTATTGACTCCGGGGGGCGCCATACAAATGCCCCCCCCCCCCACACTTTTCACATATTTATTTGTATCATTCATCATTTTCCTTCCACTTCACAATTATGTGACACTTTGTGTTGGTCTATCACATAAAATCCCAATAAAATACATTTACGTTTTTGGCTGTAACAAAATGTGGGAAATTTCAAGGGGTGTGAATACTTTTTCCAGGCACTGTACACCCCTTTGTACCCAACACAATGTATGCTCCCCCACACGACCCATCAGGTAGGTACCTGTCCTCTGTGCAGGGGCGTTGCCAGGTCTACAAAAGATCTGGGGCTAGAACCCCTAACAGTAAGGTAAAGATTATATTATAATAGATTTTTATTATATTATATATATTATTATTACCTCAGAGTCCCCAGGGAGCTCCCCTTTGCATCAGGGTCCCCAGAGAGCCCCTTCCTTACATCAGGGTCCCCAGAGAGCCCCCCCACTTACATCAGGGTTCCCAGAGAGCCATCCCCTTACATCAGGGTCCCCAGAGAGCCCCCCCTTACATCAGGATCCCCAGAGAGCCCCCCACTTACATCAGGGTCCCCAGAGAGCCTCCCCCTTACATCAGGATCCCCAGAGAGCCCCTTCCTTACATCAGGGTCCCCAGAGAGCCCCCCCTTACATCAGGATCCCCAGAGAGCCCCTTCCTTACATCAGGGTCCCCAGAGAGCCCCCCCTTACATCAGGGTCCCCAGAGAGCCCCCCCCCCTTGCATCAGGATCCCCAGAGAGCCCCTTCCTTACATCAGGGTCCCCACAGAGCCCCTCCTTACCTCAGGGTCCCCAGAGAGACCCCCACTTGCATCAGGGTCCCCAGAGAGACCCCCACTTGCATCAGGGTCCCCAGAGAGCCTCTCCCTTACATCAGGGTCCCCAGAGAGCCTCTCCCTTACATCAGGGTCCCCAGAGAGCCTCTCCCTTACATCAGGGTCCCCAGAGAGCCTCTCCCTTACATCAGGGTCCCCAGAGAGCCCCTTCCATCAGGGCCCCCAGGGAGACCCCCCCTTGCATTAGGGTCCCCAGAGAGCCCCTACTTACATCAGGGTCCCCAGAGAGTCATCCCCTTACATCAGGATCCCCAGAGAGCCTCCCACTTGCATCAGGATCCCCAGAGAGCCCCCCACTTGCATCAGGATCCCCAGAGAGCCCCCCACTTACATCAGGGTCCCCAGAGAGCCCCTCCACTTACATCAGGGTCCCCAGAGAGTCATCCCCTTACATCAGGATCCCCAGAGAGCCCCCCACTTGCATCAGGGTCCCCAGAGAGACCCCCACTTGCATCAGGGTCCCCAGAGAGCCCCCCACTTGCATCAGGGTCCCCAGAGAGCCCCCCACTTGCATCAGGATCCCCAGAGAGCCCCCCACTTGCATCAGGGTCCCCAGAGAGCCCCCCCTTACATCAGGGTCCCCAGAGAGCCCCCCACTTACATCAGGGTCCCCAGAGAGCCTCTCCCTTACATCAGGGTCCCCAGAGAGCCCCCCACTTACATCAGGGCCCCCAGAGAGCCCCTTCCTTACATCAGGGTCCCCAGAGAGCCCCCCACTTACATCAGGGTCCCCAGAGAGCCTCCGATGAGTGATGTTATCTCTCTGCTCTCTCGCCCGCCCGGCTCTCCTGTGCGGCTCGCCACACTCGTGGCCCAGCTGCAGAGAGGCCACGGCCATCTCTGAGAGACTCGGGGCTACAGCCCCAAAAGCCACCCCCTAGCGACGCCACTGCCTCTGTGTATACATTGGACCTACCTGCTGGTCCTGCATCTTCCTCCCCACCACGCGGTACATCTGTGTGGCGGGATTGTGGAAGATCTGCACCCGGCTGAATCCCACGGCTCCCGTCCCGGCGTTTATCCACTTCTTACTGCCGTCATCATAGATCATAACCGTCGCTCTGGCCGTGATCACCGCCGCCTCCCTGGAGGAGAGAGAAGGGAATGTAAGGAGGAACTCCGCACACTTACCATCCTACATGCAGACACAACCATACATTAATGCAGCAAGAGGAGCGAGACTTTCTGGGTAGCAGGGACAGGGTCACAAAAAGGTCAGGGATGGGGGTCACACACATAGGTCAGGGGGGTCACACACACACAGGTCAGGGACGGGGGTCACACACACAGGTCAGGGACGGGGGTCACACACACAGGTCAGGGACGGGGGTCACAGGTCAGGGACGGGGGGGGGTCACACACAGGTCAGAGGTCACACACACAGGTCAGGGATGGGGGTCACACACACACACACACACACACACAGGTCAGGGATGGGGGTCACACACACACACACACAGGTCAGGGATGGGGGGGTCACACACATAGGTCGGGGGGGTCACACACACACACAGGTCAGGGACGGGGGTCACAGGTCAGAGGTCACACACACAGGTCAGGGATGGGGGTCACACACACACACACACACACACAGGTCAGGGATGGGGGTCACACACACACACACAGGTCAGGGATGGGGGGGTCACACACATAGGTCGGGGGGGTCACACACACACACAGGTCAGGGACGGGGGTCACAGGTCAGGGGTCACACACACAGGTCAGGGACGGGGGTCACACACACACACAGGTCAGGGACGGGGGGGGGTCACACACACACACACAGGTCAGGGACGTGGGTCACAGGTCAGGGACAGGGGTCACACACAGGTCAGGGGTCACAGGTCAGGGGTCACACACACAGGTCAGGGACGTGGGTCACAGGTCAGGGACAGGGGTCACACACAGGTCAGGGGTCACAGGTCAGGGGTCACACACACACAGGTCAGGGACAGGGGTCACAGGTAGGTCATCAGATTTCTCCATAGATGGCAGACACTGATCTGATCAGAGGAAGCAGAGTCTCTCTGCAGAGATGATTTCTCTATGGGTAGACGGCAGGACAGATGGAATTGTGACGTTGTATATGAAGATTATACAATATATGAAGACTGATACATTCTTCCTCTGCTGTACCCATCCCATCGTGTCCCCGAATGATCCCAGCCAATAGAAATGTAGAGATGTCACAGAGAGGGGTGAGTTGTAGATCGAGGTGTGGGGGTGGGCTGGGGGGAGGGGGGGGGGGTTCAGGAGCTCGGGGACACATCCCCCCTCATCAGGAAGTGGAATGTCATTGCTGGTTTTAGATTTGGCTTCCTCTATATTATTAATCTTTATGAGAATCCAGAACTATTTCTGGCTCAATGATCTCATCCCGAGACTCCGAGAGGAAATGACTCATTCCAGGTGAGACAAACATGGAGACCGTCCGGCTGGGAGTACTTCCCGTGTACAGTGCCTGGAAAAAGTATTCATACCCCTTGAAATTCTCCACATTTTGTTACAACCTAAAATGTAAAATGAATTTTATTGGGATTTTATGTGATAGACCAACACAAAGTGTCACATAATTGTGAAGTGGAAGGAAAATGATAAATGATACAAATAAATATGTGAAAAGTGTGGGGGGGAGGGGCATTTGTATGGCGCCCCCCGGAGTCAATACTTTGTAGAACCCCCTTTCTCTACAAGTCTTTTTGGGGGTGTCTCTACCAGCTTTGCACATCTAGAGAGGACATTTCTGCCCATTCTTCTTTGTAAAATATCTCAAGCTCTGTCAGATTGGATGGAGAGCGTCTGTGAACAGCAATTTTCAAGTCTTGCCACAGATTCTCAATGTGATTTAGGTCTGGACTGTGACTGGGCCATTCTAACACATGAATATGCTTTGATGTAAACCATTCCATTGTAGCTCTGGCTGGATGTTTCGGGTCGTTGTCCTGCTGGAAGGTGAACCTCCGCCCCGGTCTCAAGTCTTTTGTAGACTCTAACAGGTTTTCTTCTAAGATTGTCTTGTATTTGTCTCCATCCATCTTCCCATCAACTCTGACCAGCTTCCCTGTCCCTGCTGAAGAAAACCATCCCCACCACATGATGCTGCCACCACCATGTTTCACGGTGGGGATGGTGTATTCAGGGTGATGTGCAGTGTTAGTTTTCCCCCCACACATAGCGTTTTACTTTTAGGCCATAAAGTGGAATTTTGGTCTCATGTGACCAGATCACCTTCTTCCACATGTTTGCTGTGTCCTCCACATGGCTTCTCACAAACTACAAACAGGACTTCTTATGACTTTCTTTCACCAATGTCTTTCTTCTTGTCACTCTTCCATAAAGGGCAGATTTGTGGAGAACACGACTAATAGTTGTCCTGTGGACAGATTCTCCCACCTGAGCTGTGGATCTCTGCAGCTCCTCCAGAGTTACCATGGACCTCTTGGCTCTTCTCTGATGAATGCTCTCCTTGCCCGGCCGGTCAGTTTAGGTGGACAGCCATGTCTTGGTAGGTTTGCAGTTGTGCCATACTCTTTCCATTTTCCGATGATGGATTGAACAGAGCTCCGTGAGATGATCGAAGCTTGGGAGATTTTATTATAACCTGACCCTGCTTTATACTTCTCCACAACTTTATCCCTGACCTGTCTGGTGTGTTCCTTGATGCTGTTTGTTCACTAAGGTTCTCTAACAAACCTCTGAGGGCTTCACAGAACAGCTGTATTTATACTGAGATTATATTACACACAGGTGGACTTTATTTACTAATTAGGTGACTTCTGAAGGCAATTGGTTCCCCTAGATATTAGTTAGGGGTACCAAAGTAAAGGGGGCTGAATAAAAAATGCCCCCACACACACACACACACACACACACTTTTCACATAAAAAATTTAAATGATCATTTTCCTTCCACTCCACAATTATGTGCCACTGGACCTCCAGCTGTTGTAGAACTACAAGTCCCATGAGGCATAGCAGGAGTCTGACAGCGACAAGCATGACATCCAGAGGCAGAGGCATGATGGGACTTGTAGTTTTGCAACAGCTGGAGGCCCTCTAATTGCATATCCCTATACCATAACATCCCAATAAAATACATTTACGTTTTTTGGTTGTAACATGACAACTGTGGGAAATTTCAAGGGGTGTGAATACTTTTTCAAGGTACTGTATACAGTATATAATGTACAGGACACAGTAGGGATATTCCTCCGGCTGGGAGTACACCCCGTGTATACGGTATATAATGTACAGGACACAGTAGAGGTATACGGTATATACTGTAGAGGGCCCGGTGTAGGCGGGGACCCCTCTGGCTGGGAGGACTGCGGAATGTCCGGTGATAGACGTGTCCCACACATTGAATTGTCAGCCTTCCTCCCTCCATTTCCCATCTCTGATTATCTCCATATAAGGCTGTGAGAACCCACTGGTGACCATGAGTGGGGAAAGGTGGGGAGGGGGCCCCGGGGCCCGGCGGGAGAAGGGGGGGCCCAGGGTGTCAGACAGACCACAGACATGAATGAGAGAGAAATGGAGATATAGAAGATAGAAGAGACATTGGTCAGTGAGTGGAGGTCCCCCCCCCCCACTCTGCAATTTCACCCAACAAGATCCAACATGACAAAGTATGAGACTCACCCCATGGTGTGCACAGCGAGGCGCCCCCTGCAGGTAGGAATGTGTCACCTCCGCTTCCTCCTCACCTATCTCAGCATAGCAGGAAGGTGTGTACCAGAGAGCTCCCCTCAGTGCTGCCTGCACCCCACACCGCTCTCCTGCACTGCCCTGAGATTAGCAGATACTTCCTCCTCCTCCTCCTGATACAATGTATCACTCCTCTCCTCTCCTCCTCCTGATACAATGTATCTCTTCTCTCCTCCTCACTCTCCTTTCCTCCTCTTGATACAATGTATCTCTTCTCTCCCTGCACAGCTGTCTGAAGACCTCTTCTCCTTTCCTCTCTGACTCTCCTTTCCTCTCTGGCTCTCCTCTCCTCTGTCTCCTCTCCTCTCTGGCTCTCCTCTCCTCTTCCTCTCTCTCTTCTTTCTCTGTGTGTCTCTTTCTTTCCCCTCTCACTTCCTCTCTCTCTGGGCTCTGCCTTCTCTTAAAGGGGCCACAGCCTCTCTTAAACTGGCAATGCACTTTCCAGGGTGACATCAGCACAGAGATTTGCTCAGCCCCCTCCCCCCACTGCCTGCTTGTATATTGCCCCCAGGGGGGTATGTACAGTAAATGGCGGGGGCTGGGCACACCTGGCAGGCAGATTAAAGTGTATGCGTGTGTCTGATCGGTCCCAATAAAGGACAAGAGTCACATGGAGGAGGCCGACATGACAGAACCTCCAGCATGGGGGGGGGGGGGGGGTTGACACCTTCCAGGGACAGCAGAAGATATATATATATATATATATATATATATATATACACATACTAGGAGGGGTGGGGAATATATACAACGTATCAAATAAATGATGTCATTTGGGGAATATACCAGAATATACAGGGGTTAATTTTCTGCAGATAATAATATCAATTAAACCTTTTTTTTTGCTGGTAATATATACTGTACATGTTTTGTGTTTATTTGTTTTGTTTTCTTGTTATCTATTATTGTTTCAGACATGTCTGAGTCCACTTCCCCCTCCACTCTCTGCTGATAACAGTGCAGGGCAAATGTAGTATATGATCTGCTGCGGCAGTGAAGGGGTTCATTGAGTGTATATAAGGCTGCGGCAGTGAAGGGGTTCATTGAGTATATATAAGGCTGCGGCAGTGAAGGGGTTAATTGAGTGTATATAATGAAACATAGAAAAGTGGAAGCAGCGCCTTTTTTTTCTGTTTAATTGATAAAAGTTTTTGTACATTTTGTGTTTATTTGTCTATTTTTAGTTCTCTTATTTCTGGGAGTTCAGATCTGTTTTCTGACGTCACTTTCTGCTGACTGACTCCTCCCTCTGCTGACTGACTCCTCCCTCTGCTGGTGTATATATAAAGCTGTAGTAGTGAATGGTGGGGGGTGGCGCCACCTGAAGGTCACATGTGAGAAGTGCACCCCCAGGGGGGGATGTTTCTGATTTCTGGGAACAGTGTGCACCCAATCCACCGAACCGACACAGCGTGCGCCCAAGCCATGAGAACAGTGTGCACCCAATCCACCGACACAGCGTGCGCCCAAGCCACGAGAACAGTGTGCACCCAATCCACTGACACAGCGTGCGCTCAAACCATGAGAACAGTGTGCACCCAATCCACCGACACAGTGTGTGCCCAAACCATAAGAACAGTGTGCACCCAATCCACCGACACAGTGTGCGCCCAATCCACGACACAGTGTGCGCCCAATCCACCGACACAGCGTGCGTCCAATACACCGACACAGTGTGCATGTAATCCACAAGAACAGTGCGCACCTAAAGCACAAGAAAAGTGTGCACCTAAATCACAAGAACAGTGTGCACCTTTTCCATACCCCCATGGATGAAGTTAGGTGTACCCCGGTCAGGTCTCTAATCTCTGATCCCATGGATGAAGTTAGGTGTACTCCGGTCCGGCCTCTTATCTCTGATCCCATGGATGAAGTTAGGTGTACTCCGGTCAGGCCTCTTATCTCTGATCCCATGGATGAAGTTAGGTGTACCCTGGTCAGGCCTCTTATCTCTGATCCCATTGATGAAGTTAGGTTTACCCTGGTCAGGTCTCTTATCTCTGATCCCATGGATGAAGTTAGGTGTACCCCGGCCAGGCCTCTTATCTCTGATCCCATGGATAAGGTTAGGCATACTCCGGTCAGGCCTCTTATCTCTGATCCCATGGATGAAGTTAGGCGTACTCCGATCAGGCCTCTTATCTCTGATCCCATGGATGAAGTTAGGTGTACTCCGGTCAGGGTCAGGCCTCTTATCTCTGATCCCATGGATGAAGTTAGGTGTACTTCGGTCAGGCCTCTTATCTCTGATCCCATGGATAAGGTTAGGCATACTCCGGTCAGGCCTCTTATCTCTGATCCCATGGATGAAGTTAGGCGTACTCCGGTCAGGCTTCTTATCTCTGATCCCATGGATAAAGTTAGGTGTACTCCGGTCAGGCCTCTTATCTCTGATCCCATGGATGAAGTTAGGTGTACTCCGGTCAGGCCTCTTATCTCTGATTCCATGGATAAAGTTAGGTGTACCCTGGTCAGGCCTCTTATCTCTGATCCCATGGATGAAGTTAGGTGTACTCCGGTCAGGCCTCTTATCTCTGATCCCATGGATGAAGTTAGGTGTACCCCGGTCAGGTCTCTTATCTCTGATCCCATGGATGAAGTTAGGTGTACTCCGGTCAGGCCTCTTATCTCTGATCCCATGGATGAAGGTAGGTGTACTCCGGTCAGGTCTCTTATCTCTGATCCCATGGGTGAAGTTAGGTGTACTCCGGTCAGGCTTCTTATCTCTGATCCCATGGATAAGGTTAGGCATACTCCGGTCAGGCTTCTTATCTCTGATCCCATTGATGAAGTTAGGTGTACTCCGGTCAGGCTTCTTATCTCTGATCCCATTGATGAAGTTAGGTGTACTCGGGTCAGGCCTCTTATCTCTGATCCCATGGATGAAGTTAGGTGTACTCGGGTCAGGCCTCTTATCTCTGATCCCATGGATGAAGTTAGGTGTACTCTGGTCAGGCCTCTTATCTCTGATCCTATGGATGAAGTTAGGTGTACTCCGGTCAGGCCTCTTATCTCTAAAACCCATGGATGAAGTTAGGTGTACTCCGGCCAGGGTTAGGCCTCTTATCTCTGATCCCATGGATGAAGTTAGGTGTACTCTGGTCAGGCCTCTTATCTCTGATCCCATGGATAAGGTTAGGCATACTCCGGTCAGGCCTCTTATCTCTGATCCCATGGATGAAGTTAGGCGTACTCCGGTCAGGCCTCTTATCTCTGATCCCATGGATGAAGTTAGGTGTACTCCGGTCAGGCCTCTTATCTCTGATCCCATGGATGAAGTTAGGTGTACTCTGGTCAGGCCTCTTATCTCTGATCCCATGAATGAAGTTAGGTGTACTCTGGTCAGGCCTCTTATCTCTGATTCCATGGATGAAGTTAGGTGTACTCCAGTCAGGCCTCTTATCTCTGATCCCATGGATGAAGTTAGGTGTACTCCGGTCAGGCCTCTTATCTCTGATCCCATGGATGAAGTTAGGTGTACTCTGGTCAAGCCTCTTATCTCTGATCCCATGGATGAAGTTAGGTGTACTCCGGTCAGGGTCAGGCCTCTTATCACTGATCCCATGAATGAAGTTAGGTGTACTCTGGTCGGGCCTCTTATCTCTGATTCCATGGATGAAGTTAGGTGTACTCGAGTCAGGCCTCTTATCTCTGATCCCATGGATGAAGTTAGGTGTACTCCGGTCAGGCCTCTTATCTCTGATCCCCGGGATGAAGTTAGGTGTACTCTGGTCAAGCCTCTTATCTCTGATCCCATGGATGAAGTTAGGTGTACTCCGGTCAGGGTCAGGCCTCTTATCTCTGATCCCATGGATGAAGATAGGTGTACTTCGATCAGGCCTCTTATCTCTGATCCCATGGATAAGGTTAGGCATACTCCGGTCAGGCCTCTTATCTCTGATCCTATGGATGAAGTTAGGTGTACTCCGGTCAGGCCTCTTATCTCTGATTCCATGGATGAAGTTAGGTGTACTCCGGTCAGGCCTCTTATCTCTGATCCCATGGATGAAGTTAGGTGTACTCCGGTCAGGCCTCTTATCTCTGATCCCATGGATTAAGTTAGGTGTACTCTGGTCAAGCCTCTTATCTCTGATCCCATGGATGAAGTTAGGTGTACTCTGGTCAGGGTCAGGCCTCTTATCTCTGATCCCATTGATGAAGTTAGGTGTACTCCGGTCAGGCCTCTTATCTCTGATACCATGGATGCAGTTAGGTGTACTCCGGTCAGGCCTCTTATCTCTGATCCCATGGATGAAGTTAGGTGTACTCCTATCTCTGATTGAACCTTCCTGGCTGCTGACTGGGGATGAGCTGAGAATGGGGGTGGAGTTAGTGTCAGATGATCGCAGGCTGCTGGCCAATCAGCTGCAGTCATGGAATTTCTCAGATAAGAATGGGGGAGGGATGCTGGTGACATCATTGATCCAATATGGCTGTATATTGTGTCTGCACTACTGGATCCTCTGTGGCTGTGGGGGAGGGGCCACAAAAGAAGCCGGTGTTCTGGCAGAATACCCAAGCACGCTACTTCCGGTTTATTAAAAACATGATTAATAGCAGATTTGTAAGAAGTCATTTCACATTGTGAGGAATAGACGCCAACCACATTCAGTCCGGTGCACAGTATTATGAGCAGAGATTGTTACTCCGCTACAACACTAACCAACAAAATGGCCACCTTGAAGGCGGGGACAACTTTGTGGTGATGCTGAGCTGATGGGCACCGATCAGGCTGCATTGATGGGCACAGGTGAGGCTGAGCTGATGGGCACTGATATGGCTGCATTCATAGGCACTGGGGAGGCTGCATTGATGGGCACTGATCATGCTGCATTGATGGGCACTGGTGAGGCTGCATTGATGGGCAGTGATCATGCTGCATTGATGGGCACTGGTAAGCCAGGCAACAACCAGCAAATAAGCCTAGCACCCCCCCCCCCCCATGATGCTGGGCTTGGGCTGGACTTACTTTAAAATGTGGGAGGAAACCAATCACACAACACATATGAGAGATAAACTGACCAATCCCGACACAACTATTACAATGTATACAATTAATGTGATTACAATGTATGAAAATAAACATAAACAAATACCAACCCAGGAATGACCAGAAGGAGAGAGCCTGAGATGACCGAAAGGAGAGAGCCTGAGATGACAGGAAGGAGAGATCCTGAGATGACCAAAAGGAGAGAGCCTTAGATGACCTGAAGGAAAGATCCTGAGATGACCATAAGGAGAGAGCCTGAGATGACAGGAAGGAGAGAGAGCCTGAGATAACTGGAAGGAGAGATCCTGAGATGACAGGAAGGAGAGAGATCCTGAGATGACAGGAAGGAGAGATCCTGAGATGACTGGAAGGAGAGATCCTGAGATGACTGGAAGAAGAGATCCTGAGATGACAGGAAGGAGAGATCCTGAGATGACTGGAAGGAGAGATCCTGAGATGACAGGAAGGAGAGAGATCCTGAGATGACAGGAAGGAGAGAGATCCTGAGATGACTGGAAGGAGAGATCCTGAGATCACTGGAAGGAGAGATCCTGAGATGACAGGAAGGAGAGATCCTGAGATGACCGGAAGGAGAGATCCTGAGATGACAGGAAGGAGAGATCCTGAGATGACCGGAAGGAGAGATTCTGAGATGACATGAAGGAGAGAGATCCTGAGATGACAGGAAGGAGAGATCCTGAGATGACAGCAAGGAGAGATCCTGAGATGACTGGAAGGAGAGATCCTGAGATGACAGGAAGGAGAGATCCTGAGATGAGAGGAAGGAGAGAGATCCTGAGATGACTGGAAGGAGAGATCCTGAGATGACAGGAAGGAGAGATCCTGAGATGACTGGAAGGAGAGATCCTGAGATGACAGGAAGGAGAGATCCTGAGATGACTGGAAGGAGAGATCCTGAGATGACAGGAAGGAGAGATCCTGAGATGACTGGAAGGAGAGATCCTGAGATGACAGGAAGGAGAGATCCTGAGATGACAGGAAGGAGAGATCCTGAGATGACTGGAAGGAGAGATCCTGAGATGACCGGAAGGAGAAATCCTGAGATGACAGGAAGGAGAGATCCTGAGATGACTGGAAGGAGAGATCCTGAGATGACCGGAAGGAGAGATCCTGAGATGACCGGAAGGAGAGATCCTGAGATGACCGGAAGGAGAGATCCTGAGATGACAGGAAGGAGAGATCCTGAGATGACTCGAAGGAGAGATCCTGAGATGACTCGAAGGAGAGATCCTGAGATGACAGGAAGGAGAGAGATCCTGAGATGACAGGAAGGAGAGAGATCCTGAGATGACTGGAAGGAGAGATCCTGAGATGACTGGAAAGAGAGATCCTGAGATGACTGGAAGGAGAGATCCTGAGATGACTAGAAGGAGAGAGATCCTGAGATGACAGGAAGGAGAGATCCTGAGATGACCGGAAGGAGAGATCCTGAGATGACAGGAAGGAGAGATCCTGACATGACTGGAATGAGAGATCCTGAGATGACAGGAAGGAGAGATCCTGAGATGACTGGAAGGAGAGATCCTGAGATGACTGGAATGAGAGATCCTGAGATGACCGGAAGGAGAGATCCTGAGATGACAGGAAGGAGAGAGATCCTGAGATGACAGGAAGGAGAGATCCTGAGATGACTGGAAGGAGAGATCCTGAGATGACAGGAAGGAGAGATCCTGAGATGACAGGAAGGAGAGATCCTGAGATGACAGGAAGGAGAGATCCTGAGATGACAGGAAGGAGAGATCCTGAGATGACAGGAAGGAGAGAGATCCTGAGATGACAGGAAGGAGAGATCCTGAGATGACTGGAAGGAGAGATCCTGAGATGACCGGAAGGAGAGATCCTGAGATGACAGGAAGGAGAGATCCTGAGATGACAGGAAGGAGAGATCCTGAGATGACCGGAAGGAGAGATCCTGAGATGACCGGAAGGAGAAATCCTGAGATGACAGGAAGGAGAGATCCTGAGATGACTGGAAGGAGAGATCCTGAGATGACCGGAAGGAGAGATCCTGAGATGACCGGAAGGAGAGATCCTGAGATGACCGGAAGGAGAGATCCTGAGATGACAGGAAGGAGAGATCCTGAGATGACTCGAAGGAGAGATCCTGAGATGACTCGAAGGAGAGATCCTGAGATGACAGGAAGGAGAGAGATCCTGAGATGACAGGAAGGAGAGAGATCCTGAGATGACTGGAAGGAGAGATCCTGAGATGACTGGAAAGAGAGATCCTGAGATGACTGGAAGGAGAGATCCTGAGATGATTAGAAGGAGAGAGATCCTGAGATGACAGGAAGGAGAGATCCTGAGATGACCGGAAGGAGAGATCCTGAGATGACAGGAAGGAGAGATCCTGACATGACTGGAATGAGAGATCCTGAGATGACAGGAAGGAGAGATCCTGAGATGACTGGAAGGAGAGATCCTGAGATGACTGGAATGAGAGATCCTGAGATGACCGGAAGGAGAGATCCTGAGATGACAGGAAGGAGAGAGATCCTGAGATGACAGGAAGGAGAGATCCTGAGATGACTGGAAGGAGAGATCCTGAGATGACAGGAAGGAGAGATCCTGAGATGACAGGAAGGAGAGATCCTGAGATGACAGGAAGGAGAGATCCTGAGATGACAGGAAGGAGAGATCCTGAGATGACAGGAAGGAGAGAGATCCTGAGATGACAGGAAGGAGAGATCCTGAGATGACTGGAAGGAGAGATCCTGAGATGACCGGAAGGAGAGATCCTGAGATGACAGGAAGGAGAGATCCTGAGATGACAGGAAGGAGAGAGATCCTGAGATGACAGGAAGGAGAGATCCTGAGATGACTGGAAGGAGAGATCCTGAGATGACAGGAAGGAGAGATCCTGAGATGACAGGAAGGAGAGATCCTGAGATGACAGGAAGGAGAGATCCTGAGATGACCGGGAGGAGAGATCCTGAGATGACCGGAAGGAGAGATCCTGAGATGACCGGAAGGAGAGATCCTGAGATGACCAAAAGGAGAGATCCTGAGATGACTGGAAGGAGAGATCCTGAGATGACAGGAAGGAGAGATCCTGAGATGACTGGAAGGAGAGATCCTGAGATGACAGGAAGGAGAGATCCTGAGATGACAGGAAGGAGAGATCCTGAGATGACAGGAAGGAGAGATCCTGAGATGACAGGAAGGAGAGATCCTGAGATGACAGGAAGGAGAGAGATCCTGAGATGACAGGAAGGAGAGATCCTGAGATGACTGGAAGGAGAGATCCTGAGATGACCGGAAGGAGAGATCCTGAGATGACAGGAAGGAGAGATCCTGAGATGACAGGAAGGAGAGAGATCCTGAGATGACAGGAAGGAGAGATCCTGAGATGACTGGAAGGAGAGATCCTGAGATGACAGGAAGGAGAGATCCTGAGATGACAGGAAGGAGAGATCCTGAGATGACTGGAAGGAGAGATCCTGAGATGACAGGAAGGAGAGATCCTGAGATGACCGGGAGGAGAGATCCTGAGATGACCGGAAGGAGAGATCCTGAGATGACCGGAAGGAGAGATCCTGAGATGACCGGAAGGAGAGATCCTGAGATGACCGGAAGGAGAGATCCTGAGATGACTGGAAGGAGAGATCCTGAGATGACAGGAAGGAGAGAGAGCCTGAGATAACTGGAAGGAGAGATCCTGAGATGACAGGAAGGAGAGAGATCCTGAGATGACAGGAAGGAGCGATCCTGAGATGACTGGAAGGAGAGATCCTGAGATGACTGGAAGGAGGGATCCTGAGATGACAGGAAGGAGAGATCCTGAGATGACTGGAAGGAGAGATCCTGAGATGACAGGAAGGAGAGAGATCCTGAGATGACAGGAAGGAGAGAGATCCTGAGATGACTGGAAGGAGAGATCCTGAGATCACTGGAAGGAGAGATCCTGAGATGACTGGAAGGAGAGATCCTGAGATGACAGGAAGGAGAGATCCTGAGATGACCGGAAGGAGAGATCCTGAGATGACAGGAAGGAGAGATCCTGAGATGACCGGAAGGAGAGATTCTGAGATGACATGAAGGAGAGAGATCCTGAGATGACAGGAAGGAGAGATCCTGAGATGACAGCAAGGAGAGATCCTGAGATGACTGGAAGGAGAGATCCTGAGATGACAGGAAGGAGAGATTCTGAGATGAGAGGAAGGAGAGAGATCCTGAGATGACTGGAAGGAGAGATCCTGAGATGACAGGAAGGAGAGATCCTGAGATGACTGGAAGGAGAGATCCTGAGATGACAGGAAGGAGAGATCCTGAGATGACTGGAAGGAGAGATCCTGAGATGACAGGAAGGAGAGATCCTGAGATGACAGGAAGGAGAGATCCTGAGATGACAGGAAGGAGAGATCCTGAGATGACCGGAAGGAGAGATCCTGAGATGACAGGAAGGAGAGATCCTGAGATGACTGGAAGGAGAGATCCTGAGATGACTGGAAGGAGAGATCCTGAGATGACAGGAAGGAGAGATCCTGAGATGACTGGAAGGAGAGATCCTGAGATGACAGGAAGGAGAGATCCTGAGATGACAGGAAGGAGAGATCCTGAGATGACAGGAAGGAGAGATCCTGAGATGACCGGAAGGAGAGATCCTGAGATGACCGGAAGGAGAGATCCTGAGATGACAGGAAGGAGAGATCCTGAGATGACTGGAAGGAGAGATCCTGAGATGACCGGAAGGAGAGATCCTGAGATGACCGGAAGGAGAGATCCTGAGATGACCGGAAGGAGAGATCCTGAGATGACAGGAAGGAGAGATCCTGAGATGACTGGAAGGAGAGATCCTGAGATGACAGGAAGGAGAGAGATCCTGAGATGACAGGAAGGAGAGAGATCCTGAGATGACTGGAAGGAGAGATCCTGAGATGAATGGAAAGAGAGATCCTGAGATGACTGGAAGGAGAGATCCTGAGATGACTAGAAGGAGAGAGATCCTGAGATGACAGGAAGGAGAGATCCTGAGATGACAGGAAGGAGAGATCCTGAGATGACCGGAAGGAGAGATCCTGAGATGACAGGAAGGAGAGATCCTGACATGACTGGAATGAGAGATCCTGAGATGACAGGAAGGAGAGATCCTGAGATGACTGGAAGGAGAGATCCTGAGATGACTGGAATGAGAGATCCTGAGATGACCGGAAGGAGAGATCCTGAGATGACAGGAAGGAGAGAGATCCTGAGATGACAGGAAGGAGAGATCCTGAGATGACTGGAAGGAGAGATCCTGAGATGACAGGAAGGAGAGATCCTGAGATGACAGGAAGGAGAGATCCTGAGATGACAGGAAGGAGAGATCCTGAGATGACAGGAAGGAGAGATCCTGAGATGACAGGAAGGAGAGAGATCCTGAGATGACAGGAAGGAGAGATCCTGAGATGACTGGAAGGAGAGATCCTGAGATGACCGGAAGGAGAGATCCTGAGATGACAGGAAGGAGAGATCCTGAGATGACAGGAAGGAGAGATCCTGAGATGACCGGAAGGAGAGATCCTGAGATGACCGGAAGGAGAAATCCTGAGATGACAGGAAGGAGAGATCCTGAGATGACTGGAAGGAGAGATCCTGAGATGACCGGAAGGAGAGATCCTGAGATGACCGGAAGGAGAGATCCTGAGATGACCGGAAGGAGAGATCCTGAGATGACAGGAAGGAGAGATCCTGAGATGACTCGAAGGAGAGATCCTGAGATGACTCGAAGGAGAGATCCTGAGATGACAGGAAGGAGAGAGATCCTGAGATGACAGGAAGGAGAGAGATCCTGAGATGACTGGAAGGAGAGATCCTGAGATGACTGGAAAGAGAGATCCTGAGATGACTGGAAGGAGAGATCCTGAGATGATTAGAAGGAGAGAGATCCTGAGATGACAGGAAGGAGAGATCCTGAGATGACCGGAAGGAGAGATCCTGAGATGACAGGAAGGAGAGATCCTGACATGACTGGAATGAGAGATCCTGAGATGACAGGAAGGAGAGATCCTGAGATGACTGGAAGGAGAGATCCTGAGATGACTGGAATGAGAGATCCTGAGATGACCGGAAGGAGAGATCCTGAGATGACAGGAAGGAGAGAGATCCTGAGATGACAGGAAGGAGAGATCCTGAGATGACTGGAAGGAGAGATCCTGAGATGACAGGAAGGAGAGATCCTGAGATGACAGGAAGGAGAGATCCTGAGATGACAGGAAGGAGAGATCCTGAGATGACAGGAAGGAGAGATCCTGAGATGACAGGAAGGAGAGAGATCCTGAGATGACAGGAAGGAGAGATCCTGAGATGACTGGAAGGAGAGATCCTGAGATGACCGGAAGGAGAGATCCTGAGATGACAGGAAGGAGAGATCCTGAGATGACAGGAAGGAGAGAGATCCTGAGATGACAGGAAGGAGAGATCCTGAGATGACTGGAAGGAGAGATCCTGAGATGACAGGAAGGAGAGATCCTGAGATGACAGGAAGGAGAGATCCTGAGATGACAGGAAGGAGAGATCCTGAGATGACCGGGAGGAGAGATCCTGAGATGACCGGAAGGAGAGATCCTGAGATGACCGGAAGGAGAGATCCTGAGATGACCAAAAGGAGAGATCCTGAGATGACTGGAAGGAGAGATCCTGAGATGACAGGAAGGAGAGATCCTGAGATGACTGGAAGGAGAGATCCTGAGATGACAGGAAGGAGAGATCCTGAGATGACAGGAAGGAGAGATCCTGAGATGACAGGAAGGAGAGATCCTGAGATGACAGGAAGGAGAGATCCTGAGATGACAGGAAGGAGAGAGATCCTGAGATGACAGGAAGGAGAGATCCTGAGATGACTGGAAGGAGAGATCCTGAGATGACCGGAAGGAGAGATCCTGAGATGACAGGAAGGAGAGATCCTGAGATGACAGGAAGGAGAGAGATCCTGAGATGACAGGAAGGAGAGATCCTGAGATGACTGGAAGGAGAGATCCTGAGATGACAGGAAGGAGAGATCCTGAGATGACAGGAAGGAGAGATCCTGAGATGACTGGAAGGAGAGATCCTGAGATGACAGGAAGGAGAGATCCTGAGATGACCGGGAGGAGAGATCCTGAGATGACCGGAAGGAGAGATCCTGAGATGACCGGAAGGAGAGATCCTGAGATGACCGGAAGGAGAGATCCTGAGATGACCGGAAGGAGAGATCCTGAGATGACTGGAAGGAGAGATCCTGAGATGACAGGAAGGAGAGAGAGCCTGAGATAACTGGAAGGAGAGATCCTGAGATGACAGGAAGGAGAGAGATCCTGAGATGACAGGAAGGAGCGATCCTGAGATGACTGGAAGGAGAGATCCTGAGATGACTGGAAGGAGGGATCCTGAGATGACAGGAAGGAGAGATCCTGAGATGACTGGAAGGAGAGATCCTGAGATGACAGGAAGGAGAGAGATCCTGAGATGACAGGAAGGAGAGAGATCCTGAGATGACTGGAAGGAGAGATCCTGAGATCACTGGAAGGAGAGATCCTGAGATGACTGGAAGGAGAGATCCTGAGATGACAGGAAGGAGAGATCCTGAGATGACCGGAAGGAGAGATCCTGAGATGACAGGAAGGAGAGATCCTGAGATGACCGGAAGGAGAGATTCTGAGATGACATGAAGGAGAGAGATCCTGAGATGACAGGAAGGAGAGATCCTGAGATGACAGCAAGGAGAGATCCTGAGATGACTGGAAGGAGAGATCCTGAGATGACAGGAAGGAGAGATTCTGAGATGAGAGGAAGGAGAGAGATCCTGAGATGACTGGAAGGAGAGATCCTGAGATGACAGGAAGGAGAGATCCTGAGATGACTGGAAGGAGAGATCCTGAGATGACAGGAAGGAGAGATCCTGAGATGACTGGAAGGAGAGATCCTGAGATGACAGGAAGGAGAGATCCTGAGATGACAGGAAGGAGAGATCCTGAGATGACAGGAAGGAGAGATCCTGAGATGACCGGAAGGAGAGATCCTGAGATGACAGGAAGGAGAGATCCTGAGATGACTGGAAGGAGAGATCCTGAGATGACTGGAAGGAGAGATCCTGAGATGACAGGAAGGAGAGATCCTGAGATGACTGGAAGGAGAGATCCTGAGATGACAGGAAGGAGAGATCCTGAGATGACAGGAAGGAGAGATCCTGAGATGACAGGAAGGAGAGATCCTGAGATGACCGGAAGGAGAGATCCTGAGATGACCGGAAGGAGAGATCCTGAGATGACAGGAAGGAGAGATCCTGAGATGACTGGAAGGAGAGATCCTGAGATGACCGGAAGGAGAGATCCTGAGATGACCGGAAGGAGAGATCCTGAGATGACCGGAAGGAGAGATCCTGAGATGACAGGAAGGAGAGATCCTGAGATGACTGGAAGGAGAGATCCTGAGATGACAGGAAGGAGAGAGATCCTGAGATGACAGGAAGGAGAGAGATCCTGAGATGACTGGAAGGAGAGATCCTGAGATGAATGGAAAGAGAGATCCTGAGATGACTGGAAGGAGAGATCCTGAGATGACTAGAAGGAGAGAGATCCTGAGATGACAGGAAGGAGAGATCCTGAGATGACAGGAAGGAGAGATCCTGAGATGACAGGAAGGAGAGATCCTGAGATGACCGGAAGGAGAGATCCTGAGATGACAGGAAGGAGAGATCCTGACATGACTGGAATGAGAGATCCTGAGATGACAGGAAGGAGAGATCCTGAGATGACTGGAAGGAGAGATCCTGAGATGACAGGAAGGAGAGATCCTGAGATGACAGGAAGGAGAGATCCTGAGATGACAGGAAGGAGAGAGATCCTGAGATGACAGGAAGGAGAGATCCTGAGATGACTGGAAGGAGAGATCCTGAGATGACAGGAAGGAGAGATCCTGAGATGACAGGAAGGAGAGATCCTGAGATGACAGGAAGGAGAGATCCTGAGATGACAGGAAGGAGAGAGATCCTGAGATGACAGGAAGGAGAGATCCTGAGATGACTGGAAGGAGAGATCCTGAGATGACCGGAAGGAAAGATCCTGAGATGACAGGAAGGAGAGATCCTGAGATGACAGGAAGGAGAGAGATCCTGAGATGTCAGGAAGGAGAGATCCTGAGATGACTGGAAGGAGAGATCCTGAGATGACAGGAAGGAGAGATCCTGAGATGACAGGAAGGAGAGATCCTGAGATGACTGGAAGGAGAGATCCTGAGATGACAGGAAGGAGAGATCCTGAGATGACCGGAAGGAGAGATCCTGAGATGACCGGAAGGAGAGATCCTGAGATGACCGGAAGGAGAGATCCTGAGATGACCGGAAGGAGAGATCCTGAGATGACCGGAAGGAGAGATCCTGAGATGACCGGAAGGAGAGATCCTGAGATGACAGGAAGGAGAGATCCTGAGATGACAGGAAGGAGAGATCCTGAGATGACAGGAAGGAGAGATCCTGAGATGACCGGAAGGAGATATCCTGAGATGACAAGAAGGAGAGATCCTGAGATGACTGGAAGGAGAGATCCTGAGAGATGACAGGAAGGAGAGATCCTGAGATGACCGGAAGGAGAGATCCTGAGATGACCGGAAGGAGAGATCCTGAGATGACTGGAAGGAGAGATCCTGAGATGACAGGAAGGAGAGATCCTGAGATGACCGGAAGGAGATATCCTGAGATGACTGGAAGGAGAGATCCTGAGATGACAGGAAGGAGAGATCCTGAGATGACAGGAAGGAGAGATCCTGAGATGACTGGAAGGAGAGATCCTGAGATGACAGGAAGGAGAGATTCTGAGATGACTGGAAGGAGAGATCCTGAGATGACAGGAAGGAGAGATCCTGAGATGACAGGAAGGAGAGATCCTGAGATGACTGGAAGGAGAGATCCTGAGATGACAGGAAGGAGAGATCCTGAGATGACAGGAAGGAGAGATCCTGAGATGACTGGAAGGAGAGATCCTGAGATGACAGGAAGGAGAGATTCTGAGATGACTGGAAGGAGAGATCCTGAGATGACAGGAAGGAGAGATCCTGAGATGACAGGAAGGAGAGATCCTGAGATGACTGGAAGGAGAGATCCTGAGATGACTGGAAGGAGAGATCCTGAGATGACAGGAAGGAGAGATCCTGAGATGACCGGAAGGAGAGATCCTGAGATGACAGGAAGGAGAGAGATCCTGAGATGACAGGAAGGAGAGAGATCCTGAGATGACAGGAAGGAGAGATCCTGAGATGACCGGGAGAGATCCTGAGATGACAGGAAGGAGAGATCCTGAGATGACAGGAAGGAGAGATCCTGAGATGACAGGAAGGAGAGATCTTGAGATGACAGGAAGGAGAGAGATCCTGAGATGACAGGATGGAGAGATCCTGAGATGACTGGAAGGAGAGATCCTGAGATGACCGGAAGGAGAGATCCTGAGATGACTGGAAGAAGAGATCCTGAGATGACAGGAAGGAGAGATCCTGAGATGACAGGAAGGAGAGATCCTGAGATGACAGGAAGGAGAGATCCTGAGATGACTGGAAGGAGAGATCCTGAGATGACAGGAAGGAGAGATCCTGAGATGACTGGAAGGAGAGATCCTGAGATGACAGGAAGGAGAGATTCTGAGATGACTGGAAGGAGAGATCCTGAGATGACAGGAAGGAGAGATCCTGAGATGACAGGAAGGAGAGATCCTGAGATGACTGGAAGGAGAGATCCTGAGATGACTGGAAGGAGAGATCCTGAGATGACAGGAAGGAGAGATCCTGAGATGACCGGAAGGAGAGATCCTGAGATGACAGGAAGGAGAGAGATCCTGAGATGACAGGAAGGAGAGAGATCCTGAGATGACAGGAAGGAGAGATCCTGAGATGACCGGGAGAGATCCTGAGATGACAGGAAGGAGAGATCCTGAGATGACAGGAAGGAGAGATCCTGAGATGACAGGAAGGAGAGATCTTGAGATGACAGGAAGGAGAGAGATCCTGAGATGACAGGATGGAGAGATCCTGAGATGACTGGAAGGAGAGATCCTGAGATGACCGGAAGGAGAGATCCTGAGATGACTGGAAGAAGAGATCCTGAGATGACAGGAAGGAGAGATCCTGAGATGACAGGAAGGAGAGATCCTGAGATGACAGGAAGGAGAGATCCTGAGATGACAGGAAGGAGAGATCCTGAATATCCAAACAAAAGAACTTGCTGCTCCAGGTGAGACAGGAAGCCTAATGATATGACGGGTGCCTCGCCTCGCCTCGCCTCCGCATACGATCAACACTGAAGAAATGGCTGCACTCCAAAATCCATCAAAATTCGTATCTAATGAACGAACATCCCAAGTGCTACAGACAGTTCAAATGGTATCTACGCGTTTCACACACTAACAGGTGCGCTTATTCATTACAAAGATAAGTCAGCATTGTTTTCCTTATATACAGCTATCTAGTATAGAAACAGGTGATACAGATCATTAAATTGCCGACTTCTTTTTAGCCAAATGTGATTCACATAAACATTGATAAGAAAGAGAAAGACAGACATATAAAGTTGCACATATTTGGATATCTATTAAAGATACAATTAGCAGTAGTAACAAGATATAGCAATATAGACAGTCCATGTGCTATGAGAGAACAGGAAATGGTGTATACATATGGAACATATATAAAAATGTATATAGAAATGTGTATATAGAAAAGAGGAAGCATAACGACTTTAAACATAATAACCTATTTATATCCCAATGGTTGAAGATAAATGTATGTTTCCTGTTCTCCATTAGACCTGTGTAGATACATATATATAATTATAGCCGACCCCACAATAAAAACATCGATCACAAACATGGGGGAGATCTCAGGGTATAAAGATGGAAAAAGGAGGAGTACAGGACGAGACAAAAAAGACCAAATCAATCAACGGTATATGGTTCATACAGAGCAAAGACAACCATTGGTTATCCACTCCGTATGACCTCAGTAACCTGGTCCATCCTAACTAGATAGATAGATTCAAAATTTTTATATATATATATATGGAACAATATGGGCGGTAAAAGTATGGCCCAAATTTAATATACCCCCTATGCCTTCTGTAATCTATAGGAGAGACTCGTATTTAGTAGATAACTAGATGGATTGAATGGCCAACTATCCTAGGCGTGCATAGTATCCTGTGAAACAAGATGGGCGGTAAAAACACACAGCCCAAATTTTAGATTAAACCTATGTCTTCTGTGATCTATAAAAGAGACTCATATTCAATAAATGATCTAAGAAGCCCAATAACCTAGGCATACATAGGAACAGTACCATATGGGACAATGTGGGCGGTAAAAACACAGCTCAAATTTAATATAGTCCCTATGCCTTCTGCAGTCTATAGGAGAGACGCGTATTTAATAAATAGATGGATTGGGTGGCCAACTTTCCTGGGCGTGCATAGTATCCTATGAAGCAATATGGGCGGTAAAAAAATATAGGCGGTAAAAAATAAGCGGTAAAAAATATACGGCCCAAAATTTAGATTGAACCCGTGTCTTCTGCAATCTATAAGGGAGACTCATATTCAATAAATGATCTAAGACACCAGCTATCCTGGGTATACACATGAGTAGTACCATGTGAGACAATATGGGCGGTAAAAACACACAGCCCAAATTTTACGCAGTGCCCACGCCCTCTACAATCTATAGGAGAGAAATCTGGGTGGGAATGATGTCATATGAAACAATATAGGTGGCAAAGAGCCCCGCCCACTTCAGCTATGTGCATACAAGTAATCGACAAGATCAGGTCACCAGTGAGGGGGGGTGATTTCTTCTGAGGTCACCAGTGAGGGGGGGTGATGTGTTCCGAGGTGACCAGTGAGGGGGTGATGTGTTCTGAGGTCACCAGTGAGGGGGGGTGATGTGTTCCGAGGTGACCAGTGAGGGGGTGATGTGTTCTGAGGTCACCAGTGAGGGGGGGTGATGTGTTCTGAGGTCACCAGTGAGGGGGGGTGATGTGTTCTGAGGTCACCAGTGAGGGGGGGATGTGTTCTGAGGTCACCAGTGAGGGGGGGGTGATGTGTTCTGAGGTCACCAGTGAGGGGGTGATGTGTTCTGAGGTCACCAGTGAGGGGGGGGTGATGTGTTCTGAGGTCACCAGTGAGGGGGGGGTGATGTGTTCTGAGGTCACCAGTGAGGGGGGGGATGTGTTCTGAGGTCACCAGTGAGGGGGGGGGATGTGTTCAGAGGTCACCAGTGAGGGGGGGTGATGTGTTCCGAGGTCACCAGTGAGGGGGGATGATGTGTTCTGAGCTCACCAGTGAGGGGGGTGATGTGTTCTGAGGTCACCAGAGAGGGGGGTGATGTGTTCTGAGGTCACCAGTGAGGGGGGGGATGTGTTCCGAGGTCACCAGTGAGGGGGGGTGATGTGTTCTGAGCTCACCAGTGAGGGGGGTGATGTGTTCTGAGGTCACCAGTGAGGGGGGTGATGTGTTCTGAGGTCACCAGTGAGGGGGGTGATGTGTTCTGAGGTGACCAGTGAGGGGGGTGATGTGTTCCGAGGTCACCAGTGAGGGGGGGTGATGTGTTCCGAGGTCACCAGTGAGGGGGGTGATGTGTTCGGAGGTCACCAGTGAGGGGGGGTGATGTGTTCCGAGGTCACCAGTGAGGGGGGTGATGTGTTCCGAGGTCACCAGTGAGGGGGGGTGATGTGTTCCGAGGTCACCAGTGAGGGGGTGATGTGTTCCGAGGTCACCAGTGAGGGGGGTGATGTGTTCGGAGGTGACCAGTGAGGGGGGGTGATGTGTTCTGAGGTCACCAGTGAGGGGGGTGATGTGTTCTGAGGTCACCAGTGAGGGGGGTGATGTGTTCCGAGGTCACCAGTGAGGGGGGTGATGTGTTCTGAGCTCACCAGTGAGGGGGGTGATGTGTTCTGAGGTCACCAGAGAGGGGGGTGATGTGTTCTGAGGTCACCAGTGAGGGGGGGGATGATGTGTTCCGAGGTCACCAGTGAGGGGGGTGATGTGTTCTGAGGTCACCAGTGAGGGGGGTGATGTGTTCTGAGGTGACCAGTGAGGGGGGTGATGTGTTCCGAGGTCACCAGTGAGGGGGGTGATGTGTTCCGAGGTCACCAGTGAGGGGGGGTGATGTGTTCAGAGGTCACCCAGTGAGGGGGGGTGATGTGTTCCGAGGTCACCAGTGAGGGGGGTGATGTGTTCCGAGGTCACCAGTGAGGGGGGTGATGTGTTCCGAGGTCACCAGTGAGGGGGGTGATGTGTTCCGAGGTCACCAGTGAGGGGGGTGATGTGTTCTGAGGTCACCAGTGAGAGGGGGTGATGTGTTTTGAGGTGACCAGTGAGGGGGGGTGATGTGTTCTGAGGTCACCAGTGAGGGGGGTGATGTGTTCCGAGGTCACCAGTGAGGGGGTGATGTGTTCTGAGGTGACCAGTGAGGGGGGGTGATGTGTTTCCGAGGTCACCAGTGAGAGGGGGTGATGTGTTTTGAGGTGACCAGTGAGGGGGGGTGATGTGTTCTGAGGTCACCAGTGAGGGGGGTGATGTGTTCCGAGGTCACCAGTGAGGGGGTGATGTGTTCTGAGGTGACCAGTGAGGGGGGGTGATGTGTTCCGAGGTCACCAGTGAGGGGGGTGATGTGTCACGAGGTCACCAGTGAGGGGGGTGATGTGTTTCTGAGGTCACCAGTGAGGGGGGTGTTGTGTTCCGAGGTCACCAGTGAGGGGGGTGATGTGTTCTGAGGTCACCAGTGAGGGGGGTGATTTCTTCTGAGGTGACCAGTGAGGGGGTGATGTGTTCCGAGGTCACCAGTGAGGGGGGGTGATTTCTTCTGAGGTCACCAGTGAGGGGGTGATGTGTTCTGAGGTCACCAGTGAGGGGGGGTGATGTGTTCGGAGGACACAGTGAGGGGGTGATGTGTTCGGAGGTCACCAGTGAGGGGGGTGATGTGTTCCGAGGTGACCAGTGAGGGGGTGATGGTGTTCTGAGGTCACCAGTGAGGGGGGGTGATGTGTTCCGAGGTGACCAGTGAGGGGTGATGTGTTCGAGGTCACCAGTGAGGGGGTGATGTGTTCTGAGGTCACCAGTGAGGGGGGGGTGATGTGTTCTGAGGTCACCAGTGAGGGGGTGATGTGTTCCGAGGTCACCAGTGAGGGGGGTGATTGTGTTCTGAGGTCACCAGTGAGGGGGGTGATGTGTTCTGAGGTCACCAGTGAGGGGGTGATGTGTTCTGAGGTCACCAGTGAGGGGGGTGATGTGTTCCGAGGTCACCAGTGAGGGGGATGATGTGTTCTGAGCTCACCAGTGAGGGGGGTGATGTGTTCTGAGGTCACCAGAGAGGGGGGTGAGTGTGTTCTGAGGTCACCAGTGAGGGGGGATGTGTTCCGAGGTCACCAGTGAGGGGGGTGATGTGTTCTGAGCTCACCAGTGAGGGGGGTGATGTGTTCTGAGGTCACCAGTGGGGGGGGTGATGTGTTCCGAGGTCACCAGTGAGGGGGGTGATGTGTTCTGAGGTCACCAGTGAGGGGGTGATGTGGTTCTGAGGTGACCAGTGAGGGGGGTGATGTGTTCCGAGGGTCACCAGTGAGGGGGGTGATGTGTTCCGAGGTCACCACGTGAGGGGGGTGATGTGTTCGGAGGTCACCAGTGAGGGGGGGTGATGTGTTCCGAGGTCACCAGTGAGGGGGGGTGATGTGTTCCGAGGTCACCAGTGAGGGGGGGTGATGTGTTCCGAGGTCACCAGTGAGGGGGGTGATGTGTTCCGAGGTCACCAGTGAGGGGGGTGATGGTTCGGAGGTCACCAGTGAGGGGGGTGATGTGTTCTGAGGTCACCAGTGAGGGGGGTGATGTGTTCTGAGGTCACCAGTGAGGGGGGTGATGTGTTCCGAGGTCACCAGGAGGGGGGGTGATGTGTTCTGAGCTCACCAGTGAGGGGGGTGATGTGTTCTGAGGTCACCAGAGAGGGGGGTGATGTGTTCTGAGGTCACCAGTGAGGGGGGGTGATGTGTTCCGAGGTCACCAGTGAGGGGGTTGATTGTGTTCTGAGGTCACCAGTGAGGGGGGTGATGTGTTCTGACGAGAGGTGACCAGTGAGGGGGGTGATGTGTTCCGAGGTCACCAGTGAGGGGGGGTGATGTGTTCCGAGGTCACCAGTGAGGGGGGTGATGTGTTCGGGAGGTCACCAGTGAGGGGGGGGGATGTTCCGAGGTCACCAGTGAGGGGGTGATGTGTTCCGAGGTCACCAGAGAGGGGGGGTGATGTGTTCCGAGGTCACCAGTGAGGGGGGTGATGTGTTCCGAGGTCACCAGTGAGAGGTCACCAGTGAGAGGGGGTGATGTGTTTTGAGGTGACCAGTGAGGGGGGTGATGTGTTCTGAGGTCACCAGTGAGGGGGGTGATGTGTTCCGGAGGTCACCAGTGAGGGGGGTGATGTGTTCTGAGGTGACCAGTGAGGGGGGGTGATGTGTTCCGAGGTCACCAGTGAGAGGGGGTGATGTGTTTTGAGGTGACCAGTGAGGGGGGGTGATGTGTTCTGAGGTCACCAGTGAGGGGGTGATGTGTTCCGAGGTCACCAGGATGTGTTCCGAGGTCACCAGTGAGGGGGGGTGATGTGTTCTGAGGTGACCAGTGAGGGGGGGTGATGTGTTCCGAGGTCACCAGTGAGGGGGGTGATGTGTTCCGAGGTCACCAGTGAGGGGGGTGATGTGTTCTGAGGTCACCAGTGAGGGGGGTGATGTGTTCCGAGGTCACCAGTGAGGGGGGTGATGTGTTCTGAGGTCACCAGTGAGGGGGGTGATTTCTTCTGAGGTGACCAGTGAGGGGGTGATGTGTTCCGAGGTCACCAGTGAGGGGGGGTGATTTCTTCTGAGGTCACCAGTGAGGGGGTGATGTGTTCTGAGGTCACCAGTGAGGGGGGTGATGTGTTCGGAGGTCACCAGTGAGGGGGGGTGATGTGTTCTGAGGTCACCAGTGAGGGGGGGTGATGTGTTCGGAGGTCACCAGTGAGGGGGGGTGATGTGTTCTGAGGTGACCAGTGAGGGGGAGTGATTTCTTCTGAGGTCACCAGTGAGGGGGGGTGATGTGTTCAGAGGTCACCAGTGAGGGGGGGTGATTTCTTCTGAGGTCACCAGTGAGGGGGTGATTTGTTCCGAGGTCACCAGTGAGGGGGGTGATGTGTTCTCAGGTCACCAGTGAGGGGGGTGATGTGTTCTGAGGTGACCAGTGAGGGGGGTGATGTGTTCTGAGGTCACCAGTGAGGGGGGTGATTTCTTCTGAGGTGACCAGTGAGGGGGTGATGTGTTCCGAGGTCACCAGTGAGGGGGGGTGATTTCTTCTGAGGTCACCAGTGAGGGGGTGATGTGTTCTGAGGTCACCAGTGAGGGGGGGTGATGTGTTCGGAGGTCACCAGTGAGGGGGGGTGATGTGTTCTGAGGTCACCAGTGAGGGGGGGTGATGTGTTCGGAGGTCACCAGTGAGGGGGGGTGATGTGTTCTGAGGTCACCAGTGAGGGGGGGTGATGTGTTCTGAGGTGACCAGTGAGGGGGGTGATGTGTTCTGAGGTCACCAGTGAGGGGGTGATGTGTTCCGAGGTCACCAGTGAGGGGGGGTGATTTCTTCTGAGGTCACCAGTGAGGGGGTGATGTGTTCTGAGGTCACCAGTGAGGGGGGGTGATTTCTTCTGAGGTCACCAGTGAGGGGGGGGATGTGTTCCGAGGTCACCAGTGAGGGGGGGTGATGTGTTCTGAGGTCACCAGTGAGGGGGGTGATGTGTTCTGAGGTCACCAGTGAGGGGGGGTGATGTGTTCTGAGGTCACCAGTGAGGGGGTGATGTGTTCCGAGGTCACCAGTGAGGGGGGGTGATGTGTTCTGAGGTCACCAGTGAGGGGGTGATGTGTTCTGAGGTCACCAGTGAGGGGGGTGATGTGTTCCGAGGTCACCAGTGAGGGGGGGTGATGTGTTCTGAGGTCACCAGTGAGGGGGGTGATGTGTTCCGAGGTCACCAGTGAGGGGGGTGATGTGTTCTGAGGTCACCAGTGAGGGGGGAGGTGTTCTGAGGTCACCAGTGAGGGGGGGGATGTGTTCCGAGGTGACCAGTGAGGGGGGGTGATGTGTTCCGAGGTGACCAGTGAGGGGGGTGATGTGTTCCGAGGTGACCAGTGAGGGGGGTGATGTGTTCAGAGGTCACCAGTGAGGGGGTGATGTGTTCAGAGGTCACCAGTGAGGGGGGTGATGTGTTCTGAGGTCACCAGTGAGGGGGGGTGATGTGTTCGGAGGTCACCAGTGAGGGGGGGTGATGTGTTCTGAGGTCACCAGTGAGGGGGGGTGATGTGTTCGGAGGTCACCAGTGAGGGGGGTGATGTGTTCTGAGGTGACCAGTGAGGGGGAGTGATTTCTTCTGAGGTCACCAGTGAGGGGGGGTGATGTGTTCAGAGGTCACCAGTGAGGGGGGGTGATTTCTTCTGAGGTCACCAGTGAGGGGGTGATGTGTTCCGAGGTCACCAGTGAGGGGGGGTGATGTGTTCAGAGGTCACCAGTGAGGGGGGGTGATTTCTTCTGAGGTCACCAGTGAGGGGGTGATGTGTTCCGAGGTCACCAGTGAGGGGGGGTGATGTGTTCTCAGGTCACCAGTGAGGGGGGTGATGTGTTCCGAGGTGACCAGTGAGGGGGGTGATGTGTTCTGAGGTCACCAGTGAGGGGGGTGATTTCTTCTGAGGTGACCAGTGAGGGGGTGATGTGTTCCGAGGTCACCAGTGAGGGGGGGTGATTTCTTCTGAGGTCACCAGTGAGGGGGTGATGTGTTCTGAGGTCACCAGTGAGGGGGGGTGATGTGTTCGGAGGTCACCAGTGAGGGGAGGTGATGTGTTCGGAGGTCACCAGTGAGGGGGGGTGATGTGTTCTGAGGTCACCAGTGAGGGGGGGGTGATGTGTTCTGAGGTGACCAGTGAGGGGGGTGATGTGTTCGGAGGTCACCAGTGAGGGGGGGTGATGTGTTCTGAGGTCACCAGTGAGGGGAGGTGATGTGTTCGGAGGTCACCAGTGAGGGGGGGTGATGTGTTCTGAGGTCACCAGTGAGGGGGGGTGATGTGTTCTGAGGTGACCAGTGAGGGGGTGATGTGTTCCGAGGTCACCAGTGAGGGGGGGTGATTTCTTCTGAGGTCACCAGTGAGGGGGGTGATGTGTTTCTGAGGTCACCAGTGAGGGGGGGGTGATTTCTTCTGAGGTCACCAGTGAGGGGGGAGGTGATGTGTTCAGAGGTCACCAGTGAGGGGGGGTGATTTCTTCTGAGGTCACCAGTGAGGGGGTGATGTGTTCCGAGGTCACCAGTGAGGGGGGGTGATGTGTTCAGAGGTCACCAGTGAGGGGGGGTGATTTCTTCTGAGGTCACCAGTGAGGGGGTGATGTGTTCCGAGGTCACCAGTGAGGGGGGGGTGATGTGTTCAGAGGTCACCAGTGAGGGGGGGTGATTTCTTCTGAGGTCACCAGTGAGGGGGTGATGTGTTCCGAGGTCACCAGTGAGGGGGGGTGATGTGTTCAGAGGTCACCAGTGAGGGGGGGTGATTTCTTCTGAGGTCACCAGTGAGGGGGTGATGTGTTCCGAGGTCACCAGTGAGGGGGGGTGATGTGTTCTCAGGTCACCAGTGAGGGGGGTGATGTGTTCCGAGGTGACCAGTGAGGGGGGTGATGTGTTCTGAGGTCACCAGTGAGGGGGGGTGATTTCTTCTGAGGTGACCAGTGAGGGGGTGATGTGTTCCGAGGTCACCAGTGAGGGGGGGTGATTTCTTCTGAGGTCACCAGTGAGGGGGTGATGTGTTCTGAGGTCACCAGTGAGGGGGGGTGATGTGTTCTGAGGTCACCAGTGAGGGGAGGTGATGTGTTCGGAGGTCACCAGTGAGGGGGGTGATGTGTTCTGAGGTCACCAGTGAGGGGGGGTGATGTGTTCTGAGGTGACCAGTGAGGGGGGTGATGTGTTCGGAGGTCACCAGTGAGGGGGGGTGATGTGTTCTGAGGTCACCAGTGAGGGGAGGTGATGTGTTCGGAGGTCACCAGTGAGGGGGGGGTGATGTGTTCTGAGGTCACCAGTGAGGGGGGGTGATGTGTTCTGAGGTGACCAGTGAGGGGGTGATGTGTTCCGAGGTCACCAGTGAGGGGGGGTGATTTCTTCTGAGGTCACCAGTG
>JBBGZY010003149.1:0-60178 GCA_037952925.1 Lithobates clamitans | reverse complement strand
GGGGATATTAATAATAAATATATAAAAATATTAATAAAAATGATAAAATAATTATTATTATATCCCGCTAAGGAGCTTACTATAATTATATTTTCATATTAGTATTAATATTGTTACTTTTATTATCTTATTATTATTATTTTCTTATAAATGAGGGTGGGATAATAATGATAAATATATAAAAATAATAATCAAAATGATAAAAATAATTATAATCAAGTCCCACCAAAGCGCTTACCATAATTTTATTTTTATATTAGTACTATTCTTATTATATTCTTTTTCTTATTCTTATTATTATTATATTCTTCTTATTATTTTCTTATACATGGGGGGATAATATTAATAATAATAAATATATAAAAATAATAATCAAAATGATAAAATTATTATTATTATATCTCGCTAAGGCACTTACTATAATTATATTTTTATATTAGTATTATTATTATCTTATTATTATTATTTTCATATAAATGAGGGGGGGGGAGATAATAATAATAAAAATAATAAATATATAAAATTAATAATCAAAATAATTACAACAACAATAATAATAACAAAATAATAATATAAAAAACTATAATATCCTTACTGGAATAAAATAATAACAGCAACAAAAATAATAATTATGATTATTATGATCTCCCAGTAAGGATATTATCATAATTATATTTTTAAATTAGTATTAATATTGTTACTATTATTATTATTAATATTGTTATTTTATTATAATTGGGGGGGAGGGAGGAATCATATTAATAACAATAAATAGATAATAATCAAACTAATAACAACAATAATAATAATAATAATATCAAAAATGGCAATATGCTTACTAGAAAATAATAATAAAAACAACAACAACAAAAATAATAATAAATAATATTAATTATTATTATTATTATTATTATTATTATTATTATTATTATTATTATGTCACGGTAAGGATATTATTATAATTATTTTTTATATTAGTATTAATATTTTTACTATTATTATAATCTTATTATTATTATTGTTATAAATGTTATACTCTTATAAATGGGGGGGGGGGGGGATAATATTATTATTAATAAATAGATAATAATAATAATCAAAACAATAACAATAATAATCATAACAAAAATAATAATATATTGATAATAATATAAAAAATATAATATCCTTACTGGAATATAATAGTAATAACAACAAAAATAATAATAATTATTATTAATATATCACAGTAAGGATATTATTGTAATTAAATATTTCTATATTAGTATTTATATTGTTTCTATTATTATTATTATTATTATTATTATTACTATTATTATTATTATTATTATTATTATTATAGTTACTATTATTATTATTTTCTTTTTTTTTTCTTTTTTTTTTAATCTGTATTTTATTTTATTTTAAACATTTTTATACAAACAAACAAACATAGTACAATTACACAGCTACACCCCCCACCACACAGCTACACCCCCCCACCAAACAGCTACACCTCAGCACACAGCTACACCCCTCCAAACAGCTACACCCCCCCCACCAAACAGCTGGACCCCACTACACAGCTACACCCCTCCAAACAGCTACACCTCACCACACAGCTACACCCCACCACACAGCTACACCCCCCCCACCAAACAGCTGGACCCCACTACACAGCTACACCCCCACACACACACACACCACACAGCTACACCCCCCACACCACACAGCTACACCCCCCACACCACACAGCTACACTCCACCTAACAGCTACACCCCCCCCCCCACCACACAGCTACACCCCTCCAAACAGCTACACCTCACCACACAGCTACACCCCACCACACAGCTACACCCCCCCACCAAACAGCTGGACCCCACTACACAGCTACACCCCCCCCACACACACACACACCACACAGCTACACCCCCCACACCACACAGCTACACCCCACCACACAGCTACACCCCCCCCACCAAACAGCTACACCTCACCACACAGCTACACCCCACCACACAGCTACACCCCCCCCCCACCAAACAGCTGGACCCCACTACACAGCTACACCCCCCCCACACACACACCACACAGCTACACCCCCACACGACACAGCTACACCCCACCACACAGCTACACCCCCCCCCCCCACCAAACAGCTACACCTCAGCACACAGCTACACCCCTCCAAACAGCTACACCTCACCACACAGCTACACCCCACCACACAGCTACACCCCCCCACCAAACAGCTGGACCCCACTACACAGCTACACCCCCCCCCCCCACACACACACCACACAGCTACACCCCCCACACCACACAGCTACACCCCACCTAACAGCTATACCCCCCCCCCCCACCACACAGCTACACCCCACCACACAGCTACACTGTCAGAAAATATGAATCAGACAGAAGTACAGTTAAATAACACTTGTTTAATAATAATAAAAAAGGTAAACAGAACAAACGTAGTCAAAACATAGCCAGAGTTCAGGAAACGAGACAGATAGTCAGACAAGCCAAAACGTCTGGGAGCCAGATATAAGCGTAGTAGAACAGCAAGCAGGATCTGGAGCCAGAAGGAATGCATACAGCCAAGCATACAGGAGAGCGTCTCTAAAGATGTGACCAAGGCGAAGAAGGAGATCATCTGGTCTGGACGGCTTAAGTAGGCAGGACTAACGAGCAGGATATCATCAACAGGTGAGTCACTGTGGAGAGATAGAAGCTGGCAATTAGCCGACAGCTGAGCGGCCAGCTCAGAGAAGGAAGGGCTGAGCCCCCTCGGAGGACCACCAGGCTTGAGGGGAAAACGTCTATGAAAATCACGGAGGAGGACAGGAGCATGTACATCCGAGGATGAGACCCAAGAGGCGTTCCTCCGGATCGTACCCCTTCCAATGTACCAGGTACTGTATGCGCCCCCAGGACCTACGGGAGTCAACAATGGATTGTACTTCATACTCCTCATGGTTCTCAACCTGTACAGGGTGAGGACATGGCACAGAGGTGGTAAAGCGGTTGCAGACCAAAGGTTTTAATAAGGAGACATGAAATACATTCCAAATACGCATATTAGAAGGAAGGTCTAATGAGTAAGCCACTGAGTTAATCCTGCAAAGAATACGGAAAGGCCCAATAAACCGAGGTGCGAACTTCAGAGAGGGAACACGAAGTCAGAGGTTGCGAGAAGACAGCCAGATCCTGTCCCCAACCTGGTAGGAAGGCACGGGCAGGCATCTGTGGTCAGAAGGAGTCTGTACCCATCATTATTAGCATGTCGCAAAGCCTTCTGGACTTGTGCCCAAGTGGAACGAAGACCACGGAGATGCTCAGGAATACTCTGCGGAACAAACGAGTCAGGCAACATGGAAGGTTGGAAACCATAGTTCACCACAAACAATTCAGAATTCAGAATTCAAGGCACTATTGTGAGCAAACTCCGCCCACGGTAAGAGGTCTGACCAGTTGTTGTGATGGTCAGAAATATAGCAACGTAGGAATTGCTCCAAGGACTGATTGGCTCGTTCTGCCGCCCCATTGGACTGTGGGTGATACGCAGAGGAAAAAGCAAGCTATATTCCTAACTGTGCACGAAAGGCTCACCAGAACTGGGGCACAAACTGACTACCCCTGTCTGAGATGATCACCTTGGGTAGTCCATGTAAGCGAAAGATCTCCTGAGCAAAAAATGGAAGCCAGTTCCTTAGAAGTGGGCAACTTCTTAAGTGGAATACAATGAGACATTTTCAAGAACCGGTCAACCACCATAAGGACTGTGTTGGCCTTGGGAGTTGAGTAACTCCACAATGAAATCCATAGAGAGGTGGGTCCAGGGCCTCTCTCCATTGGGTATGGGTTGTAGGAGGCCCACTGGAAGATGTTGTGGAGTCTTACTCTGAGCACACACGGAACAGGCAGCTACGAAGGCAGTTACATCAGCACATAGACTAGGCCACCAGAATTGTTGGGAAATGGCCCAAAAGAGTTGATTCTTCTCAGGGTGGCCAGCTGCCTTGGGAGAATTTTAAGTCTGGAGCACGGCAGTATGGATACTCTCTGGGACAAAGCTGCGGTCACAAGGTTTGTCAGGAGGAGCATGGACCTGAGCAGCAAGAATTTTGTCACCCAGAGGAGGAGTGAGACTGGTGCGAACCGTAGCCAGAATACGATCAGGAGGAATCATAGGAACCGACTCCATCTTTGAAGAGGAGGAAAATTGTCGTGACAAAGCGTCAGCCCTTACATTCTTAGTACCGGGTAAGAATGAGACAATGTAATTGAAACTTGACAAGAAATAAGCCCATCGCGCCCTTCTGGGAGAGAGGCGTTAAGCCTCAGACAAGAATGTGAGATTCTTATGGTCAGTAAGAATGAGAACAGGCACAGTGGTACCTTCGAGGAGATGTCTTCATTCTTTCAGGGATAAAATGATTGCCAACAGCTCTCTGTGACCAATCTCGTAATTGCACTCGGCAGGTGACAATTTCTTGGAAAAGTAGCTACAAGGATGCATAGCGCTCTCAGAGGTAGGACGTTGAGAAAGAAGGGCGCCAACTCCAGTCTAGGAAGCATCAACCTCAAGGATAAACGGTAACGTAGGATCAGGATGTGCCAACACAGGAGTAGAAACAAAGGCAGCCTTGAGACTCTCAAAGGCCTTAATGGACTCCAGAGACCAACTCTGTGGTTACCGTCCTTTCTGGTCATATCAGTCAGGGGTATGACCAGAGAGGAGAAGTTACGAATAAACTTCCGATAATAGTTGGCAAAGCCAAGAAAACGCTGCAGAGGACGTGAACCCACGGGTCGGGGCCACTGTAGGACTGCCGAAAGTTTCTCTGGGTCCATCGAAAAACCAGCAGTGGAAATGACCAGGAATTTAACCTGTTCACGATGGAATTCGCACTTCTCCAGTTTACAATAGAGATTGTTCTCTCTCAGTTTCTGAAGCACACAACAGAAATCTGTGTGATGGCTCTCATAGGACTTGAAAAATATGAGGATATCATCGAGATAAACCACCACACATAACAGCAACAAATCTCGGAGGACATCCTTAATAAATTCCTGGAATCCACACAGCTACACCCCACCAAACAGCTACACTCCCACCACACAGCTACACCCCACCACACAGCCACACTCCCACTACACAGCTACACCCAACACATGTGACCTATATAAGTAATGTACAGATGGAGCATTATAACACTTTAGAGAGCCCGCAATTTTTCAGGCTGCACCCCACTTCTCTGCCCCCTTCCTGCTCTATTTTCTGCTACTGACCAACAACACTGGTGACCCCCCTCCCTATCTGTAATCTTTTGTGCCTCTGCTTCCTGGCCATCTTCTCACAAAGCAGCCACCTCCCGCAAGCCTGATTTCACCTTTCAGCTGGTGTGTGATGGCTCAGTATAGAGACAGAGCCCCCCTTCAGTATTCAGACCCACAGAGAGAAGCCTACCCCCGCACAGGGCGCCCCTCTCGTTCCCAGCCCAGGGGCCCCAGAGTGGACAACGTACTGCCCCCCCCCCCCGCTTATTTATAATGGGACCCCAATTATTAACTGAACATATACAGTATCTGACAAAAGTAAGTACGCCCCTCGGTGACATTTGTGTAAATCTTTTCATGTGACAACACTGAAGAAATGACACTTTGCTACAATGTAAAGTAGTGAGTGGTCTTGGAGGTGTGTTTGGGGTGGTTATCATGTTGGAATACTGCCCTGCGGCCCAGTCTCTGAAGGGAGGGGATCATGCTCTGCCTCAGTATGTCACAGTACATGTTGTCATTCATGGTTCCCTCAATGATCTGTAGCCCCCCAGTGCCGGCAGCACTCATGCAGCCCCAGACCATGACACTCCCACCACCATGCTTGACTGTAGACAAGACACACTTGTCTTTGTCCTCCTCACCTGGTTGCCCCCACACACGCTTGTCACCATCTGAACCAAATAAGTTTATCTTGGTCTCATCAGACCACAGGACATGGTTCCAGTAATCCATCTCCTTAGTCTGCTTGTCTTCAGCAAACTGGTTGTGGACTTTCTTGTGCATCATCTTTAGAAGAGGCTTCCTTCTGGGATGACAGCCATGCAGACCAATTTGATGCAGTGTGCGGCGTATGGTCTGAGCACTGACAGGCTGACCTCCCCACCCCTACAACCTCTGCAGCAATGCTGGCAGCACTCATACGTCTATTTCCCAAAGACAACATCTGGATATGACGCTGAGCAGGTGACCTCAACTTCTTTGGTGGACCATGGTGAGGCCTGTTCTGAGTGGAACCTGTCCTGTTATACCGCTGTATGGTCTTGGTCACCGTGCTGCAGATCAGTTTCAGGGTCTTGGCAATCTTCTTATAGCCTAGGCCATCTTTATGTAGAGCAACAATTCTTTTTTTCAGATCCTCAGAGAGTTCTTTGCCATGAGGTGCCATGTTGTACTTCCAGTGACCAGTATGAGAGAGTGAGAGCGATAACACCAAATTTAACACACCTACTCCCTATTCACACCTGAGACCTTGTAACACTAACGAGTCACATGACACCGGGGAGGGAAAATGGCTAATTGGGCCCAATTTGGAGATTATCACTTAGGGGTGTACTGACTTTTGTTGCCAGCGGTTTAGACATTAATGGCTGTGTGTTGAGTTATTTTGAGGGGACGGCAAATTTACACTGTTATACAAGCTGTACACTCACTACTTTACATTGTAGACAAGTGTCATTTCTTCAGTGTTGTCACATGAAAAGATAGAAGAAAAGATTTACACAAATGTCACTGAGGGGTGTACTTACTTTTGTCACATACTGTATATTATTCTGTGATGAGGGGTGTACTTACTTTTGTCACATACTGTATGTCTCCACTCCTTCATCCAGGAGCCCCATAAGGTAGAGGTCTGCCCCCCTGCTATAATGAATGGATGGGCCCAGCATAGAGGGGAGGGGCTTCTTCCTAGTGCAGGGCCCCAGTACAGGTGTCCCACTAAATATAGGGCCCCTCATTCCTGTGTACCCAGCGGGGGGGGGGGGGGGGGGTTCTATATGAATTATCTTTATTATGTTGGTTTTTGTTGTTTTATGAAAAAGGTCAGAAATAATTTTCCTCTCGGCCGCGATGATGTCACAGTGATGTCAGAGTGATGTCATAATACGGATGGCAATTGTCTGCAGGTGACGTCAGCTTGTGGCATCCAGAACGATTTGTGGATTCCACAGTCATGACATCAGAGCGGGAGATCCTGACCCACAGAGCTGACACTCTAAATGACATGGTGCAGGTCGGTGTGGCTGAGTGTAAAGAGAAGACGATGTTGGCTGTCTGCAGGGTATGTCACATACTGTACTTCCCCCCCCTCCCCTCCCCCTCCAGGAACACACAGGGAGGGATTACCGGATCAACCTGTTCTACAGCATCCCCCCATCCCCCCCCTCCTCACCGCAACCCGCTGGGCACAGCAACCGGTCCGGCCCCTCCCTCACCTGATCTCACCCACCAGTCCCTGAGCAGATCCGCCATGCCAGCCAATCTGTACCATGTGTCACCCCCCCCCGAAATGTGTCACCCTGATATAATGTGACACCCCCCAAAATGTGTCACCCCGAAATGTATACAGAATGCAATGTGTCACCCCCCGAAATGTATCACCCTGATACAATGTGTCACCCCAAAATATATACACCATGCAATGTGTCACCCCAAAATGTGTCACCCTAATACAATGTGTCACCCCGAAATGTATACATCATGCAATGTGTCACCCCGAAATGTATACATCATGCAATGTGTCACCCCGAAATGTGTCACCCTGATACAATGTGTCACCCCAAAATGTGTACACCATGCAATGTGTCACCCCGAAATGTGTCACCCTAATACAATGTGTCACTCCGAAATGTATACATCATGCAATGTGTCACCCCGAAATGTATACACCATGCAATGTGTCACCCCGAAATGTGTCACCCTGATACAATGTGTCACCCCGAAATGTGTCACCCAATATAATGTGTCACCCCCCAAAATGTGTCACCCCGAAATCTATACATCATGCAATGTGTCACCCCAAAATGTATACACCATAAAATGTGACACCCCGAAATGTGTCACCCTGATACAATGTGTCACCCTGAAATGTGTACACCAGACAATGTGTCACCGCAAAATGTGTACACCGTGCAATGTGTCACCCCAAAATGTGTACACCATGCAATGTGTCACCCCGAAATGTGTCACCCTGATACAATGTGTCACCCCGAAATGTATACACCATGCAATGCCACCCTGAAATGTGTACACCATGCAATGTGTCACCCCAAAATGTGTACACCAGACAATGTGTCACCCCAAAATGTGTACACCATGCAATGTGTCAACCCGAAATGTATACACAATGCAATGTGTCACCCCAAAACTTGTACACCAGACAATGTGTCACCCCGAAATGTATAAACCAGACAATGTGTCACCCCGAAATGTATAAACCAGACAATGTCACCAGACAGTCCCTGAGCAGATCCGCCATGCCAGCCACAGCCCCACTGCCAATCTGTACAATGTGTCACCCCGAAATGTATACACAATACAATGTGTCACCTCAAAATATATACACCAGACAATGTGTCAGCCCGAAATTTGTACACCACACAATGTGTCACCCCGAAATTTGTACACCACACAATGTGTCACCCCAAAAGTATACACCAGACAACGTGTCACCCCGAAATGTGTACATCTCACAATGTGTCACCCCAAAATTTGTACACCACACAATGTGTCACCCTGAAATATATACACCAGACAATGTGTCACCCCGAAATGTGTACATCTTACAATGTGTCACCCCAAAATTTGTACATCACACAATGTGTCACCCTGAAATATATACACCAGACAATGTGTCACCCTGAAATGTGTACATCTCACAATGGGTCACCCCGAAATTTGTACACCACACAATGTGTCACCCCAAAATGTACACACCAGACAACGTGTCACCCCGCAATGTGTACACCATACAATGTGCCACCCCGAAAAATAGTCACAATACAATGTGTCACCCCGAAATGTGTACACCATACAATGTGTCACCCTGAAATATATACACCAATGTGTCACCCCGAAATGTTTACACCATACAGTGTGTTACCCCAAAATGTATACAATTATCACTCCATCATATTATACAATGTATCACCCCAACACATTGTGTCACCCCAAAAATGTGTATAATTATACCCATCTTCCCCCAGAAAACAGCCAGGACCGCACTGTTCCTTTCGGTGTGTACAATATAAATGATTTTGGGGTGTAAAGTGTGTAAATCACACAGTTTTGGGGTGTACAGTATAGATGAGACTATTTTGGGGTGTCAGGTGTAAATCACACAGTTTTGGGGTGTCAGGTGTAAGTCACACAGTTTCGGGGTGTCGGATATAAATCACAGTTTTGGAGTGTCAGGTATAAATCACATAGTTTTGGGGTGTCAAGTATAAATCATACAGTTTCGGGGTTTACAGTATAGATGAGATGATTTTGGGGTGTAAGGTGTAAGTCAAACAGTTTCAGGGTGTCAGATACAAATATATAAATCACACAGTTTCGGGCTAGTTTTGGGGTGTCATGTATGAATCACACAGTTTTGGGTTGTCGTGTATAAATTACACAGTTTTGGGGTGTCATGTAAGAATCACACAGTTTAAGGGCGTCGCGTATAAATCACACCGTTTCGGGGTGTCATGAATGAATCACACAGTTTTGGGGTGTCATGTATGAATCATTCAGTTTTGGGATAGTTTCAGGGTGTCATGTATGAATTATACAGTTTTGGGGTGTCGTGTATAAATCACACAGTTTCGGGGTGTCATTTGTGAATCACACAGTTTTGGGTTGTCACGTATAAATCACACAGTTTGGGGGTGTCATGTATGAATCACACAGTTTCGGGGTGTCATGTATAAATCACACAGTTTTGGGGTGTCATGTATAAATCACACAGTTTTGGGTTGTCGTGTATGAATCACACAGTTTTGGGATAGTTTTGGGTTGTCATGTATGAATCACACAGTTTCGGGGTGTCATGTATGAATCACACAGTTTTGGGATAGTTTCAGGGTGTCATGTATGAATCACACAGTTTCGGGGTGTCATGTATGAATCACACAGTTTTGGGATAGTTTCAGGGTGTCATGTATGAATTATACAGTTTTGGGGTGTCGTGTATGAATCACACAGTTTTGGGTTGTCGTGTATAAATCACACAGTTTCGGGGTGTCATGTATGAATCGCACAGTTTGGGGGTGTCATGTATAAATCACACAGTTTTGGGTTGTCGTGTATAAATCACACAGTTTTGGGGTGTCATGTATGAATCACACAGTTTTGGGGTGTCATGTATGAATCGCACAGTTTGGGGGTGTCATGTATGAATCGCACAGTTTTGGGTTGTCGTGTATAAATCAGTGCTCCTCAGCGGGTTGTGATTTTTCCTCCTGGTGGCGGGGTGACAATTATAGACATGACGCGGTTGGATGCAGAGAGCGCCCCCGCACACCCCCCACCCTCAGGGTCCCCGACCACAGCTCCATGCTGCACCCAACATCACAGGCGCTTCACTTCCCCTTGGAAACCCAGATGTTCTCACCGCCGCGACCACCAAACAGGAGCAGAGCCAACCCCCATCAGTGCAGCTTCCGCCGGAGCCCGGCTAAATATAGAGCTACCTGTGTGATGTGAGGAGCGCAGACCGCAGGACCCCCACATGACAGGGCGCAGAGGCAGGCTGAGATTGATGGGGGGGTGTTCAGGAAACTGACAGAAGGCTGCCGCTCCGTCTACAGAACGCCACCCGTCACGGCGCTGCCATACCTGAAATACGAACATAAAACATCTAAAAATATCGTTCCTCGATGTGGAGGAGATCTCAGAACGTCACATCGCCGGCATGGCGCCTACATGGGCTGACGCTCGCTGCTCAACGGTGGCTGCCATGACGGGGTGTAGAAATGGTCAGTTCCCCACCCCCCATCCCAGATATGTGAACCCAGCAAAGTATGGGGTGGGGGTGACCTTCCAAACCGCGCCGCCCTCTCACCCCAAATCAGAACATCTCCCCGACATTCTACAGATCAATATTCTACAGATATCAGTCCTGACAGCGATCTCCGCTCTGTCACATGACTATCACACAACGCAACAAAGTATCCCATCAGATAATCAGATACAATGTGAGACTCACCAATAGCAGAGAAGTTAGGGGGAGGGCCCTAGGAGTACCGAGGAGTACTGAGAGCGCGGTGAGTACCGAGGAGTACTGAGAGCGCTGTGAGTACCGAGGAGTACTGAGAGCGCTGTGAGTACCGAGGAGTACTGAGAGAGATGTGAGTACTGAGGAGTACTGAGAGCTGTGAGTACCGAGGAGTACTGAGAGCTATGTGAGTACTGAGGAGTACTGAGAGAGATGTGAGTACTGAGGAGTACTGAGAGAGATGTGAGTACTGAGGAGTACTGAGAGAGCTGTGAGTACCGAAGAGTACTGAGAGAGATGTGAGTACCGAGGAGTACTGAGAGAGATGTGAGTACCGAGGAGTACTGAGAGAGATGTGAGTACCGAGGAGTACTGAGAGTTCTGTGAGTACCGAGGAGTACTGAGAGCGATGTGAGTACCGAGGAGTACTGAGAGAGATGTGAGTACCGAAGAGTACTGAGAGAGATGTGAGTACCGAGGAGTACTGAGAGAGATGTGAGTGCCGAGGAGTACTGAGAGAGATGTGAGTACCGAAGAGTACTGAGAGAACTGTGAGTACCGAAGAATACTGAGAGAGATGTGAGTACCGAGGAGTACTGAGAGCTGTGAGTACCGAGGAGTACTGAGAGCTGTGAGTACCGAGGAGTACTGAGAGAGATGTGAGTACCGAGGAGTACTGAGAGAGATGTGAGTACCGAGGAGTACTGAGAGAGATGTGAGTACCGAGGAGTACTGAGAGAGATGTGAGTACCGAGGAGTACTGAGAGCTGTGAGTACCGAGGAGTACTGAGAGAGATGTGAGTACCGAGGAGTACTGAGAGAGATGTGAGTACCGAGGAGTACTGAGAGAGATGTGAGTACTGAGGAGTACTGAGAGAGATGTGAGTACCAAGGAGTACTGAGAGCGCTGTGAGTACCGAGGAGTACTGAGAGAGATGTGAGTATAGAGGAGTACTGAGAGAGATGTGAGTACCGAGGAGTACTGAGAGAGATGTGAGTACTGAGGAGTACTGAGAGAGATGTGAGTACCAAGGAGTACTGAGAGTTCTGTGAGTACCGAGGAGTACTGAGAGCGATGTGAGTACCGAGGAGTACTGAGAGAGATGTGAGTACCGAGGAGTACTGAGAGAGATGTGAGTACCGAGGAGTACTGAGAGAGATGTGAGTACTGAGGAGTACTGAGAGAGATGTGAGTACCGAGGAGTACTGAGAGAGATGTGAGTACCAAGGAGTACTGAGAGCGCTGTGAGTACCGAGGAGTACTGAGAGAGATGTGAGTACCGAGGAGTACTGAGAGAGATGTGAGTACCGAGGAGTACTGAGAGAGATGTGAGTACCGAGGAGTACTGAGAGAGATGTGAGTACTGAGGAGTACTGAGAGAGATGTGAGTACCGAGGAGTACTGAGAGTTCTGTGAGTACCGAGGAGTACTGAGAGCGATGTGAGTACCGAGGAGTACTGAGAGAGATGTGAGTACCGAAGAGTACTGAGAGAGATGTGAGTACCGAGGAGTACTGAGAGAGATGTGAGTGCCGAGGAGTACTGAGAGAGATGTGAGTACCGAAGAGTACTGAGAGAACTGTGAGTACCGAAGAATACTGAGAGAGATGTGAGTACCGAGGAGTACTGAGAGCTGTGAGTACCGAGGAGTACTGAGAGCTGTGAGTACCGAGGAGTACTGAGAGAGATGTGAGTACCGAGGAGTACTGAGAGAGATGTGAGTACCGAGGAGTACTGAGAGAGATGTGAGTACCGAGGAGTACTGAGAGAGATGTGAGTACCGAGGAGTACTGAGAGCTGTGAGTACCGAGGAGTACTGAGAGAGATGTGAGTACCGAGGAGTACTGAGAGAGATGTGAGTACCGAGGAGTACTGAGAGAGATGTGAGTACTGAGGAGTACTGAGAGAGATGTGAGTACCAAGGAGTACTGAGAGCGCTGTGAGTACCGAGGAGTACTGAGAGAGATGTGAGTACCGAGGAGTACTGAGAGAGATGTGAGTACCGAGGAGTACTGAGAGAGATGTGAGTACTGAGGAGTACTGAGAGAGATGTGAGTACCAAGGAGTACTGAGAGAGATGTGAGTACCGAGGAGTACTGAGAGTGCTGTGAGTACCGAGGAGTACTGAGAGAGATGTGAGTACTGAGGAGTACTGAGAGAGATATGAGTACCGAGGAGTACTGAGAGAGATGTGAGTACCGAGGAGTACTGAGAGAGATGTGAGTACCGAGGAGTACTGAGAGCGATGTGAGTACCGAGGAGTACTGAGAGCGCTGTGAGTACCGAGGTGTACTGAGAGCGATGTGAGTACCGAGGTGTACTGAGAGCGCTGGGAGTACCGAGGAGTGCTGAGAGCGCAGTGAGTACCGAGGAGTACTGAGAGAGATGTGAGTACCGAGGAGTACTGAGAGAGATGTGAGTAAAGAGGAGTACTGAGAGAGATGTGAGTACTGAGGCGTACTGAGAGAGATGTGAGTACCGAGGAGTACTGAGAGAGATGTGAGCACCTAGGAGTACTGAGAGAGATGTGAGTACTGAGGAGTACTGAGAGAGATGTGAGTACCGAGGAGTACTGAGAGATGTGAGTACCGAGGAGTACTGAGAGAGATGTGAGTACTGAGGAGTACTGAAAGAGATGTGAGTACTGAGGAGTACTGAGAGAGATGTGAGTACTGAGGAGTACTGAGAGCGCTGTGAGTACCGAGGAGTACTGAGAGAGATGTGAGTACCGAGGAGTACTGAGAGAGATGTGAGTACCGAGGAGTACTGAGAGAGATGTGAGTACCGAGGAGTACTGAGAGAGATATGAGTACTGAGGAGTACTGAGAGCGCTGTGAGTACCGAGGAGTACTGAGAGATGTGAGTACTGAGGAGGACTGAGATCGCTGTGAGTACTGAGGAGTACTGAGAGAGATGTGAGTACCGAGGAGTACTGAGAGAGATGTGAGTACTGGGGAGTACTGAGAGCGCTGTGAGTACCGAGGAGTACTGAGAGATGTGAGACTGAGGAGGACTGAGATCGCTGTGAGTACTGAGGAGTACTGAGAGAGATGTGAGTACCGAGGAGTACTGAGAGAGATGTGAGTACTGGGGAGTACTGAGAGCGCTGTGAGTACCGAGGAGTACTGAAAGAGATGTGAGTACCGAGGAGTACTGAGAGAGATGTGAGTACCGAGGAGTACTGAGAGAGATGTGAGTACTGAAGAGTACTGAGAGCGCTGTGAGTACCGATGAGTACTGAGAGCTCTGTGAGTACCGAGGAGTACTGAGAGAGATGTGAGTACCGAGGAGTACTGAGAGAGATGTGAGTACCAAGGAGTACTGAGAGAGATGTGAGTACCGAGGAGTACTGAGAGGGTTATGAGTACCGAGGAGTACTGAGAGCGCTGTGAGTACCGAGGAGTACTGAGAGAGATGTGAGTACCGAGGAGTACTGAGAGAGATGTGAGTACCGAGGAGTACTGAGATCGCTGTGAGTACCGAGGAGTACTGAGAGAGATGTGAGTACCGAGGAGTACTGAGAGAGATGTGAGTACCGAGGAGTACTGAGAGCGCTGTGAGTACCGAGGAGTACTGAGAGAGATTTGAGTACCGAGGAGTACTGAGAGAGATGTGAGTACCGAGGAGTACTGAGAGAAATGTGAGTACCGAGGAGTACTGAGAGCGCTGTGAGTACCGAGGAGTACTGAGAGAAATGTGAGTACCGAGGAGTACTGAGAGAAATGTGAGTACCGAGGAGTACTGAGAGAAATGTGAGTACCGAGGAGTACTGAGAGAGATGTGAGTACCGAGGAGTACTGAGAGAGATATGAGTACCGAGGAGTACTGAGAGCGTTATGAGTACCGAGGAGTACTGAGAGAGATGTGAGTACCGAGGAGAACTGAGAGAGATGTGAGTACCGAGGAGTACTGAGAGAGATGTGAGTACCGAGGAGTACTGAGAGAGATGTGAGTACTGAAGAGTACTGAGAGAGATGTGAGTACCGAGGAGTACTGAGAGAGATGTGAGTACCGAGGAGTACTGAGAGAGATGTGAGTACCGAGGAGTACTGAGAGAGATGTGAGTACTGAGGAGTACTGAGAGAGATGTGAGTACCGAGGTGTACTGAGAGAGATGTGAGTACCGAGGAGTACTGAGAGAGATGTGAGTACTGAGGAGTACTGAGAGAGATGTGAGTACCGAGGTGTACTGAGAGAGATGTGAGTACCGAGGAGTACTGAGAAAGATGTGAGTACCGAGGAGTACTGAGAGAGATGTGAGTACCGAGGAGTACTGAGAGAGATGTGAGTACCGAGGAGTACTGAGAGAGATGTGAGTACCGAGGAGTACTGAGAGAGCTGTGAGTACCGAGGAGTACTGAGTACATCATGAGTACCGAGGAGTACTGAGAGAGATGTGAGTACCGAGGAGTACTAAGAGAGATGTGAGTACCAAGGAGTACTGAGAGAGATGTGAGTACCGAGGAGTACGGAGAGGGTTATGAGTACCGAGGAGTACTGAGAGCGCTGTGAGTACCGAGGAGTACTGAGAGAGATGTGAGTACTGAGGAGTACTGAGAGAGATGTGAGTACCGAGGAGTACTGAGAGAGATGTGAGTACCGAGGAGTACTGAGAGAGATGTGAGTACCGAGGAGTACTGAGAGAGATGTGAGTACCGAGGAGTACTGAGAGGGTTATGAGTACCGAGGAGTACTGAGAGCGCTGTGAGTACCGAGGAGTACTGAGAGAGATGTGAGTACTGAGGAGTACTGAGAGAGATGTGAGTACCGAGGAGTACTGAGAGAGATGTGAGTACCGAGGAGTACTGAGAGAGATGTGAGGTATCGAGGAGTACTGAGAGAGATGTGAGTACCGAGGAGTACTGAGAGAGATGTGAGTACCGAGGAGTACTGAGAGAGATGTGAGTACCGAGGAGTACTGAGAGCGCTGTGAGTACCGAGGAGTACTGAGAGAAATGTGAGTACCGAGGAGTACTGAGAGAGATATGAGTACCGAGGAGTACTGAGAGCGCTACGAGTACCGAGGAGTACTGAGAGAGATGTGAGTACCGAGGAGAACTGAGAGAGATGTGAGTACCGAGGAGTACTGAGAGAGATGTGAGTACCGAGGTGTACTGAGAGAGATGTGAGTACCGAGGAGTACTGAGAGAGATGTGAGTACCGAGGAGTACTGAGAGAGATGTGAGTACCGAGGAGTACTGAGAGAGATGTGAGTACTGAGGAGTACTGAGAGAGATGTGAGTACCGAGGTGTACTGAGAGAGATGTGAGTACCGAGGAGTACTGAGAGAGATGTGAGTACTGAGGAGTACTGAGAGAGATGTGAGTACCGAGGTGTACTGAGAGAGATGTGAGTACCGAGGAGTACTGAGAGGGTTATGAGTACCGAGGAGTACTGAGAGCGCTGTGAGTACCGAGGAGTACTGAGAGAGATGTGAGTACTGAGGAGTACTGAGAGAGATGTGAGTACCGAGGAGTACTGAGAGAGATGTGAGTACCGAGGAGTACTGAGAGAGATGTGAGGTATCGAGGAGTACTGAGAGAGATGTGAGTACCGAGGTGTACTGAGAGAGATGTGAGTACCAAGGAGTACTGAGAAAGATGTGAGTACCGAGGAGTACTGAGAGAGATGTGAGTACCGAGGAGTACTGAGAGAGATGTGAGTACCGAGGAGTACTGAGAGAGATGTGAGTACCAAGGAGTACTGAGAGAGCTGTGAGTACCGAGGAGTACTGAGTACATCGTGAGTACCGAGGAGTACTGAGAGAGATGTGAGTACCGAGGAGTACTAAGAGAGATGTGAGTACCAAGGAGTACTGAGAGAGATGTGAGTACCGAGGAGTACGGAGAGGGTTATGAGTACCGAGGAGTACTGAGAGCGCTGTGAGTACCGAGGAGTACTGAGAGAGATGTGAGTACTGAGGAGTACTGAGAGAGATGTGAGTACCGAGGAGTACTGAGAGAGATGTGAGTACCGAGGAGTACTGAGAGAGATGTGAGTACCGAGGAGTACTGAGAGAGATGTGAGTACCGAGGAGTACTGAGAGAGATGTGAGTACCGAGGAGTACTGAGAGAGATGTAAGTACCGAGGAGTACTGAGAGAGATGTGAGTACCAAGGAGTACTGAGAGAGATGTGAGTACCGAGGAGTACTGAGAGGGTTATGAGTACCGAGGAGTACTGAGAGCGCTGTGAGTACCGAGGAGTACTGAGAGAGATGTGAGTACTGAGGAGTACTGAGAGAGATGTGAGTACCGAGGAGTACTGAGAGAGATGTGAGTACCGAGGAGTACTGAGAGAGATGTGAGGTATCGAGGAGTACTGAGAGAGATGTGAGTACCGAGGAGTACTGAGAGCGCTGTGAGTACCGAGGAGTACTGAGAGAAATGTGAGTACCGAGGAGTACTGAGAGAGATGTGAGTACCGAGGAGTACCGAGAGATGTGAGTACTGAGGAGTACTGAGAGATGTGAGTACTGATGAGTACTGAGAGCGCTATGAGTACCGAGGAATACTGAGAGAGATGTGAGTACCGAGGAGTACTGAGAGAGATGTGAGTACCGAGGAGTACTGAGAGAGATTCGAGTACCGAGGAGTACTGAGAGCGCTGTGAGTACCGAGGAGTACTGAGAGAGATTTGAGTACCGAGGAGTACTGAGAGAGATGTGAGTACCGAGGAGTACTGAGAGCGCTGTGAGTACCGAGGAGTACTGAGAGAAATGTGAGTACCGAGGAGTACTGAGAGCGCTGTGAGTACCGAGGAGTACTGAGAGAAATGTGAGTACCGAGGAGTACTGAGAGAAATGTGAGTACCGAGGAGTACTGAGAGAGATGTGAGTACCGAGGAGTACTGAGAGAGATATGAGTACCGAGGAGTACTGAGAGCGCTACGAGTACCGAGGAGTACTGAGAGAGATGTGAGTACCAAGGAGTACTGAGAGAGATGTGAGTACCGAGGAGTACTGAGAGAGATGTGAGTACCGAGGAGTACTGAGAGAGATGTGAGTACCGAGGAGTACTGAGAGAGATGTGAGTACCGAGGAGTACTGAGAGAGATGTGAGTACCGAGGTGTACTGAGAGAGATGTGAGTACCGAGGAGTACTGAGAAAGATGTGAGTACCGAGGAGTACTGAGAGCGCTGTGAGTACCGAGGAGTATTGAGAGATGTGAGTACCGAGGAGTACTGAGAGAGATGTGAGTACCGAGGAGTACTGAGAGCGCTGTGAGTACCGAGGAGTACTGAGAGCGCTGTGAGTACCAAGAAGTACTGAGAAAGATGTGAGTACCGAGGAGTACTGAAAGCGCTGTGAGTACCGAGGAGTACTGAGAGCGATGTGAGTACCGAGGAGTACTGAGAGAGATGTGAGTACCGAGGAGTACTGAGAGAGATGTGAGTACTGCGGAGTACTGAGAGAGCTGTGAGTACCGAGGAGTACTGAGAGCGCTGTGAGTACCGAGGAGTACTGAGAGAGATGTGAGTACCGAGGAGTACTGAGAGCGCTGTGAGTACCGAGGAGTACTGAGAGCGCTGTGAGTACCGAGGAGTACCGAGAGTGATGTGAGTACTGAGGAGTACTGAGAGAGATGTGAGTACCGAGGAGTACTGAGAGAGATGTGAGTACCGAGAAGTACTGAGAGCGCTGTGAGTACCGAGGAGTACTGAGAGTGATGTGAATACCGAGGAGTACTGAGAGCGATGTGAGTACCAAGGAGTACTGAGAGCGATGTGAGTACCAAGGAGTACTGAGAGCGCTATGAGTACCAAGGTGTACTGAGAGCGATGTGAGTACCGAGGAGTACTGAGAGCGATGTGAGTACCGAGGAGTACTGAGAGCGCTATGAGTACCAAGGTGTACTGAGAGCGATGTGAGTACTGAGGAGTACTGAGAGAGATGTGAGTACCGAGGAGTACTGAGAGAGATGTGAGTACCGAGGAGTACTGAGAGCGATGTGAGTACCGAGGAGTACTGAGAGCGCTGTGAGTACCGAGGAGTACTGAGAGCGATCTGAGTACCGAGGAGTACTAAGAGAGATGTGAGTACCGAGGAGTACTGAGAGAGATGTGAGTACTGTGGAGTGCTGAGAGAGCTGTGAGTACCGAGGAGTACTGAGAGAGCTGTGAGTACCGAGGAGTACTGAGAGAGATGTGAGTACCGAGGAGTACTGAGAGTGATGTGAGTACCGAGGAGTACTGAGAGCGATGTGAGTACCGAGGAGTACTGAGAGAGATGTGAGTACCGAGGAGTACTGAGAGAGATGTGAGTACCGAGGAGTACTGAGAGGGTTATGAGTACCGAGGAGTACTGAGAGCGCTGTGAGTACCGAGGAGTACTGAGAGAGATGTGAGTACCGAGGAGTACTGAGAGAGATGTGAGTACCGAGGAGTACTGAGATCGCTGTGAGTACCGAGGAGTACTGAGAGAGATGTGAGTACCGAGGAGTACTGAGAGAGATGTGAGTACCGAGGAGTACTGAGAGCGCTGTGAGTACCGAGGAGTACTGAGAGAGATTTGAGTACCGAGGAGTACTGAGAGAGATGTGAGTACCGAGGAGTACTGAGAGAAATGTGAGTACCGAGGAGTACTGAGAGCGCTGTGAGTACCGAGGAGTACTGAGAGAAATGTGAGTACCGAGGAGTACTGAGAGAAATGTGAGTACCGAGGAGTACTGAGAGAAATGTGAGTACCGAGGAGTACTGAGAGAGATGTGAGTACCGAGGAGTACTGAGAGAGATATGAGTACCGAGGAGTACTGAGAGCGTTATGAGTACCGAGGAGTACTGAGAGAGATGTGAGTACCGAGGAGAACTGAGAGAGATGTGAGTACCGAGGAGTACTGAGAGAGATGTAAGTACCGAGGAGTACTGAGAGAGATGTGAGTACTGAAGAGTACTGAGAGAGATGTGAGTACCGAGGAGTACTGAGAGAGATGTGAGTACCGAGGAGTACTGAGAGAGATGTGAGTACCGAGGAGTACTGAGAGAGATGTGAGTACTGAGGAGTACTGAGAGAGATGTGAGTACCGAGGTGTACTGAGAGAGATGTGAGTACCGAGGAGTACTGAGAGAGATGTGAGTACTGAGGAGTACTGAGAGAGATGTGAGTACCGAGGTGTACTGAGAGAGATGTGAGTACCGAGGAGTACTGAGAAAGATGTGAGTACCGAGGAGTACTGAGAGAGATGTGAGTACCGAGGAGTACTGAGAGAGATGTGAGTACCGAGGAGTACTGAGAGAGATGTGAGTACCGAGGAGTACTGAGAGAGCTGTGAGTACCGAGGAGTACTGAGTACATCATGAGTACCGAGGAGTACTGAGAGAGATGTGAGTACCGAGGAGTACTAAGAGAGATGTGAGTACCAAGGAGTACTGAGAGAGATGTGAGTACCGAGGAGTACGGAGAGGGTTATGAGTACCGAGGAGTACTGAGAGCGCTGTGAGTACCGAGGAGTACTGAGAGAGATGTGAGTACTGAGGAGTACTGAGAGAGATGTGAGTACCGAGGAGTACTGAGAGAGATGTGAGTACCGAGGAGTACTGAGAGAGATGTGAGTACCGAGGAGTACTGAGAGAGATGTGAGTACCGAGGAGTACTGAGAGGGTTATGAGTACCGAGGAGTACTGAGAGCGCTGTGAGTACCGAGGAGTACTGAGAGAGATGTGAGTACTGAGGAGTACTGAGAGAGATGTGAGTACCGAGGAGTACTGAGAGAGATGTGAGTACCGAGGAGTACTGAGAGAGATGTGAGGTATCGAGGAGTACTGAGAGAGATGTGAGTACCGAGGAGTACTGAGAGAGATGTGAGTACCGAGGAGTACTGAGAGAGATGTGAGTACCGAGGAGTACTGAGAGCGCTGTGAGTACCGAGGAGTACTGAGAGAAATGTGAGTACCGAGGAGTACTGAGAGAGATATGAGTACCGAGGAGTACTGAGAGCGCTACGAGTACCGAGGAGTACTGAGAGAGATGTGAGTACCGAGGAGAACTGAGAGAGATGTGAGTACCGAGGAGTACTGAGAGAGATGTGAGTACCGAGGTGTACTGAGAGAGATGTGAGTACCGAGGAGTACTGAGAGAGATGTGAGTACCGAGGAGTACTGAGAGAGATGTGAGTACCGAGGAGTACTGAGAGAGATGTGAGTACTGAGGAGTACTGAGAGAGATGTGAGTACCGAGGTGTACTGAGAGAGATGTGAGTACCGAGGAGTACTGAGAGAGATGTGAGTACTGAGGAGTACTGAGAGAGATGTGAGTACCGAGGTGTACTGAGAGAGATGTGAGTACCGAGGAGTACTGAGAGGGTTATGAGTACCGAGGAGTACTGAGAGCGCTGTGAGTACCGAGGAGTACTGAGAGAGATGTGAGTACTGAGGAGTACTGAGAGAGATGTGAGTACCGAGGAGTACTGAGAGAGATGTGAGTACCGAGGAGTACTGAGAGAGATGTGAGGTATCGAGGAGTACTGAGAGAGATGTGAGTACCGAGGTGTACTGAGAGAGATGTGAGTACCAAGGAGTACTGAGAAAGATGTGAGTACCGAGGAGTACTGAGAGAGATGTGAGTACCGAGGAGTACTGAGAGAGATGTGAGTACCGAGGAGTACTGAGAGAGATGTGAGTACCAAGGAGTACTGAGAGAGCTGTGAGTACCGAGGAGTACTGAGTACATCGTGAGTACCGAGGAGTACTGAGAGAGATGTGAGTACCGAGGAGTACTAAGAGAGATGTGAGTACCAAGGAGTACTGAGAGAGATGTGAGTACCGAGGAGTACGGAGAGGGTTATGAGTACCGAGGAGTACTGAGAGCGCTGTGAGTACCGAGGAGTACTGAGAGAGATGTGAGTACTGAGGAGTACTGAGAGAGATGTGAGTACCGAGGAGTACTGAGAGAGATGTGAGTACCGAGGAGTACTGAGAGAGATGTGAGTACCGAGGAGTACTGAGAGAGATGTGAGTACCGAGGAGTACTGAGAGAGATGTGAGTACCGAGGAGTACTGAGAGAGATGTAAGTACCGAGGAGTACTGAGAGAGATGTGAGTACCAAGGAGTACTGAGAGAGATGTGAGTACCGAGGAGTACTGAGAGGGTTATGAGTACCGAGGAGTACTGAGAGCGCTGTGAGTACCGAGGAGTACTGAGAGAGATGTGAGTACTGAGGAGTACTGAGAGAGATGTGAGTACCGAGGAGTACTGAGAGAGATGTGAGTACCGAGGAGTACTGAGAGAGATGTGAGGTATCGAGGAGTACTGAGAGAGATGTGAGTACCGAGGAGTACTGAGAGCGCTGTGAGTACCGAGGAGTACTGAGAGAAATGTGAGTACCGAGGAGTACTGAGAGAGATGTGAGTACCGAGGAGTACCGAGAGATGTGAGTACTGAGGAGTACTGAGAGATGTGAGTACTGATGAGTACTGAGAGCGCTATGAGTACCGAGGAATACTGAGAGAGATGTGAGTACCGAGGAGTACTGAGAGAGATGTGAGTACCGAGGAGTACTGAGAGAGATTCGAGTACCGAGGAGTACTGAGAGCGCTGTGAGTACCGAGGAGTACTGAGAGAGATTTGAGTACCGAGGAGTACTGAGAGAGATGTGAGTACCGAGGAGTACTGAGAGAGATGTGAGTACCGAGGAGTACTGAGAGAGATTCGAGTACCGAGGAGTACTGAGAGCGCTGTGAGTACCGAGGAGTACTGAGAGAGATTTGAGTACCGAGGAGTACTGAGAGAGATGTGAGTACCGAGGAGTACTGAGAGCGCTGTGAGTACCGAGGAGTACTGAGAGAGATTCGAGTACCGAGGAGTACTGAGAGCGCTGTGAGTACCGAGGAGTACTGAGAGAGATTTGAGTACCGAGGAGTACTGAGAGAGATGTGAGTACCGAGGAGTACTGAGAGCGCTGTGAGTACCGAGGAGTACTGAGAGAGATGTGAGTACCAAGGAGTACTGAGAGAGATGTGAGTACCGAGGAGTACTGAGAGAGATGTGAGTACCGAGGAGTACTGAGAGAGATGTGAGTACCGAGGAGTACTGAGAGAGATGTGAGTACCGAGGAGTACTGAGAGAGATGTGAGTACCGAGGTGTACTGAGAGAGATGTGAGTACCGAGGAGTACTGAGAAAGATGTGAGTACCGAGGAGTACTGAGAGCGCTGTGAGTACCGAGGAGTATTGAGAGATGTGAGTACCGAGGAGTACTGAGAGAGATGTGAGTACCGAGGAGTACTGAGAGCGCTGTGAGTACCGAGGAGTACTGAGAGCGCTGTGAGTACCAAGAAGTACTGAGAAAGATGTGAGTACCGAGGAGTACTGAAAGCGCTGTGAGTACCGAGGAGTACTGAGAGCGATGTGAGTACCGAGGAGTACTGAGAGAGATGTGAGTACCGAGGAGTACTGAGAGAGATGTGAGTACTGCGGAGTACTGAGAGAGCTGTGAGTACCGAGGAGTACTGAGAGCGCTGTGAGTACCGAGGAGTACTGAGAGAGATGTGAGTACCGAGGAGTACTGAGAGCGCTGTGAGTACCGAGGAGTACTGAGAGCGCTGTGAGTACCGAGGAGTACCGAGAGCGATGTGAGTACTGAGGAGTACTGAGAGAGATGTGAGTACCGAGGAGTACTGAGAGAGATGTGAGTACCGAGAAGTACTGAGAGCGCTGTGAGTACCGAGGAGTACTGAGAGTGATGTGAATACCGAGGAGTACTGAGAGCGATGTGAGTACCAAGGAGTACTGAGAGCGATGTGAGTACCAAGGAGTACTGAGAGCGCTATGAGTACCAAGGTGTACTGAGAGCGATGTGAGTACCGAGGAGTACTGAGAGCGATGTGAGTACCGAGGAGTACTGAGAGCGCTATGAGTACCAAGGTGTACTGAGAGCGATGTGAGTACTGAGGAGTACTGAGAGAGATGTGAGTACCGAGGAGTACTGAGAGAGATGTGAGTACCGAGGAGTACTGAGAGCGATGTGAGTACCGAGGAGTACTGAGAGCGCTGTGAGTACCGAGGAGTACTGAGAGCGATCTGAGTACCGAGGAGTACTAAGAGAGATGTGAGTACCGAGGAGTACTGAGAGAGATGTGAGTACTGTGGAGTGCTGAGAGAGCTGTGAGTACCGAGGAGTACTGAGAGAGCTGTGAGTACCGAGGAGTACTGAGAGAGATGTGAGTACCGAGGAGTACTGAGAGTGATGTGAGTACCGAGGAGTACTGAGAGCGATGTGAGTACCGAGGAGTACTGAGAGAGATGTGAGTACCGAGGAGTACTGAGAACGCTCTGAGTACTGAGGAGGACTGAGAGAGATGTGAGTACTGAGGAGGACTGAGATCGCTGTGAGTACTGAGAGAGATGTGAGTACCGAGGAGTACTGAGAAAGATGTGAGTACCGAGGAGTACTGAGAGAGATGTGAGTATCGAGGAGTACTGAGAGAGATGTGAGTACCGAGGAGTACTGAGAGAGATGTGAGTACCGAGGAGTATTGAGAGCGCTGTGAGTACCTAGGAGTACTGAGAGAGATGTGAGTACCGAGGAGTACTGAGAGAGATGTGAGTACCGAGGAGTACTGAGAGCGATGTGAGTACCGAGGAGTACTGAGAGAGATGTGAGTACCGAGGAGTACTGAGAGAGATGTGAGTACCGAGGAGTACTGAGAGAGATGTGAGTACCGAGGTGTACTGAGAGAGATGTGAGTACCGAGGAGTACTGAGAGAGATGTGAGTACCGAGGAGTACTGAGAGAGATGTGAGTACCGAGGAGTACTGAGAGCAATGTGAGTACCGAGGAGTACTGAGAGAGATGTGAGTACCGAGGAGTACTGAGAGAGATGTGAGTACCGAGGTGTACTGAGAGAGATGTGAGTACCGAGAAGTACTGAGAGAGATGTGAGTACCGAGGAGTACTGAGAGAGATGTGAGTACCGAGGAGTACTGAGAGAGATGTGAGTACCGAGGTGTACTGAGAGAGATGTGAGTACCGAGGAGTACTGAGAGAGATGTGAGTACCGAGGAGTACTGAGAGCGATGTGAGTACCGAGGAGTACTGAGAGAGATGTGAGTACCGAGGAGTACTGAGAGAGATGTGAGTACCGAGGAGTACTGAGAGAGATGTGAGTACCGAGGAGTACTGAGAGAGATGTGAGTACCGAGGAGTACTGAGAGCGCTGTGAGTACCGAGGAGTACTGAGAGAGATGTGAGTACTGAGAAGGACTAAGATCGCTGTGAGTACTGAGGAGTACTGAGAGAGATGTGAGTACCGAGGAGTGCTGAGAAAGATGTGAGTACCGAGGAGTACTGAGAGAGATGTGAGTATCGAGGAGTACTGAGAGCGCTGTGAGTACCGAGGAGTACTGAGAGAGATGTGAGTACCGAGGAGTACTGAGAGAGATGTGAGTACCGAGGAGTATTGAGAGCGCTGTGAGTACCGAGGAGTACTGAGAGAGATGTGAGTACCGAGGAGTACTGAGAGAGATGTGAGTACCGAGGAGTACTGAGAGAGATGTGAGTACCGAGGAGTACTAAGAGAGATGTGAGTACCGAGGAGTACTGAGAGAGATGTGAGTACCGAGGAGTACTGAGAGAGATGTGAGTACCGAGGAGTACTGAGAGCGCTGTGAGTACCGAGGAATACTGAGAGAGATGTGAGTACTGAGGAGGACTGAGATCGCTGTGAGTACTGAGGAGTACTGAGAGAGATGTGAGTACCGAGGAGTGCTGAGAAAGATGTGAGTACCGAGGAGTACTGAGAGAGATGTGAGTATCGAGGAGTACTGAGAGCGCTGTGAGTACCGAGGAGTACTGAGAGAGATGTGAGTACCAAGGAGTACTGAGAGAGATGTGAGTACCGAGGAGTACTGAGAGAGATGTGAGTACCGAGATGTACTGAGAGTGCTGTGAGTACCAAGGAGTACTGAGAGAGCTGTGAGTACCGAGGAGTACTGAGAGAGATGTGAGTACCGAGGAGTACTGAGAGCGATGTGAGTACCGAGGAGTACTGAGAGCGCTGTGAGTACTGAGGAGTACTGAGAGCGCTGTGAGTACTGAGGAGTACTGAGAGAGATGTGAGTACCGAGGAGTACTGAGAGAGATGTGAGTACCGAGGAGTACTGAGAGAGATGTGAGTACCGAGGAGTACTGAGAAAGATGTGAGTACCGAGGAGTACTGAGAGAGATGTGAGTATCGAGGAGTACTGAGAGAGATGTGAGTACCGAGGAGTACTGAGAGAGATGTGAGTACCGAGGAGTATTGAGAGCGCTGTGAGTACCTAGGAGTACTGAGAGAGATGTGAGTACCGAGGAGTACTGAGAGAGATGTGAGTACCGAGGAGTACTGAGAGCGATGTGAGTACCGAGGAGTACTGAGAGAGATGTGAGTACCGAGGAGTACTGAGAGAGATGTGAGTACCGAGGAGTACTGAGAGAGATGTGAGTACCGAGGTGTACTGAGAGAGATGTGAGTACCGAGGAGTACTGAGAGAGATGTGAGTACCGAGGAGTACTGAGTGAGATGTGAGTACCGAGGAGTACTGAGAGCAATGTGAGTACCGAGGAGTACTGAGAGAGATGTGAGTACCGAGGAGTACTGAGAGAGATGTGAGTACCGAGGTGTACTGAGAGAGATGTGAGTACCGAGAAGTACTGAGAGAGATGTGAGTACCGAGGAGTACTGAGAGAGATGTGAGTACCGAGGAGTACTGAGAGAGATGTGAGTACCGAGGTGTACTGAGAGAGATGTGAGTACCGAGGAGTACTGAGAGAGATGTGAGTACCGAGGAGTACTGAGAGCGATGTGAGTACCGAGGAGTACTGAGAGAGATGTGAGTACCGAGGAGTACTGAGAGAGATGTGAGTACCGAGGAGTACTGAGAGAGATGTGAGTACCGAGGAGTACTGAGAGAGATGTGAGTACCGAGGAGTACTGAGAGCGCTGTGAGTACCGAGGAGTACTGAGAGAGATGTGAGTACTGAGAAGGACTAAGATCGCTGTGAGTACTGAGGAGTACTGAGAGAGATGTGAGTACCGAGGAGTGCTGAGAAAGATGTGAGTACCGAGGAGTACTGAGAGAGATGTGAGTATCGAGGAGTACTGAGAGCGCTGTGAGTACCGAGGAGTACTGAGAGAGATGTGAGTACCGAGGAGTACTGAGAGAGATGTGAGTACCGAGGAGTATTGAGAGCGCTGTGAGTACCGAGGAGTACTGAGAGAGATGTGAGTACCGAGGAGTACTGAGAGAGATGTGAGTACCGAGGAGTACTGAGAGAGATGTGAGTACCGAGGAGTACTAAGAGAGATGTGAGTACCGAGGAGTACTGAGAGAGATGTGAGTACCGAGGAGTACTGAGAGAGATGTGAGTACCGAGGAGTACTGAGAGCGCTGTGAGTACCGAGGAATACTGAGAGAGATGTGAGTACTGAGGAGGACTGAGATCGCTGTGAGTACTGAGGAGTACTGAGAGAGATGTGAGTACCGAGGAGTGCTGAGAAAGATGTGAGTACCGAGGAGTACTGAGAGAGATGTGAGTATCGAGGAGTACTGAGAGCGCTGTGAGTACCGAGGAGTACTGAGAGAGATGTGAGTACCAAGGAGTACTGAGAGAGATGTGAGTACCGAGGAGTACTGAGAGAGATGTGAGTACCGAGATGTACTGAGAGTGCTGTGAGTACCAAGGAGTACTGAGAGAGCTGTGAGTACCGAGGAGTACTGAGAGAGATGTGAGTACCGAGGAGTACTGAGAGCGATGTGAGTACCGAGGAGTACTGAGAGCGCTGTGAGTACTGAGGAGTACTGAGAGCGCTGTGAGTACTGAGGAGTACTGAGAGAGATGTGAGTACCGAGGAGTACTGAGAGAGATGTGAGTACCGAGGAGTACTGAGAGAGATGTGAGTGCCGAGGAGTACTGAGAGAGATGTGAGTACCGAGGAGTACTGAGAGAGATGTGAGTACTGAGGAGTACTGAGAGAGCTGTGAGTACCGAGATGTACTGAGAGCGCTGTGAGTACCAAGGAGTACTGAGAGAGCTGTGAGTACCGAGGAGTACTGAGAGAGATGTGAGTACTGAGGAGTACTGAGAGAGATGTGAGTACCGAGGAGTACTGAGAGAGATGTGAGTACCGAGATGTATTGAGAGCGCTGTGAGTACCAAGGAGTACTGAGAGAGCTGTGAGTACCGAGGAGTACTGAGAGCGCTGTGAGTACCAAGGAGTACTGAGAGAGCTGTGAGTACCGAGGAGTACTGAGAGAGATGTGAGTACTGAGGAGTACTGAGAGAGATGTGAGTACCGAGGAGTACTGAGAGCGATGTGAGTACCGAGGAGTACTGAGAGCGCTGTGAATACTGAGGAGTACTGAGAGCGCTGTGAGTACTGAGGAGTACTGAGAGCGATGTGAGTACCGAGGAGTACTGAGAGAGATGTGTGTACCGAGGAGTACTGAGAGAGATGTGAGTACCGAGGAGTACTGAGAGAGATGTGAGTACCGAGGAGTACTGAGAGAGATGTGAGTACCGAGGAGTACTGAGAGCGCTGTGAATACTGAGGAGTACTGAGAGCGCTGTGAGTACTGAGGAGTACTGAGAGCGATGTGAGTACCGAGGAGTACTGAGAGAGATGTGTGTACCGAGGAGTACTGAGAGAGATGTGAGTACCGAGGAGTACTGAGAGAGATGTGAGTACCGAGATGTATTGAGAGCGCTGTGAGTACCAAGGAGTACTGAGAGAGATGTGAGTACCGAGGAGTACTGAGAGCGCTGTGAATACTGAGGAGTACTGAGAGCGCTGTGAGTACTGAGGAGTACTGAGAGCGATGTGAGTACCGAGGAGTACTGAGAGAGATGTGTGTACCGAGGAGTACTGAGAGAGATGTGAGTACCGAGGAGTACTGAGAGAGATGTGAGTACCGAGGAGTACTGAGAGAGATGTGAGTACCGAGGAGTACTGAGAGAGATGTGTGTACCGAGGAGTACTGAGAGAGATGTGAGTACCGAGGAGTACTGAGAGAGATGTGAGTACCGAGGAGTACTGAGAGAGATGTGAGTACCGAGGAGAGAGAGATGTGAGTACCGAGGAGTACTGAGAGAGATGTGAGTACCGAGGAGTACTGAGAGAGATGTGAGTACCGAGGAGTACTGAGAGAGATGTGAGTACCGAGGAGTACTGAGAGAGATGTGAGTACCGAGGAGTACTGAGAGCGATGGGAGTACCGAGGAGTACTGAGAGCGATGTGAGTACTGAGGAGTACTGAGAGAGATGTGAGTACCGAGGAGTACTGAGAGAGATGTGAGTACCAAGGAGTACTGAGAGAGATGTGAGTGCCGAGGAGTACTGAGAGCGCTGTGAGTACCGAGGAGTACTGAGAGAGATGTGAGTACCGAGGTGTACTGAGAGAGATGTGAGTACCGAGGAGTACTGAGAGAGATGTGAGTACCGAGGAGTACTGAGAGCGATGTGAGTACCGAGGAGTACTGAGAGCGCTGTGAATACTGAGGAGTACTGAGAGCGCTGTGAGTACTGAGGAGTACTGAGAGCGATGTGAGTACCGAGGAGTACTGAGAGAGATGTGAGTACCGAGGAGTACTGAGAGAGATGTGAGTACCGAGGAGTACTGAGAGAGATGTGTGTACCGAGGAGTACTGAGAGAGATGTGAGTACCGAGGAGTACTGAGAGAGATGTGAGTACCGAGGAGTACTGAGAGAGATGTGAGTACCGAGGAGTACTGAGAGAGATGTGAGTACCGAGGAGTACTGAGAGCGATGGGAGTACCGAGGAGTACTGAGAGCGATGTGAGTACTGAGGAGTACTGAGAGAGATGTGAGTACCGAGGAGTACTGAGAGAGATGTGAGTACCTAGGAGTACTGAGAGAGATGTGAGTACCGAGGAGTACTGAGAGAGATGTGAGTACCGAGGAGTACTGAGAGAGATGTGAGTACCGAGGAGTACTGAGAGCGATGGGAGTACCGAGGAGTACTGAGAGCGATGTGAGTACTGAGGAGTACTGAGAGAGATGTGAGTACCGAGGAGTACTGAGAGAGATGTGAGTACCTAGGAGTACTGAGAGAGATGTGAGTACCGAGGAGTACTGAGAGAGATGTGAGTACCGAGGAGTACTGACCGAGGAGTACTGAGAGAGATGTGAGTACCGAGGAGTACTGAGTACATCATGAGTATTAAGGAGTGAAGGGAACCCTGTGATTCCCGAGGTGTACTAAGGCCCCTGTGAGTACTCGGGAAGTGAGGAATGAGGGCCGTGGACCCAATGTTTTGGGGTACACAAGGTTCTCCTTGAGAAAAGGGTCTCTATTGCTCCTGGAAATGTTGGGTCCTTGGCCTTCATTGCTCAGCGTTTGAGCTCCTCCTTGAACCTCATGGTCATGTGTCTTCTGTACACCAGAAATAGTTTTATAAAATGGTATAAAATGGAGATTTAGTTGGATTTCGGGGTGTTTGTTCTGGATGTAGTATTAGGGGTTATAGGGGGCTTGTCCAGGACAGGTGATAATTTGCGTATGGTGGGAAATCTCCCCCCCCCCCCAATGTGCGATCAGTCAATATCCTGTGGTAACGTCTACATACTATTTATTGTCTTTCATTAGATCTGTGGCCCTGATGGGAATACCAGTTGCCTGGCTGCCTCTGGGTTTCTGAGCCTCTGTCATGGAACAAAGTCAGAACTCCGGATATACATCGTTTTCTTGGGTCGGTGACTCAGGGGGGCGGAGCTGGGAACCCGACATTTATCCAACGTTCACTGGAAGTACCAGCAGTGAATGTCGCCTCCATCGCTGTGCCAGGAAATGAGCATTTTCATCAGGAGGCTGGCACTGGCCGTCTGTGTGTTTTTAGGTCCCCTTTCACCCCCCCCCCCCCCCCTGGAATTTCAGCTGACATGGAGGAGGCCGCAGATTGTGAAATCTCTGCTTCCTGCTGAGCATTGCACACGCCGAGCCGCCTGACAACCGCCAGAATCGCCCCATTGCAGGATATTGTCACCAAATTATTACACCGTCATTTCTGAGCTTCCAAAAATCCCCCCCTGTAGATGGACGAGGTCAGCCGATAAACCCTACCCTTCACCAGTCCGCTTCTTTATGTATATTGGGGCGCAGGCCCCTCCCAGTCTCCGCTAGAATGAATACATGCCCCGCCTCTCCTCATTGACAGCCTATTAAAGATGAGTCATGATAATGGGCACACCACCATGACATGGGTGCCGATATCTATAATGCCCCACAAGGCTATGCAACGTTCATATCACCCCGTAAGAGTATCTAATATTTATATCGCCCCGTAATAAAAAGAGAATCCAATTTTTATAATATAACAACAATAATAATAATATTAATACTTCCGGTATTTTATATTACAGTGTCTCACAAAATTAAGTACACCCCTCAGTGACATTTGTGTAAATCTTTTCTTCTCTCTTTTTCATGTGACAACACTGAAGAAATGACACTTTGCTACAATGTAAAGTAGTGAGTGTACAGCTTGTATAACAGTGTAAATTTGCTGTCCCCTCAAAATAACTCAACACACAGCCCGAGTGCCCGAATGGTCAGTCCGCCCCTGCTCAGGGGGGCCCAGCGGACATAACAATGGCGTTTAGGCAAAACATTGGGGATCGGGAAGCTCCATACAATTCCATGAAGAGGATCCACATTCTGTACCAATAAAGGCATTGCTTTATAAATTAGGGGATGATGGGGGGGGGGGGCTTTATAAATTAGAGGATGATGGGGGGCCTTATAAATTAGGGGATGATGGGGCGGGCCTTATATTTAGGGTATGATGGGGGAGGGGCTTATAAATTAGGGTATGATGGGGCGGGCCTTATAAATTAAGGGATGATGGGGGAGGGGCTTATAAATTAGGGGATGGGGGCCTTATAAATTAGGGGATGGGGGGCCTTATAAATTAGGGGATGATGGGGGGCCTTTTAAATTAAGGGATGATGGGGGGGCTTATAAATTAGGGGATGATGGGGGGGTTATAAATTAGAGGATGATGGGGGAGGGGCTTATAAATTAGTGGATGATGGGGGGCCTTATAAATTAGGGTATGATGGGGGGCCTTATCAATTAAGGGATGGGGGGCCTGATAAATTAGGGGATGATGGGGGGGGCTTATAAATTAGGGGATGGGGGGCCTTAGAAATTAGGGTATGATGGGGGGGTCTCATAAATTAGGAGATGATGGGGGAGGGGCTTATATATTAGGGGATGGGGGCCTTATAAAATAGGGGATGATGGGGGAGGGGCTTATAAATTAGGGGATGGTGGGGGGGCTTATAAATTAGGGGATGGGGGCCTTATAAATTAGGGGATGGTGGGGGGGCTTATAAATTAGGGGATGGGGGCCTTATAAATTAGGGAATGATGGGGGGCCTTATAAATTAAGGGATGATGGGGGGCCTTATAAATTAGGGGATGATAGGGGGCCTTATAAATTAGGGGATTATGGGGGGCCTTATAAATTAGGGGGTGATGGGGGTGCATTATAAATTAGGGGATGATGGGGGGGGCCTTATAAAATAGGGGATGGTGGGGGGGCTTATACATTAGGGGATGATAAGGGGGCCTTATAAATTAGGGGATGATGGGGGGCCTTATAAATTAGGGTATGATGGGGGGCCTTATAAATTAGGGGATGATGGGGGAGGAGCTTATAAATTAGGGGATGATGGGGGGGCTTTAGAAAGTAGGGGATGATGGGGGGGCTTATAAATTAGGGTATGATGGGGGGCCTTATAAATTAGGGGATGATGGGGGGCCTTATAAATTAGAGGATGATGGGGGGCCTTATAAATTAGGGGATGATGGGGGGCCTTATAAATTAGGGGATGATGGGGGGCCTTATAATTTAGGGGATGATGGGGGGCCTTATAAATTAGGGGATGATGGGGGAGGAGCTTATAACTTAGGGGATAATGGGGGGGCTTTAGAAAGTAGGGGATGATGGGGGGGGGCTTATAAATTAGAGGATGATGGGGGGCCTTATAAATTAGGGGATGATGGGGGGCCTTATAAATTAGGGGATGATGGGGGGCCTTATAAATTAGGGGATGATGGGGGGCCTTATTAATTAGGGGATGATGGGGGGGGGCCTTATAAATTAGGGTAGGATGGGGGGGCTTATAAATTAGGGTATGATGGGGGGCCTTATAAATTAAGGGTTGAATCAGGGGGCCTTATAAATTAGGGGATGATGGGGGGCCTTATAAATTAGGGGATGATGGGGGGCTTATAAATTAGTGGATGATGGGAGGCCTTATAAATTAGTGGATGATGGGGGGGCTTATAAATTAGGGGATGGGGGGGCCTTAGAAATTAGGGTATGATGGGGGGGTCTCATAAATTAGGAGATGATGAAGGGGGGGCTTATATATTAGGGGATGGGGGCCTTATAAATTAGGGGATGATGGGGGAGGGGCTTATAAATTAGGGGATGGGGCCGATGGGGGAGGGGCTTATAAATTAGGGGATGGGGCCCTTATAAATTAGGGGATGGTGGGGGGGCTTATAAATTAGGGGATGGGGGACCTTTTAAATTAGGGGTTGATGGGGGAGGGGTTTATAAATTAGGGGATGATGGGGGAGGGGGTTATAAATTAGGGGATGGGGGCCGTATAAATTAGGGAATGGTGGGGGGCTTATAAATTAGGGGTTGATGGGGGGATTGAAAATTGGGGTATGATTAGGGAGGGGCTTATAAATTAGGGAATGGGGGGCCTTATAAATTAGGGGATGGGGGGCCTTATAAATTAGGGGATGGGGGGCCTTATAAATTAGGGGATGACGGGGGGCCTTTTAAATTAAGGGATGATGGGGGGGCTTATAAATTAGGGGATGATGGGGGGGTTATAAATTAGAGGATGATGGGGGAGGGGCTTATAAATTAGTGGATGATGGGGGGCCTTATAAATTAGGGTATGATGGGGGGCCTTATCAATTAAGGGATGGGGGGCCTGATAAATTAGGGGATGATGGGGGGGGCTTATAAATTAGGGGATGGGGGGCCTTAGAAATTAGGGTATGATGGGGGGGTCTCATAAATTAGGAGATGATGGGGGAGGGGCTTATATATTAGGGGATGGGGGCCTTATAAAATAGGGGATGATGGGGGAGGGGCTTATAAATTAGGGGATGGTGGGGGGGCTTATAAATTAGGGGATGGGGGCCTTATAAATTAGGGGATGGTGGGGGGGCTTATAAATTAGGGGATGGGGGCCTTATAAATTAGGGGATGATGGGGGGCTTTATAAAGTAGATGATGATGGGGGCTTATAAATTAGGGGATGATGGGGGGGCCTTATAAATTAGGGGAAGATGGGGGGCCTTATAAATTAGGGAATGATGGGGGGCCTTATAAATTAAGGGATGATGGGGGGCCTTATAAATTAGGGGATGATAGGGGGCCTTATAAATTAGGGGATTATGGGGGGCCTTATAAATTAGGGGGTGATGGGGGTGCATTATAAATTAGGGGATGATGGGGGGGGCCTTATAAAATAGGGGATGGTGGGGGGGCTTATACATTAGGGGATGATAAGGGGGCCTTATAAATTAGGGGATGATGGGGGGCCTTATAAATTAGGGGATGATGGGGGAGGAGCTTATAAATTAGGGGATGATGGGGGGGCTTTAGAAAGTAGGGGATGATGGGGGGGGGCTTATAAATTAGGGTATGATGGGGGGCCTTATAAATTAGGGGATGATGGGGGGCCTTATAAATTAGAGGATGATGGGGAGCCTTATAAATTAGGGGATGATGGGGGGCCTTATAAATTAGGGGATGATGGGGGGCCTTATAATTTAGGGGATGATGGGGGGCCTTATAAATTAGGGGATGATGGGGGAGGAGCTTATAACTTAGGGGATAATGGGGGGGCTTTAGAAAGTAGGGGATGATGGGGGGGGGCTTATAAATTAGAGGATGATGGGGGGCCTTATAAATTAGGGGATGATGGGGGGCCTTATAAATTAGGGGATGATGGGGGGCCTTATTAATTAGGGGATGATGGGGGGGGGCCTTATAAATTAGGGTAGGATGGGGGGGCTTATAAATTAGGGTATGATGGGGGGCCTTATAAATTAAGGGTTGAATCAGGGGGCCTTATAAATTAGGGGATGATGGGGGGCCTTATAAATTAGGGGATGATGGGGGGGTTATAAATTAGAGGATGATGGGGAGGGGCTTATAAATTAGTGGATGATGGGAGGCCTTATAAATTAGTGGATGATGGGGGGGCTTATAAATTAGGGGATGGGGGGGCCTTAGAAATTAGGGTATGATGGGGGGGTCTCATAAATTAGGAGATGATGAAGGGGGGGCTTATATATTAGGGGATGGGGGCCTTATAAATTAGGGGATGATGGGGGAGGGGCTTATAAATTAGGGGATGGGGCCGATGGGGGAGGGGCTTATAAATTAGGGGATGGGGCCCTTATAAATTAGGGGATGGTGGGGGGGCTTATAAATTAGGGGATGGGGGACCTTTTAAATTAGGGGTTGATGGGGGAGGGGTTTATAAATTAGGGGATGATGGGGGAGGGGGTTATAAATTAGGGGATGGGGGCCGTATAAATTAGGGAATGGTGGGGGGCTTATAAATTAGGGGTTGATGGGGGGATTGAAAATTGGGGTATGATTAGGGAGGGGCTTATAAATTAGGGAATGGGGGGCCTTATAAATTAGGGGATAATGGGGGGCTTAAAAATTGGGGTATGATGGGGGAGGGGATTATAAATTAGGGGATTATGGGGGGGGCTTATAAATTAGTGGATAGTGGGGCCTTATAAATTAGGGGATGGTGGGGGGCCTTATAAATTAGGGGATGGTGGGGGGCCTTATAAATTAGGGGATGGTGGGGCCTTATAAATTAGGGGATGGTGGGGGGCCTTATAAATTAGGGGATGGTGGGGGGCCTTATAAATTAGGGGATGGTGGGGCCTTATAAATTAGGGGATGGTGGGGGGCCTTATAAATTAGGGGATGGTGGGGCCTTATAAATTAGGGGATGGTGGGGGGGGGCCTTAGTGGTTTTGCTATGGGGCCCCATCAAACAAGACCTGACTTTAGATCTGCTGCATCGCTTGGCCTGTCTGTGGCCACCTCTGGTTGTAGACAGTTGTGCCTCTTCCCTCCCCCTCCTCCATTCACCCAAACAAATGTTCTAGATTGTAAGCTCTTGTGCTCCAGGCCCTCCTCCTTCATTCATCAGTGAAGAATGGTATACACCATATCAGATCTAATCGTAAATAAGAATCTTTTTTTTTCTGGATAGGTTCCAAAATCCACATAAGATGAGGAGGAGTCAGAGGACAGGCCGCCACCCCATTTGTGTTTTTTAGGAACCCCCCCTTCCCCCCAAGAATCACACACACTCTCTAAGTATAATATAATAATTTAATAGAAATGTCAACAAAGCGCCACATGGGAGGTCACCCGGGAGGCCACCTGGGAGGTCACATGAGAGGTCACATAAGAGGCCACCTGGGAGGCCACATGGGAGGTCACATGAGAGGCCACCCGGGAGGTCACATGGGAGGTCACATGAGAGGTCACATGAGAGGTCACATGAGAGGCCACCTGGGAGGCCACCTGGGAGGTCACATGGGAGGTCACATGAGAGGCCACCTGGGAGGCCACATGGGAGGTAACATGAGAGGCCACATGGAGGTCACATGGAAGGGTCACATGAGAGGTCACATGAGAGGCCACCTGGGAGGTCACATGAGAGGTCACATGAGAGGCCACCTGGGAGGTAACATGAGAGGCCACATGGAGGTCACATGGAGGTCACATGGAAGGTCACATGAGAGGTCACATGAGAGGCCACTTGGGAGGCCACATGGAAGGTAACATGAGAGGCCACATGGAGGTCACATGGGAGGTCACATGGGAGGTCACATGAGAGGTCACATGAGAGGTCACATGGGAGGTCACATGAGAGGTCACATGAGAGGTCACATAAGATGAGGAGGAGTCAGAGGACAGGCCGCCGCCCCATTTGTGTTTTTTAGGAACCCCCCCTTCCCCCCAAGAATCACACACACTCTCTAAGTATAATATAATAATTTAATAAAAATGTCAACAAAGCGCCACATGGGAGGTCACATGAGAGGTCACATGGGAGGTCACATGAGAGGCCACATGAGAGGTTACATGAGAGGTCACCCGGGAGGCCACCTGGGAGGTCACATGGGAGGCCACCCGGGAGGTCACATGGGAGGCCACCTGGGAGGTCACATGAGAGGTCACATGAGAGGCCACCTGGGAGGCCACATGGGAGGTAACATGAGAGGCCACATGGAGGTCACATGGGAGGTCACATGAGAGGTCACATGAGACGCCAACTGGGAGGTCACATGAGAGGCCACATGGAGGTCACATGGGAGGCCACATGGGATGCCACATGGGAGGTAACATGAGAGGCCACATGGAGGTCACATGGGAGGTCACATGAGAGGCCACATGAGAGGTCACATGGGAGGTCACATGGGAGGTCACATGAGAGGTCACATGAGTGGTCACATGGGAGGTCACATGAGAGGTCACCTGGGAGGTCACATGGGAGGTCACATGAGAGGTCACATGAGAGGTCACATGAGAGGTCACATGAGAGGTCATATGATTAACGCCGCGCTACAATTTCTCAGAAAAACAATTTTTGGTTACAAAATAATACACAAGTACAAAACTTAAAGGATTAGAAATTACATTAAAAAATAGAAACAAATGTTAGCGTTGTTGATATGAGTTATAAAGGTCACATGACGCGAATAGCGGCGGTGAGAATAAATATTTCCGCTCCGATTTGGTCTTTTCCCGCCATCGGGTGACATTGTGTTTTGGTTTATAAGAAGCCTATATATATTAAATATTATTTCTCCGTTATAAAAAGATCAAATATGTTCTGTATTTCATTCCCCCCATAAAATGATATAAATAGTAATAATAATAATGCAGATATAAGACATAACTCCGCCCATAATAAGGATTCTATTACTGTATAGACTAGACTAGAGAGTGACAGTGAGCAGCCCCACTCCGCCACCTTGTGGTCAGAAATGAGTATGACACCGCTGCCGCTGCTGGTGGGACTCTCACCAAATGGAGCCTTTATTGTGTTCACATGACAGGTCCACTTCCAACGCCATCGCCGCTGGCAACCACCGACCGCACGCCTTTGTTTTAAAGGGAAGCTTTTTATATCTATCTCTATCCCATATCGCCTCCTCCTCTCCTTCTCCACCGCCCTCCCCAGATCTCTTCCCCCTCTCCTCCTTTACCCCCCCACGTCCCTTCCCCCCAGATCATTTCCCCTCTCCTTCCCCCCCAGATCTCTCCCCCCCAGATCTCTTCCCCCTATACCCAATAGATCTCTTCCCCCTCTCCTCCTCTTCCCCCCAGATCATTTCACCTCCCCCCCCAGATCATTTCACCTCCCCCCCAGATCTCTTCCCCCTATACCCCATAGATCTCTTCCCCCTCTCCTCCTCTTCCCCCCCAGATCATTTCACCTCCCCCCCAGATCTCTTCCCCCTATACCTCCCAGATCTTTTCCCCCTATGCCTCCCAGATCCCCCCCATCTTTTCCCCCTATATCCCCCAGATCTCTCCCCCCTATACCCCATATATCTCTTCCCCCTCTCCTCCTTTACCCGCCTCTGCTTCTCTTCCCCCCAGATCTCTTTCCCCTATACCACCCAGATCTCCCTCCCAGATCTCTTCCCCCTATACCTCCCAGATCCCCTCCAGATCTCTTCCCCCTATACCTCTCTGATCTCTTCCCCCTATACCTCCCAGATCTCCCCCCCAGATCTCTTCCCCCCTATACCTCCCAGATCCCCTCCAGATCTCTTCCCCCTATACCTCTCTGATCTCTTCCCCCTATACCTCCCAGATCTCCCCCCCAGATCTCTTCCCCCTATACCTCCCAGATCCCCCCCCAGATCTCTTCCCCTATACCTCCCAGATCCCCCCCCCCCCAGATCTCTTCCCCCTATACTCCATAGATCTCTTCCCCCTATACCTCCCAGATCTCTCCCCCCCAGATCTCCTCCCCCTGTACCCCCCAGATCTCTCCCCCCCAGATCTCTTCCCCCTATACCTCCCCGATCTCCCCCCCAGATCTCTTCCCCCTATACTCCATAGATCTCTTCCCCCTATACCTCCCAGATCTCTCCCCCCCAGATCTCTCCCCCCCAGATCTCTTCTCCCCCAGATCTCTTCCCCCTATATCTCCCAGACCCCCCCCCCAGATCTCTTCCCCTCCAGATCTCTTCCCCCTATACCTCCCAGATCTCTCCCCCCCAGATCTCTCCCCCCCAGATCTCTCCCCCCCAGATCTCTCCCCCCCAGATCTCTTCTCCCCCAGATCTCTTCCCCCTATACCTCCCAGACCCCCCCCCCCAGATCTCTTCCCCTCCAGATCTCTTCCCCCTATACCTCCCAGATCTCTTCCCCCCAGATCTCTTCCCCCTATACCGACCAGATCTCTCCCCCCCAGATCTCTTCCCCCCACATTTCTCTCCCCTATACCTCCCAGATCTCTTCCCCCCCAGATATCTCCCCCCTATACCTCCCAGATCTCTCCCCCCAGATCTCTTCCCCCTATACTCCATAGATCTCTTCCCCCTATACCTCCCAGATCCCCCCCCCAGATCTCTCCCCCCCAGATCTCTTCTCCCCCAGATCTCTTCCCCCTATACCTCCCAGACCCCCCCCCCCAGATCTCTTCCCCTCCAGATCTCTTCCCCCTATACCGACCAGATCTCTCCCCCCCAGATCTCTTCCCCCCAGATTTCTCTCCCCTATACCTCCCAGATCTCTTCCCCCTATACCTCCCAGATCTCTTCCCCCTATAACCCCCAGATCTCTCCCCCCTATACCTCCCAGATCTCTCCCCCCAGATCTCTCCCCCCCAGATCTCTTCTCCCCCAGATCTCTTCCCCCTATACCTCCCAGACCCCCCCCCCCAGATCTCTTCCCCTCCAGATCTCTTCCCCCTATACCTCCCAGATCTCTCCCCCCCAGATCTCTCCCCCCCAGATCTCTCCCCCCCAGATCTCTTCTCCCCCAGATCTCTTCCCCCTATACCTCCCAGACCCCCCCCCAGATCTCTTCCCCTCCAGATCTCTTCCCCCTATACCTCCCAGATCTCTTCCCCCCAGATCTCTTCCCCCTATACCGACCAGATCTCTCCCCCCCAGATCTCTTCCCCCCACATTTCTCTCCCCTATACCTCCCAGATCTCTTCCCCCCCAGATATCTCCCCCCTATACCTCCCAGATCTCTCCCCCCAGATCTCTTCCCCCTATACTCCATAGATCTCTTCCCCCTATACCTCCCAGATCCCCCCCCCCAGATCTCTCCCCCCCAGATCTCTTCTCCCCCAGATCTCTTCCCCCTATACCTCCCAGACCCCCCCCCAGATCTCTTCCCCTCCAGATCTCTTCCCCCTATACCGACCAGATCTCTCCCCCCCAGATCTCTTCCCCCCAGATTTCTCTCCCCTATACCTCCCAGATCTCTTCCCCCTATACCTCCCAGATCTCTTCCCCCTATAACCCCCAGATCTCTCCCCCCTATACCTCCCAGATCTCTTCCCCCTATACCTCCCAGATCCCCCCCCCCCCCCCAAGTCTCTTCCCCTATACCACCCAGATCTCTTCCCCTCTCCTCCTCTATACCCCCTCTCATCTCCCCCCCCCCTTTAATCTCTCCTCTCCACCTCCCGCTCCCACTTTCTTCACCTTATCGGGGTCCCCTATACAGGGACGTACACTCACCTTCTCTACAATCTTACCACTTACACATCCCATCATCACCAGTACAAACTGGGACCAGTATGACCCCTATTCCCGATCACTGGGCCTCACACCCGCCTGTCACCCCCCAAAACTCGCTCTGATTATCTTCATCACCGAACCAACAATCTGTCTGAGCGACATTCACCTTCCTTTCCTGCACTTTACTGAGGGGGCGCTTACTCTGCGTCCTTCTGTACTTACCGCCCCCCCGAAACAATCACTGGGGGGCCACATCAGCTGAGCTTTAGCTGGGTCATGTGACCAACAACAATTTCCAGCATCTACAAAATACAAAAATGGCAAGACTGTCAGGGAGATCAGATTACATACACTGCTTTATAAAGTGTCGGGCTTGTACAGGATTTAAGGTGCAGCTTCAGTGTCACAATACTGACCCCCATTATTCTGGCGTTCCCTCCCTGACCCCCCACTATCCTGGCCTTCCCTCCCTGCCCCCCCCCCCCCCACTACACTGATGTTCCTTCCCTACCCCCCCACTGCCCTGACGTTCCCTCCCTGACCCTCCACTACCCAAGCATTCCCTCCCTGACCCCCACTATCTTGGCGTTCTCTCCCTGACCCCCCACTATCCTGGCTTTCCCTCCTTGACCCCCACTGCCCTGGCGTTCCCTCCCTGACCCCCCCCTACCCTGGCATTCCCTCCCTGACCCCCCACTACCCAGGCGTTCCCTCCCTGACCCCCCCACTACCCTGGTGTTCCCTCCCTGACCCCCCCCTACCCTGGCATTCCCTCCCTGACCCCCCACTACCCAGGCGTTCCCTCCCTGACCCCCCACTACCCTGGTGTTCCCTCCCTAAACCCCCTCTACCCTGGCGTTCCCTCCCTGACCCCCCACAATCCTGGCTTTCCCTCCTTGACCCCCACTGCCCTGGTGTTCCCTCCCTGACCCCCCTCTACCCTGGCATTCCCTCCCTGACCCCCCACTACCCTGGCGTTCCCTCCCTGACCCCCCCACTACCCTGGTGTTCCCTCCCTGACCCCCCTCTACCCTGGCGTTCCCTCCCTGACCCCCCACAATCCTGGCATTCCCTCCCTGACCCCCACTACCCTGGTGTTCCCTCTCTGACCCCACACAATCCTGGCATTCCCTCCCTGACCCCCACTACCCTGGTGTTCCCTCCCTGACCCCCCACTACCCTGGTGTTCCCTCTCTGACCCCACACAACCCTGGCATTCCCTCCCTGACCCCCCACAATCCTGGCATTCCCTCCCTGACCCCCCACTACCCTGGAATACCCTCCCTGACCCCCACTATCCTGGCGTTCCCTCCCTGACCCCCCCACTACCCTGGTGTTCCCTCCCTGACCCCCCACAACCCTGGCATTCCCTTCCTGACCCCCACTATCCTGGCATTCCCTCCCTTACCCCCGCTATCCTGGCATTCCCTCCCTTACCCCCAGCTATCCTGGCATTCCCTCCCTGACCGGCCACTATCCTGGCATTGCCTACCTGACCCCCACTAGCCTGGCATTCCCTCCCTGAACCCCCCCCCCCCCACACACACACACACACACACACTATCCTGGAATTCCCTCCCTGACCCCCCTATTTGCAGTGTAACTTAGTATAAAAAAATCCAATGAAGCTACAACTACAGTATCTTGGTGATGCTGTTACACTAATGCCCAGCAGATGGCAGTAGAGTTCCATCATGGAAATTCCCAGCAGAGAGAAGCTGAATATACAATCATCCTGCAGCTTCACCCGGATGTCCTGAGTCATTTCTTGCCTCCTTCTCCCCAAGCTTCCCCAAAGGGGACAAAATCTGTTTTCACACAATCGGCCAATCTGTATAGACTTTTTAAAATCACAGTTCCTCTAAAAAGTGACTCCACTCCAGATCAGGCATCATCCTTCATCTGCAGGGAAATGGGAAAGGAGACTTTTCTTGAGATCTGGAATTTTGTTTACCAGTTTTACATTTTTATACTTTTTTTGGGGAAGAAATTTGTAACTGGGGGTTTACGTTCCTCAGAAGGACGTGTATTAGAATGAGAGTCAATTATCTTGGTGGTCTTTCTAGATGGGTCCCAGTGAATGGAGATGGAGATGTACCCCCTGCACGTCTATGACTCCGTAATGTAAGATACCACCTCCCTGACCCCCTATGGGATAGGATGGTGAAGTTGGCTCCATGAGAATGGCACAACAGAGGTGATGGAGGTCATACAGAGTTGGGTTGGTAGAATTGGTGCTATGGGAAAGGCAAAAATGTGGTGATGGATGTTATGTAGGGTTGGGATGGTGTAGTTGGCTCTATATCAAGGGCACACCAGAGATGATGAAGATCATGTAAGGTCAGGATGGTGGAGTTGGCTCCATGTTAAATGCACAACAGAGGTGATGGAGCTCACATAGGGTTGGTTTTTACGACCGGGCTCCTTCTTGGAGGTACAACAGAGGTGATGGAGCTCACGTAGGGTTGGGTTGGATGACTGGCCTCTATCTTGGAGGTACAACAGAAGTGATGGAGCTGAAATCAGTGAGACTTTATGGTGTATTGTAAGAGATCCTAGATCAGGAAGAGGCACAGGACATCAGTACCTCATACACATGCATTAACGTTGCTAAAGACACCCCACAGATGACAGAGATACACTTCATATTTTGTTGGGATCCATAAGATTCCTAGACATTGGAGGTGGTAGTGCCAGACAGATGGAGGCCAATCTCATCATCTCACAGGCAGATCCAGGCTGTTGAGAGTGATGGAGTCCAGATATTACCAAGCTGTAGGAGACTTCTGAGTTACTAGAGAAGGAACTGTCTCCATAATGTTCCTGAGGATGCTATGGCGAGCTGGAAGCAGGGGTGCTGAAGATCACGTAGGACTGGGATGGTGGAGCCAGTTCCATCTGGAAGGTACAACAGAGGTGATGGAGGTCATGTAGGAATGGGATGGTGGAGGCAACTCCAGCTGGAAGATTCAATAGAGGTGATGGAGGTCATGTAGGACCAAGATGGTGGAGCCAGTTCCATCTGGAAGGTACAACAAAAGTAATGGAGGTCATGTAGGACTGGGATGGTGGAGCCAGTTCCATCTGGAAATAGAGTAAACAGAGGTCATGTAGGAATGGGATGGTAGAGGTAATTCCATCTGGAAGGTTCAACAAAGGTGATGGAGGTTAGGTAGGACTGGGATGGTGGAGCCAGTTCCATCTGGAAGGTTCAACATAGGTAATGGAGGTTCAATTAAGGTAATGGAGGTCATGTAGGACTGGCATGATGGAGCCAGTTCTATCTTAAAGGTTTAACAGAGGTGATGGAGGTCATGTAGGACTGGGATGGTGAAGCCAGTTCCATCTGGAAGGTTCAACAAAGGTGATAGAAGTCATGTAGGACTGGGATGGTAAAGCCAGTTCCATCTGGAAGGGTCAACAGAGGTGATGGAGGTCATGTAGGACTGGAATGGTAGAGCCAGTTTAATTTGGATTGTTCAACAGAGGTGATGGAGGTCACGTATGACTGGGATGGTGGAGCCTGTTCTATCTGGAAGGTTCAACAGAGGTAATTGAGGTCATAACAAAGGCACAACGGAGATTATGAAGATCATACAAAGTTAGGATAGTAGAGTGGGCTCCAAGAAAAAGGCATGACAAAGGTGATGTGGGTCAAGTAAGATTTGAATGCTGAAGTTGGCTCCATGAGAAAGACACAACAGTGGTGATGGAGGTCGTGTAGGATTATGATGGTGGAGATGGCCTATGAGACAGACACAACAGAGAAGATAGAGTTAAGATGGTGGAGTTGGCTCCATGAAAAAGGCAGAACAGAGGTGGTGGAGGAGGTCAAGTAAGATTGGGTCGGTAGAGTTGGCTCCATGGGAAAGACACAATAGAGGTGATGGAGGTCAAGTAGGATACGAATGGTGGAGGTGGCTCCATGGGAAAGGCACAACAGAGGTGATAGAGGTTGTGTAGGGATGGGATGGTGAAGTTGCCTCCATGAGAATGGTACAACAGAGGCGATAGAGATCATACAGAGTTGGGATGGTAGAATTGGTGCCATGGGAAAGGCAAAACAGTGGTGATGGATGTTATGTAGGGTTGGGATGGTGGCGTTGGCTCCAAATCAATGGCACAACAGAGATGGTGAAGATCATGTAAGGTTGGGATGGTGGAGTTGGCTTTACGTTAAAGGAACAACAGAGGTAATGGAGTTCACATAGAGTTGTTTTTTTATGACCGGGCTCCTTCTTGGAGGTACAACAGAGGTGATGGAGCTCATGAAGGGTTGGGTCGGGTGACTGGCCTCTGTCTTGGAGGCACAACAGAAGTGATGGAGCTGAAATCAGTGAGACTTTACGGTGTATTGTAAAAGATCCTAGATCAGGAAGAGGAACAGATGATGTCTATCGGCAGCAGACACAGGTTGTGGTGGCTGGTTGTGAAAGGTGACCATCATTTGGTTGTTAAAGAGCCGGTGAGACTCTCCAGTGAGCCTGCTGGTAATGTTGGCCATACAATAACATGAAAGGAACAGGATCTTCCAGCTTTACTGATTTCCAGGTTTGATCGGCCACAAATGTACTGCCAGCCAGACGACACCTTTCATCACTTTCCGACCAATGTGAATCTTTTAATCACTGGAATCGGAAGTCATACTGTGGGCAGCAAGTCCCTGAGGACAGTTCAATCTCCATCCAATAAATCAAAATCTTCCAAAATGGCGCAGTATGTGGCCAACGGTTGATGGAGCCCATGGGTGGTGAGCTGGTCAGGGAGAGGCAGATTATAAAGGCCAGACCACAGTCGTCATAGAGGAAATTTAGGGGGATATAGAGGTGCAGATTAAAGATTGAAGGATTCTGAGGACCTCAGGTCATATACCCACAGCTCCTCTGGTGTCACACAGACTGTGCTCCCACCCCCTCACCCCAGCTCTGGCCCCTCATTTTGGGGTGCTGAGGAGAATCTCCAGCCAACAAGGACAGGATGTGATGAACTGGCGAGAGTAGCAGCCGCCCCAGCCCTTGGCAAAGCTGATCCGGACACTATGAAGGTCGGAGGGCCCCTCCCCCAGCACGGAGCACCTTGAGATTCTTTCCGCTTGCTGAGGGTCAAACACTTTGATGGAATAGCCGGGTAAAAGCTTGTGAACAGACTGCCCACGGGCATTCACTGGGGCCAGGGTGGGCGAGTTGATGAAAACGGGGTGTTCGCTGCGGTTGTACACCCACACCTCCTCCTGCTCATGGCTCAAGATCAGGCCCTGGCCAATCTTCTTCCTTGTACGTCTCACCATCTCATTGCGGGCCTCAGAGCCCAGGAAGCCCAAACAGAAGCCGCTGCCTTTGGGCAGGTCATGGAAGATCTGTATGTAAGGTTCTATGACATTGTAGAGGCGTCCTACGCGGGTCCGGTGCTCCCAGTATGCCAGTTTACACCAGTGGCCATCTTTGTGCGACCCTCTAGAGAGTGTCGTGTCTGCAGAGAGAAGAGGAGAGTCATACGATGTATTATAATGTTACACTGCTAGACTGTAAGCTCCTGGGGACAGGGTCTCATTATACCTCTAGACTGTAAGCTCCTTGGGACAGGGTCTCATTATTCCTCTAGACTGTAAGCTCCTGGGGTCAGGGTCTCATTATACTGCTAGACTGTAAGCTCCTGGGGTCAAGGTCTCATTATACCCCTAGACTGTAAGCTCCTGGGGTCAAGGTCTCATTATACCCCTAGACTGTAAGCTCCTGGGGACAGGGTCTCATTATACCTCTAGACTGTAAGCTCCTGTGGTCAGGGTCTCATTATACCTCTAGACTGTAAGCTCCTAGGGTCAGGATCTCATTATACCTCTAGACTGTAAGCTCCTGGGGTCAGGGTCTCATTATACCTCTAGACTGTAAGCTCCTGGGGTCAGGGTCTCATTATACCCCTAGACTGTAAGCTCCTGGGGACAGGATCTCATTATACCTCTAGACTGTAAGCTCCTGGGGACAGGGTCTCATTATACCTCTAGACTGTAAGCTCCTGGGGTCAAGGTCTCATTATACCCCTAGACTGTAAGCTCCTGGGGACAGGATCTCATTATACCTCTAGACTGTAAGCTCCTGGGGACAGGGTCTCATTATACCTCTAGACTGTAAGCTCCTGGGGAAAGGGTCTCATTATAGGTGGGTCAGACACTCACCATGTATCCCGCGGACATTGCAGTAGGTGGTCTCCTGGTTGGTGATGGAGTGGAGCGGCTTGGACAATGCGGGTTGAAGGGTATCTCTGGTCTTGTAGGACGATGCAGCAGATGCTTCTGTAAATAAGAAGATGGAGATGAGATTTTGTTGGTATTTTTAGAGCAAAGATTTTACTATTTTCTAGATTTTAAATACGTTTGTGTCCCCAAATCTGTCTCTCTGGAATTTTATGTCTCCAGAATTTGTGGTTCCAACTAGAAAATACTAATAAGGAAGACTCCAGGAGCAGAAGACCTTATTAGAGGCTATGCTGAAGCATATGAAGGGTACATCCAGTGCTAGTCTTTAAGCTCCCAGGGTCAAGGTCTTATTAGACTGTAAGCTCCTGGGGACAGAGTCTCATTAGACTGTAAGCTCCTGGGGACAGGGTCTCATTATACCTCTAGACTGTAAGCTCCTGGGGTCAGGGTCTCAATATACCTCTAGACTGTAAGCTCCTGGGGTCAGGGTCTCATTATACCTCTAGATTGCAAGCTCCTGGGGTCAGGATCTCATTATACCTCTAGACTTTAAGCTCCTGGGGACAGCGTCTCATTAGATTGTAAGCTCTTGGGACCGGGTCTCATTAGACTGTAAGCTCCTGAGGTAGGGTCTGATTAGACTGTAAGCTCCTGGGGTAGGGTTGCATTAGCCTGTAAGCTCCTGGGGTCAAGGTCTCATTAGACTGTAAGCTCCTGGGGTCAAGGTCTCATTAGACTGCATGCTCCTGGGGTCAGGGTCTCTTTACCAGCAGAGGTGTAATAGTCTGATATTTTTTGGGGTGACCTCTGGCAGATTTTGGCGTTGTGTCTTGCCCTCGGCGTACCTGATGCTGCCAGTCGACTGAAGTGGTAGGGATTGCAGCAGATGGATGTCCCCTCTCCACCCTTCCTCCAGTAATTCTCGCAGTGGATGAGCCTCTTCAGTTCGGAGGCGCTGCGCAGGTCCGGCCAACGGTAGAGCTTACAAAGGAGGACGGAGGGTGCTAAGGCTTGCTTGGCCGACCTCAGCTCCAGTGGGAACCAGACGCAGCCGCAGTCCCAGCGCCCCTTGCTCTCCACCGCTTCCGCCAACTGCCACAGCTGCTCATCTTTCAGCTTTTTGAAGAGTTGTAGGGCGGCCGGTCGCAGGGCATGGTGGAGCTCCTCGGGGCTGGGGGGCGCCCCTTCCCCCTGACCCCGGCCTGGCGTGGTGCAGCGATGTCTCCAAAGTTGCCGCGCGGAGAGAGAACGGCGAGACCGGAACATAAGACGGAGGCGATCAGTATGTAGAACCCGGGCGCTCAGCACCGGCCAAGAGAACCTGCGGAGAGGAGGACAATGGACAATGATAGCTGATTGTACTGCGCTACACCTCTTGTGGCATTTCTACACCCAAACCGGGGCAATTACCTCGTTAGTCAGGCGTTATACGAGCAATTATATAAATCTGCCATCTTCAAGGAACCTTCACTGGGTCCTGCAACACAAAACACAAATCAGAGGTTAGAGGTCATGTGACCCATCATGGAGGTCTCAAAACACAAAGTGGGGGTTATTGGTCACGTGACCCATCATGGAGGTCTCAAAACTCAAAGTGGGGTTTGAAGTCACATGACCCAACATGGAGGTCTCAAAACACAAAGCAGGGGTTAGAGGTCACATGACCCATCATGGAGGTCCCAAAACACAAAGCGGGGGTTAGAGGTCACGTGACCCAACATGGAGGTCCCAAAACACAAAGCGGGGGTTAGAGGTCACATGACCCATCATGGAGGTCTCAAAACATTAAAGCGTAGATTAGGGGTCACATGACCCATCATGGAGGTTTAAAAACATAAAGTATAGGTTAGGGGGTCACGTGACTCATCATGGAGGTCTTGAAACACAAAGCAGGGGTTAGTGGTCACGTGACCTATCATGGAGGTCTCAAAATACAAATTGGGGGTTAGGGGTTATATGACCCATCAAGGAGGTCATAAGGGGAAACTCTGATGAGGACCCTGATGTAAGGGGGAATGCTGATGAGGACCCTGATGTAAGGGATAACCTGATGGGGACCCTGATGTAAAGGAGAACTCTGATGGGGACCCTGATGTAAGGGGGACTCTGATGGAGACCCTGATGTAAGGGGGACTCTGATGGGGACCCTGATGTAAGGGGGAACTCTGATGGGGACCCTGATGTAAGGGGGACTCTGATGGGGACCCTGATGTAAGAGAGAACTCTGATGGAGACCCTGATGTAAGGGGGAACTCTGATGGGGACCCTGATGTAAGGGGGACTCTGATGAGGACCCTGATGTAAGGGGGAACTCTGATGGGGACCCTGATGTAAGGGGGAACTCTGATGGGGACCCTGATGTAAGGGGGACTCTGATGGGGACCCTGATGTAAGAGAGAACTCTGATGGAGACCCTGATGTAAGGGGGAACTCTGATGGGGACCCTGATGTAAGGGGGACTCTGATGAGGACCCTGATGTAAGGGGGAACTCTGATGAGGACCCTGATGTAAGGGGGAACGCTGATGGGGACCATGATGTAAGGGGGACTCTGATGGGGACCCTGATGTAAGGGAGAACTCTGATGGGGACCCTGATGTAAGGGGGAATGCTGATGAGGACCCTGATGTAAGGGGGCACCTGATGGGGACCCTGATGTAAAGGAGAACTCTGATGGGGACCCTGATGTAAGGGGGACTCTGATGGGGACCCTGATGTAAGGGGGAACTCTGATGGGGACCCTGATGTAAGGGAGAACTCTGATGGAGACCCTGATGTAAGGGGGACTCTGATGGGGACCCTGATGTAAGAGAGAACTCTGATGGAGACCCTGATGTAAGGGGGAACTCTGATGGGGACCCTGATGTAAGGGGGACTCTGATGAGGACCCTGATGTAAGGGGGAACTCTGATGGGGACCCTGATGTAAGGGGGAACGCTGATGGGGACCATGATGTAAGGGGGACTCTGATGGGGACCCTGATGTAAGGGAGAACTCTGATGGGGACCCTGATGTAAGGGGGAACGCTGATGGGGACCCTGATGTAAGGGGGAACGCTGATGGGGACCCTGATGTAAGGGAGAACTCTGATGGGGACCCTGATGTAAGGGGGAACTCTGATGGGGACCCTGATGTAAGGGGGAACGCTGATGGGGACCCTGATGTAAGGGAGAACTCTGATGGGGACCCTGATGTAAGGGGGAACTCTGATGGGGACCCTGATGTAAGGGAGAACTCTGATGGGGACCCTGATGTAAGGGGGACTCTGATGGAGACCCTGATGTAAGGGGGAACTCTGATGGGGACCCTGATGTAAGGGGGACTCTGATGGGGACCCTGATGTAAGGGAGAACTCTGATGGGGACCCTGATGTAAGGGAGAACTCTGATGGGGACCCTGATGTAAGGGGGAACTCTGATGGGGACCCTGATGTAAGGGGGAATGCTGATGAGGACCCTGATGTAAGGGGGAACCTGATGGGGACCCTGATGTAAAGGAGAACTCTGATGGGGACCCTGATGTAAGGGGGACTCTGATGGGGACCCTGATGTAAGGGAGAACTCTGATGGAGACCCTGATGTAAGGGGGAACTCTGATGGGGACCCTGATGTAAGGGGGAACGCTGATGGGGACCCTGATGTAAGGGGGACTCTGATGAGGACCCTGATGTAAGGGAGAACTCTGATGGGGACGCTGATGTAAGGGAGAACTCTGATGGGGACACTGATGTAATGGGGAACTCTGATGGGGACCCTGATGTAAGGGGGAACGCTGATGGGGACCCTGATGTAAGGGGGAACTCTGATGGGGACCCTGATGTAAGGGGGAACGCTAATAGGGACCCTGATGTAAGGGGGAACTCTGATGAGGACCCTGATGTAAGGGAGAACTCTGATGGGGACGCTGATGTAAGGGGGAACTCTGATGAGGACCCTGATGTAAGGGGGAACTCTGATGAGGACCCTGATGTAAGGGGGAACTCTGATGGAGAAGCTGATGTAAGGGGGAACTCTGATGAGGACCCTGATGTAAGGGGGAACTCTGATGGGGACCCTGATGTAAGGGGGAACGCTGATGGGGACCCTGATGTAAGGGGGAACTCTGATGGGGACCCTGATGTAAGGGGGAACGCTGATGGGGACCCTGATGTAAGGGAGAACTCTGATGGGGACGCTGATGTAAGGGGGAACTCTGATGAGGACCCTGATGTAAGGGGGAACTCTGATGAGGACCCTGATGTAAGGGAGAACTCTGATGGAGAAGCTGATGTAAGGGGGAACTCTGATGAGGACCCTGATGTAAGGGGGAACTCTGATGGGGACCCTGATGTAAGGGGGAACGCTGATGGGGACCCTGATGTAAGGGGGAACTCTGATGGGGACCCTGATGTAAGGGGGAACGCTGATGGGGACCCTGATGTAAGGGGGACTCTGATGAGGACCCTGATGTAAGGGAGAACTCTGATGGGGACGCTGATGTAATGGGGAACTCTGATGGGGACCCTGATGTAAGGGGGAACTCTGATGGGGACCCTGATGTAAGGGGGAACGCTGATGGGGACCCTGATGTAAGGGGGAACTCTGATTCGGACCCTGATGTAAGGGGGAACCTGATGGGGACTCTGATGTAAAGGAGAACTCTGATGGGGACCCTGATGTAAGGGGGACTCTGATGGGGACCCTGATGTAAGGGGGACTCTGATGGGGACCCTGATGTAAAGGAGAACTCTGATGGGGACCCTGATGTAAGGGGGACTCTGATGGGGACCCTGATGTAAGGGGGACTCTGATGGGGACCCTGATGTAAGGGGGAACTCTGATGGAACCCTGATGTAAGGGGGACTCTGATGGGGACCCTGATGTAAGGGGGACTCTGATGGGGACCCTGATGTAAGGGGGACTCTGATGGAGACCCTGATGTAAGGGGGAACTCTGATGGAACCCTGATGTAAGGGGGACTCTGATGGGGACCCTGATGTAAGGGGGAACGCTGATGGGGACCCTGATGTAAGGGGGAACTCTGATGGGGACCCTGATGTAAGGGGGAATGCTGATGAGGACCCTGATGTAAGGGGGAACCTGATGGGGACCCTGATGTAAAGGAGAACTCTGATGGGGACCCTGATGTAAGGGGAACTCTGATGGGGACCCTGATGTAAGGGGAACGCTGATGGAGACCCTGATGTAAGGGGGACTCTGATGGGGACCCTGATGTAAGGGGGAACGCTGATGGGGACCCTGATGTAAGGGGGGATCTGATGGGGACCCTGATGTAAGGGGGACTCTGATGGGGACCATGATGTAAGGGGGACTCTGATGGGGACCATGATGTAAGGGGGACTCTGATGGGGACCCTGATGTAAGGGGAACGCTGATGGGGACCCTGATGTAAGGGGGAACGCTGATGGGGACCCTGATGTAAGGGAGAACTCTGATGGGGACGCTGATGTAAAGAGGAACTCTGATGGGGACCCTGATGTAAGGGGGAACGCTGATGGGGACCCTGATGTAAGGGGGGATTCTGATGGGGACCCTGATGTAAGGGGGACTCTGATGGGGACCCTGATGTAAGGGGGAACGCTGATGGGGACCCTGATGTAAGGGGAAGGCTGATGGGGACCCTGATGTAAGGGAGAACTCTGATGGGGACGCTGATGTAAGGGGGAACTCTGCTGGGGACCCTGATGTAAGGGGGACTCTGATGGGGACCCTGATGTAAGGGGGACTCTGATGGGGACCCTGATGTAAGGGGGAATTCTGATGGGGACCCTGATGTAAGGGGGACTCTGATGGGGACCCTGATGTAAGGGGAAGGCTGATGGGGACCCTGATGTAAGGGAGAACTCTGATGGGGACGCTGATGTAAGGGGGAACTCTGATGGGGACCCTGATGTAAGGGAGAACTCTGATGGGGACGCTGATGTAAGGGGGAACTCTGCTGGGGACCCTGATGTAAGGGGGAATTCTGATGGGGACCCTGATGTAAGGGGGACTCTGATGGGGACCCTGATGTAAGGGGAAGGCTGATGGGGACCCTGATGTAAGGGAGAACTCTGATGGGGACCCTGATGTAAGGGGGACTCTGATGGGGACCCTGATGTAAGGGGGAATTCTGATGGGGACCCTGATGTAAGGGAGAACTCTGATGGGGACCCTGATGTAAGGGGGGATCTGATGGGGACCCTGATGTAAGGGGGACTCTGATGGGGACCCTGATGTAAGGGAGAATGCTGATGGAGACCCTGATGTAAGGGGGAACTCTGATGGGGACCCTGATGTAAGGGGGGATCTGATGGGGACCCTGATATTAGAGGGAGTCTGATGGGGACCCTGATGTAAGGGAGAACTCTGATCGGGATGTGTGGGGGGGGTTGGTCTGTTCAGTGTGTGTGTGTGGGGGGGTTTGTGCCATGTGTGGGGGGGTCGGTCTGTGCCGTGTGTGGGGGTTGGTCTGTGCCGTGTGTGGGGGGGTCGGTCTGTACCATGTGTGGGGGGTGGTCGGTCTGTGCCATGTGTGTGGGAGGTTGTTCTGTGCCATGTGTGGGGGGGTCGGTCTGTACCATGTGTGGGGGGTGGTCGGTCTGTGCCATGTGTGTGGGGGGGTCGGTCTGTACCATGTGTGTGGGAGGTCGGTCTGTGCCAAATGTGGGGGGGTCGGTCTGTGCCATGTGTGGGGGGGTTGGTCTGTGCCATGTGTGGGGGGGTCGGTCCAGGCCATGTGTGTGGGGGGTGGTCGGTCTGTGCCATGTGTGGGGGGGTTGGTCTGAACCATGTGTGGGGGGGTTGATCTGTGCCATGTGTGTGGGTAGGTCGGTCTGTGCCATGTGTGTGGGTAGGTCGGTCTGTGCCATGTGTGGGGGGGTCGGTCTAGGCTATGTGTGGGGGGGTCGGTCTGTGCCATGTGTGGGGGGGTCGGTCTGTGCCATGTGTGTGGGGGGTCGGTCTGTGCCATGTATGGGGGGGTCGGTCTGTACCATGTGTGGGGGGGTCGGTCTGAACCATGTGTGGGGGGTGGTCGGTCTTTGCCATGTGTGGGGGGGTCGGTCTGTGCCATGTATGGGGGGTCGGTCTGTGCCATGTGTGGGGGGTGGTCGGTCTGTGCCGTGTGTGGGGGGGTCGGTCTGTGCCATGTATGGGGGGTCGGTCTGTGCCATGTGTGTGGGGGGGTCGGTCTGTGCCATGTGTGGGGGGTGGTCGGTCTGTGCCATGAATGGGGGGTCGGTCTGTGCCATGTGTGGGGGGGTCAGTCTGTGCCATGCGTGGGGGGGTCGGTCTGTGCCATGTGTGGGGGTGGTCGGTCTGTGCCATGTGTGGGGGGTGGTCGGTCTGTGCCATGTGTGTGGGAGGTCGGTCTGTGCCATGTGTGGGGGGGTCGGTTTGTGCCATGTGTGGGGGTGGTCGGTCTGTGCCATGTGTGGGGGGTCGGTCTGTGCCATGTGTGGGGGGGTCGGTCTGTGCCATGTGTGGGGGGGTGGTCGGTCTGTGCCATGTGTGGGGTGTCGGTCTGTGCCATGTGTGTGGGAGGTCGGTCTGTGCCATGTGTGGGGGGGTCGGTCTGTGCCGTGTGTGGGGGGGTCGGTCTGTGCTGTGTGTGGGGGGGTCGATCTGTGCCATGTGTGGGGGGTCAATCTGTTCCATGCGTGTGGGGGGGGTCGGTATGTGCCATGTGTGTGGGGGGGTCAGTCTGTGCCATGTGTGGGGGGGTCGATCTGTGCCGTGTGTGTGGGAGGGTCAGTTTGTGCCATGTGTGGGGGGGTCGGTCTGTGCCATGTGTGGGGGGTAGGTCTGTGCCATGTGTGGGGGGGGTCGGTCTGTGCCATGTCGGGGGGCGGTCTAGGCTATGTGTGGGGGGGTCAGTCTGTGCCATGTGTGGGGGGGTCGGTCTGTACCATGTGTGGGGGGTCAATCTGTTCCGTGCGTGTGGGGGGGGTCGGTATGTGCCATGTGTGTGGGGGGTCGGTCTGTGCCATGTGTGGGGGGGTCGATCTGTGCCGTGTGTGTGGGGGGGTCGGTCTGTGCCATGTGTGTGGGGGGGTCGGTCTGTGCCATGTCGGGGGGGCGGTCTAGGCTATGTGTGGGGGGGTCGGTCTGTGCCATGTGTGGGGGGGTCGGTCTGTACCATGTGTGGGGGGGTCGGTCTGTGCCATGTGTGGGGGGGTCAGTCTGTGCAAGTGTGGGGGGGTCAATCTGTGCTGTGTGTGGGGGGGTCGGTCTGTGCCATGTGTGGGGGGGTCGGTCTGTGCCATGTGTGGGGGGGTCGGTCTGTGCCGTGTGTGGGGGGTCGGTCTGTGCCATGTGTGGGAGGGGGGTTGGTCTGTGCCATGTGTGGGGGGGTCAGTCTGTGCCATGTGTGGGGGGTCGGTCTGTGCCAAGTGTGTGGGGGGGGTCAGTCTGTGCCATGTCGGGGGGGCGGTCTGTGCCATGTGTGGGGGTGGTCGGTCTGTGCCGTGTGTGTGGGGGGGTCGGTCTGTGCCATGTGTGGGGGGTCGGTCTGTGCCGTGTGTGTGGGGGGGTCGGTCTGTGCCATGTGTGGGGGGTCGGTCTGTGCCAAGTGTGTGGGGGGGGTCAGTCTGTGCCATGTCGGGGGGGCGGTCTGTGCCATGTGTGCGGGTGGTCGGTCTGTGCCATGTGTGGGGGGGTCGGTCTGTGCCATCTGTGGGGGGGTCAGTCTGTACCATGTGTGGGGGGGTCGGTTTGTGCCATGTGTGGGGGGGTCGGTCTGTGCCAAGTGTGTGGGGGGTCGGTCTGTGCTATGTGTGGGGGGTCGGTCTGTGCCATGTGTGGGGGGGTCGGTCTGTGCCTCGTGTGGGGGGGGGCGGTCTGTGCCATGTGTGTGGGGGGTCGGTCTGTGCCAAGTGTGTGGGGGGTCGGTCTGTGCCATGTGTGGGGGGTGGTCGGTCTGTGCCATGTGTGGGGGGGTCGGTCTGTGCCATGTGTGTGGGGGGTCGGTCTGTGCCATGTGTGGGGGGGTCGGTCTGTGCCATGTGTGGGGGGGTCGGTCTGTGCCATGTGTGGGGGGGGTCGGTCTGTGCCATGTGTGGGGGGGTCGGTCTGAACCATGTGTGGGGGGTGGTCGGTCTTTGCCATGTGTGGGGGGGTCGGTCTGTGCCATGTATGGGGGGTCGGTCTGTGCCATGTGTGGGGGGTGGTCGGTCTGTGCCATGTGTGGGGGGTGGTCGGTCTGTGCCATGTATGGGGGGTCGGTCTGTGCCATGTGTGGGGGGGTCGGTCTGTGCCATGTGTGGGGGGGTCAGTCTGTGCCATGCGTGGGGGGGTCGGTCTGTACCATGTGTGGGGGGGTCGGTCTGTGCCATGTGTGGGGGTGGTCGGTCTGTGCCATGTGTGGGGGGTGGTCGGTCTGTGCCATGTGTGTGGGAGGTCGGTCTGTGCCATGTGTGGGGGGGTCGGTTTGTGCCATGTGTGGGGGTGGTCGGTCTGTGCCATGTGTGGGGGGTCGGTCTGTGCCATGTGTGGGGGGGTCGGTCTGTGCCATGTGTGGGGGGTGGTCGGTCTGTGCCATGTGTGTGGGAGGTCGGTCTGTGCCATGTGTGGGGGGGTCGGTCTGTGCCGTGTGTGGGGGGGTCGGTCTGTGCCATGTGTGGGGGGGTCGGTCTGTGCCGTGTGTGGGGGGGTCGATCTGTGCCATGTGTGGGGGGTCAATCTGTTCCATGCGTGGGGGGGGGGTCGGTATGTGCCATGTGTGTGGGGGGGTCGGTCTGTGCCATGTGTGGGGGGGTCGATCTGTGCCGTGTGTGTGGGAGGGTCAGTTTGTGCCATGTGTGGGGGGGTCGGTCTATGCCATGTGTGGGGGGGGGTCGGTCTGTGCCATGTCGGGGGGCGGTCTAGGCTATGTGTGGGGGGGTCAGTCTGTGCCATGTGTGGGGGGGTCGGTCTGTACCATGTGTGGGGGGTCAATCTGTTCCGTGCGTGTGGGGGGGGTCGGTATGTGCCATGTGTGTGGGGGGTCGGTCTGTGCCATGTGTGGGGGGGTCGATCTGTGCCGTGTGTGTGGGGGGTCGGTCTGTGCCATGTGTGTGGGGGGGTCGGTCTGTGCCATGTACGTGGGGGGGTCGGTCTGTGCCATGTCGGGGGGGCGGTCTAGGCTATGTGTGGGGGGGTCGGTCTGTGCCATGTGTGGGGGGGTCGGTCTGTACCATGTGTGGGGGGGTCGGTCTGTGCCATGTGTGGGGGGGTCAGTCTGTGCAAGTGTGGGGGGGTCAATCTGTGCTGTGTGTGGGGGGGTCGGTCTGTGCCATGTGTGTGGGGGGTCGGTCTGTGCCATGTGTGGGGGGGTCGGTCTGTGCCATGTGTGGGGGGGTCGGTCTGTGCCGTGTGTGGGGGGGTCGGTCTGTGCCGTGTGTGGGGGGTCGGTCTGTGCCATGTGTGGGAGGGGGGTTGGTCTGTGCCATGTGTGGGGGGTCGGTCTGTGCCGTGTGTGGGGGGTCGGTCTGTGCCATGTGTGGGGGGTCGGTCTGTGCCAAGTGTGTGGCGGGGGTCAGTCTGTGCCATGTCGGGGGGGCGGTCTGTGCCATGTGTGGGGGTGGTCGGTCTGTGCCGTGTGTGTGGGGGGGTCGGTCTGTGCCATGTGTGGGGGGTCGGTCTGTGCCGTGTGTGTGGGGGGGTCGGTCTGTGCCATGTGTGGGGGGTCGGTCTGTGCCAAGTGTGTGGGGGGGGTCAGTCTGTGCCATGTCGGGGGGGCGGTCTGTGCCATGTGTGGGGGTGGTCGGTCTGTGCCATGTGTGGGGGGGTCGGTCTGTGCCATCTGTGGGGGGGTCAGTCTGTACCATGTGTGGGGGGGTCGGTTTGTGCCATGTGTGGGGGGGTCGGTCTGTGCCAAGTGTGTGGGGGGTCGGTCTGTGCTATGTGTGGGGGGTCGGTCTGTGCCATGTGTGGGGTGGTCGGCCTGTGCCTCGTGTGGGGGGGGCGGTCTGTGCCATGTGTGGGGTGGTCGGCCTGTGCCTCGTGTGGGGGGGTCGGTCTGTGCCAAGTGTGTGGGGGGTCGGTCTGTGCCAAGTGTGTGGGGGGGTCGGTCTGTGCCATGTGTGGGGGGGTCGGTCTGTGCCATGTGTGGGGGGGTCAGTCTGTACCATGTGTGGGGGGGGTCAGTCTGTGCCATGTGTGGGGGGTTCGGTCTGTGCCATGTGTGGGGGGTGGTCGGTCTGTGCCATGTGTGGGGGGGTCGGTCTGTGCCATGTGTGTGGGGGGTCGGTCTGTGCCATGTGTGGGGGGGTCGGTCTGTGCCATGTGTGGGGGGGTCGGTCTGTGCCATGTGTGGGGGGGGTCGGTCTGTGCCATGTGTGGGGGGGTCGGTCTGTGCCGTGTGTGGGGGGGTCGGTCTGTGCCGTGTGTGTGGGAGGGTCGATTTGTGCCATGTGTGGGGGGGTCGGTCTGTGCCATGTGTGGGGGGGTCGGTCTGTGCCATGTGTGGGGGGTCGGTCTGTGCCGTGTGTGTGGGAGGGTCGATTTGTGCCATGTGTGTGGGGGGGTCGGTCTGTGCCATGTGGGGGGGTCGGTCTGTGCCATGTGTGGGGGGGTCGGTCTGTGCCATGTGTGGGGGGGTCGGTCTGTGCCATGTGTGGGGGGAAAGGTAGAATATTTTATTGGGGTACAGCTTACATAGAATAGTGGGGTACATCAGCGTACAGTGAGGTAGAATATTTGATGTATTGGGGTACATTAGAGCACTGGGGCATAGAGGGGCACTCCTATTGGGGTACAAATTATAAGTAATGTTAGAACACACATTTTATATAATGGGGCACACTGGAGTACAGGGAGATAAAGGGATCCACGTTATTGGGGGTACAGGTTATATAGAAAATTGAGGTACACAGAGGTATAGGGAGGGGAAAGAGTCAGTATTATTGGGGTACAAGTTAAATATTATAGTGGGGTACATCATAGTGCGGTGATCAGTGTTATTGGGGTGCAGCTTACATATAATGCTAAAGTACACAGGAACACAGTGGGTACAGAGGTTAGTGTTAATGGGGTACGGGTTATATAAAATAGAGGGGTACACTGGAGTGGAGAGGTCAGTGGTAATGGGGTACAGGTTATATATAATAGAGGGGTACACTGGAGTGAAGAGGTCAGTGTTAATGGGGTACAGGTTATATATAATAGAGGGGTACACTGGAGTGAAGGGGTCAGTGGTAATGGGGGTACAGGTTATATATAATAGAGGGGTACACTGGAGTGGAGAGGTCAGTGTTAATGGGGTACAGGTTATATATAATAGAGGGGTACACTGGAGTGAAGAGGTCACTGTTAATGGGGTACAGGTTATATAATAGAGGGGTACACTGGAGTGGAGAGGTCAGTGTTAATGGGGTACAGGTTATATACAATAGAGGGGTACACTGGAGTGGAGAGGTCAGTGTTAATGGGGTACAGGTTATATATAATAGAGGGGTACACTGGAGTAGAGGGTCAGTGTTAATGGGGTACAGGTTATATAATAGAGGGGTACACTGGAGTAGAGGGCCAGTGTTAATGGGGTACAGGTTATATAATAGAGGGGTAACACTGGAGTAGAGGGTCAGTGTTAATGGGGTACAGGTTATATAATAGAGGGGTACACTGGAGTGAAGAGGTCAGTGTTAATGGGGTACAGGTTATATATAATAGAGGGGTACACTGGAGTGAAGGGGTCAGTGTTAATGGGGTACAGGTTATATAATAGAGGGGTACACTGGAGTGGAGAGGTCAGTGTTAATGGGGTACAGGTTATTTATAATAGAGGGGTACACTGGAGTAGAGGGTCAGTGTTAATGGGGTACAGGTTATATAATAGAGGGGTACACTGGAGTGAAGAGGTCAGTGTTAATGGGGTACAGGTTATTTATAATAGAGGGGTACACTGGAGTAGAGGGTCAGTGTTAATGGGGTACAGGTTATATATAATAGAGGGGTACACTGGAGTGGAGAGGTCAGTGTTAATGGGGTACAGGTTATTTATAATAG
>JBBGZY010003148.1:0-45655 GCA_037952925.1 Lithobates clamitans | reverse complement strand
GTCCATTTCCTCTCTCCGGGGCCCCTGACTCTCATCGCTCAGAGCTGACAGCTTCTTAGAGGGTAGTAAATCTCTGTCTGTTGGGCTCGGCCTCTCTGGATCAGCCTGTGGAGTGAATTGTGGGCTTCTTATGAGAGACACTTAAAGGGCCCCCAATCCCCGGACACCCCACTGCTTGGTGTCCTGTCCATACTATATACCAGCAAGAGTCCGGAGATCACCACCGAGGCTCCACTGTGTGTGCCGAGGACAGAGGATCCGGGAATAATATTCCGAAAAGTGCAGACAGAGAATTATTTGTGTGTGAGAATCAAGAGAAAAAAGTACAAGAAGTAAAATTTAAGCCAACGTGTTCCCTGGTTTTATCCCGCCCCCTCACTCACTGCATATGGTACAAGAGAGGGATGAAAAAGTATTCACACCCCTTGACATTTTCCACATTTTCTCATGTTACATCCAAAAATGTAAATGTATTTTATTGGGATTTTATGTGATAGACCAACACAAAGTGGCTCATAATTGTGAAGTGGAAGGAAAATGATAAATGGTTTTCAACATTTTTTACAAATAAATATGTGAAAAGTGTGGGGGGTACATTTGTATGGCGCCCCCCGGAGTCAATACTTTGTAGAACCCCCTTTTTCTGCAATTTTTTTTGGGGATGTCTCTACCAGCTTTGCACATCTAGAGAGGACATTTCTGCCCATTCTTCTTCTCTGCAAAATATCTCAAGCTCTGTCAGATTGGATGGAGAGCGTCTGTGAACAGCAATTTTCAAGTCCTGCCACAGATTCTCAATGTGATTTAGGTCTGGGACTGTGACTGGGCCATTCTAACACATGAATATGCTTTGATCTAAACCATTCCATTGTAGCTCTGGCTGTATGTTTCGGGTCGTTGTCCTGCTGGAAGGTGAACCTCCCCCCCAGTCTTAAGTCTTTTGTAGATTCTAACAGGTTTTCTTCTAAGATTGTCCTGTATTTGTCTCCATCCATCTTCCCATCAACTCTGACCAGCTTCCCTGTCCCTGCTGAAGAAAAGCATCCCCACCACATGATGCTGCCACCACCATGTTTCACAGTGGGGATGGTGTGTTCAGGGCGATGTGCAGTGTTAGTTTTCCGCCACACATAGCGTTTTACTTTTAGGCGACAGTTGAATTTTGGTCTCATCTGACCAGATCACCTTCTTCCACATGTTTGCTGTGTCCTCCACATGGCTTCTCACAAACTACAAACAGGACTTCTTATGACTTTCTTTCTCCAATGTCTTTCTTCTTGTCACTCTTCCATAAAGGGCAGATTTGTGGAGAACACGACTAATAGTTGTCCTGTGGACAGATTCTCCCACCTGAGCTGTGGATCTCTGCAGCTCCTCCAGAGTTACCATGGACCTCTTGGCTCTTCTCTGATGAATGTTCTCCTTGCCCGGCCGGTCAGTTTAGGTGGACGGCCATGTCTTGGCAGGTTTGCAGTTGTGCCATACTCTTTCCATTTTCCGATGATGGATTGAACAGAGCTCTGTGAGATGTTCAAAGCTTGGGAGATTTTTTTATAACCTAACCCTGCTTTATACTTCTCCACAACTTTATCCCTGACCTGTCTGGTGTGTTCCTTGGCCTTCATGATGCTGTTTGTTCACTAAGGTTCTCTAACAAACCTCTGAGGGCTTCACAGAACAGCTGTATTTATACTGAGATTAAATGACACACAGGTGGACTCTATTTACTAATTAGGTGACTTCTGAAGGCAATTGGTTCCACTAGATTGTAGTTGGGGGTATCAGAGTAAAGGGGGCTGAATACAAATGCCCCCCCCCCCACACTTTTCACATATTTATTTGTATCATTTATCATTTTCCTTCCACTTCACAATTATGTGCCACTTTGTGTTGGTCTATCACCGGACGCCGCGGCCTCGCCTAAAAACTCCTGCCCGCAGCTCCTCAGGCCCGGCCCGATGTGAATCAAGTTTTTTTTTTTTAAATCGCAGATTTTTTTTTTTTTTTTGGGGAGAAAATCGCCCAGCTCTACCCCTCCCCCAATACTGATCATTTAGACTCCCACAATACTGATCCAATAGCCCCCCACTTCCCCAGGTGTCATCGGGGGGCCCCAGCTGTGCCGGATCTCCCCTCGGTAAGGCAGAGAAGGTGATTTCCTCTCTATAAGGCGGATATTGATTTCGCATCGCCGCTCTCAGGAACGCGGATAAATATTCTCCAGAGGAAGATGAACGAAGCTATTAAGAGGGAGACAGACTGCATCCGGCGCTAATACCGGGAAGAGCGGAGGCGGGCAACGCCTGTCAGCTGACGGCAAGGAAAACAGCAGGATGCCAACAGCGCCAACGGCACACAATCCGATCCGAGAGTTATCTGTGTGCGGGAAATCAAATAGAGATTTACAGAATGTAGCGATGTGAGTTTAGACAACGTTTCCTTTCCCAGCCGCCAGACAAAGTTACTTTTCAGAGAACTAAGAATGATAAAATGTATCAAAAAGATACAAGAACGTCAAGAGTGTTCTTTTCAGGTTTTGGCCAGGGAAGTCCCGGGCGCTCAACCTGCGGCCCTCCAACTACAAGTCCCACGATGCATTGCAAGCAGCTGACAGTTACCAGCATGACTCCCAAAGGCAGGGGCACGATGGGACTTGTAGTTCCGCAACAGCTGGAGGGCCACAGGGTTTGAGCGGCCCATCCTCTGATTTCTGGTGACAGCGGTTTTCCTATCGCTTCCTGTCCCAAAAGCAGTTTTAATGCTACGAGCAGCACAGCTCCCCCTTGTAAGCCAAAGGGGCTGTGCAAGCCATACACCGGGCTCCCGGATGTGGCGCATCCCCGCAATGCAAAAAATAAAAAGCCACCCCCCCCCCCCCAAAAAAAAAAAAAACAAGCAGAATTAGTAACAGTATTGCCTCCTGAAGCCTGTAAACTGATCGTCCTCTGAAAAGTGATCCACTGCAGATCGCTTTTCAGGGGACGACGGTGAAGATCAGTTTACAGGCTTCAGGAGGCAATACTGTTACTAATTCTGCCTTTTTTTTGGGGGGGGGGGGCGGCTTTTTCTTTTTAACAGGCTCTTTCACACTAGTGGTTGTGGGCAGAGGTTGGTAAAACCCTGCAGTTTAGATGTGCTTTTACTGCCATCACCCCCCCCCCAACCACTGCCCCCTTTAGCCCATGTTTTGCTTCATGACTGCGGCAGAAATGACACCCCCTGTTGCTTTAGGCAGGCGTTGCGCAAGCCGAATGCAACCCATTCGAGTAATTGAGGCCGCTCAGCAAGCGCCCTACAGTAGACATGTGCAGAACGAAAAAAATTCATTTCGTTTCGATCCGTTATTTACATAAATTTGTTTAGTTACATTCGTTTCATTCGTTTTCGGAAATTTGTTTTGTTTAATCATTTTCGAATCGATTCGGATTTTTTCTAATTCGGATTGATTCGAAAAGTTTTAGAATTAGTTTCGAATAGTTTTCCAATTTTCAAAGAGAATAAAATTAGAATAGAAAATAAAGGAATAAAGAAAAAAGATTATTTTCTACTCTCTGCCTTTATTTTCTATTTTATTTTCTTTGGAAATTGGAAAACGATTCGAATTTGAAAACTATTCCAAAACAATTCGAATCCGGGATTTTGTACGTTTTTTTTTTTTTGCCATTTCAGATTAGTTTAAATTCGGTACTATTCTAATTCTGAAATTTGGATACATCTGAATTTCTGAAAAACTAAAATTTTAATCCGTAATGAAACAAACCGCACGTCTACCCTGCAGTCGTAGGCAATAAACGCAGTTGCAGCGCACTAGTGGAGGGTTAACCACTTGGCCTCTAGAAGATGTACCCCCCTTCATGACCAGGCCATTTTTTTCTATTCAGCACTGCGCTACTTTAACTGACAATTGCGCGGTCGTGCGACGCTGTACCCAAATATAATTTCTATCATTATTTTACACAAATAAAGCTTTCTTTTGGTGGTATTTGATCACCTCTGCATTTTTTTTAAATTATTATTACTATTATTATTATTATTATATAAACAAAGACCACAAATTCAAATAAAAAACAATTTTACTTTCTGCTACAAAACATTTCCAATAAAAACATAAAAAAACACATTTCTTCATAAATTTTGGCCTCTATGTATTCTGATACATCTCTTTCATAATAAAATATCCCAATAAGTTCACATTGATTGGTTTGCGTTAAAGTTACAGCGTCTACAACTATGGGAAATATACTGGAATTTTTTTTTAAATACTACGAATAGAGATGGGCCGAACACCCCCCCCCCCCAACCCCCCCGTTCGGTTCGCAGCAGAACTTCCACCAAAAAGGGTGAAGGTTCTGCCCTGAACAGCGAACCCCACTGAAGTCTATGGGAGCCGAATATGAGAAATCAAAAGTGCCCATTTTGAAGGCTTATATGGAAGTAATTGGCCAAAAAAGGGGTATGGGGGGTCCGGGTATTGCCCTGGGGGATATGTATCAATGCAAAAAAAAAAAGTGATTATAATGACGCTTAAAGTTCAACAATAAAAATGAAAAATTCCTTTAAATATCGTGCCCGGGGAGGGTCCCCTTAGTCTGCCTGTCAAGTGGCACATCTGTAGCATGTAAAGAACCTGCTGCAGCAAATATGGTATTTCTAAAGAAAAAAAATGAATCAAATCACATTTAAAACGACTTGCGGTTCCAATTGGCAGCACCTGACTATTGAAAAAAAAAGAATAAAGAAAAGAAAGGGGGGCCCCCAGATAACGACCTCCCCCATGTGAATGAGTATCGGGTATATAGTACCCCTACCCATTCACCAAAAAAGTGTCAAAAAGTAATAAAAAACACAGAGACAGTTTTTTGACAAATCCTTGATAATGAAAATTTAAAAAGCCCCCCCCCCCCCCCTTCCGCTTCCTCCGCCATTTGACTGATCTTATAAAAGGTAAGGGTGGGGCCTTATGGCGGCGTCACCTGGTGGCACCACCCCCCCTTGTGACGTCACGGACCGGGGCATGCTGGGTTCGGTGACGTCACAGGATCCTACAGCCTGTGTATAAAACCTGTCAGCCCAAGAATCAGTAGCCAATAGGGATACGTTTTTCAGAGGCGAGCTACGCCTCCGTCATCAGCCTGAAAAATGCACGCTGCACAACATCAAGGAAAAAAATGTAGACAGTGGTCAACTTTGGACCGCGTGCGTCTGCGTCCAGCCTCCATTGTTCCTGAGATCCTCTCAGCGTTGTTTGCGACGCAGACGCTCCTTTCCCCCGCGACTCCCTGCGAACAATCTGCGCCGTCCGCCATGAGGTCTCCATAGGGAGATAAACCCATTAAATTAATATATTTCTCGCCGGGGCGAATTTGTGAAAATCTGGTTGGCGCGGGGGGAAATCCTCTTAGACGGAGCCGTGATAACGGATTAAGATCGTTAATGACGGCGGTGCGTCTGGCAGACCATCCGACGCAGCGTCTTCTTTTGCGGCAGGGGGGAGGATTATTTGGGCGACCATTTATGAGATTTCAGAGATGAGAAAACAAACACGGAAATGTGCGAACCGCGGAGACACGGCGTCACGGCTTGCGGTTTTGTTCGTGTTTTGGCGGTTCCAGCCTAAAAAATTGACAAACTTCAAAGTGTCAGTAAATTTCTAAGTCTGTAGGAAAGGATTCCTGACATGAATCCACAATGTACAGCAACAGGATCTTTTTCAGGGAGGCTCCGCCCACTCCTGGCCCTCTGTGCTTCCTCTTCAATGTGATTGGGAGCCCCCATCCCCCGATCATTGCTAGGAGAGCGATCGGTGACAGCGCAGTCACAGTGCTATGAGGTCCATCTGAGCGCGCTCCCAACACACATGAGATATACATATATGTGGCAGATCAGTGCTAAGATCCATCTCTGTGCCTCATATATATATACATACAGCCAGAGATAAAGGGTTAAAAAGCCGTTCGGTGACGTTGCCTAGGCTGAGATGATGTCATCAGTCTGCTGCAGGCAGAAGGAAACATTTCCTCAGTCTCCCCTCCCCCAGTGATCAGACAGTACATTGTAACTTTGTAGAAAGAGGAGTCATTTCCTCAGTCTCCCCTCCCCCAGTGATCAGACTCTACATTGTAACTTTGTAGAAGGAGGAGGAAGCATTTCCTCAGTCTCCCCTTCCCCAGTGATCAGACTGTACATTGATCACTGAGGGGGGGAGGGAGACTGAGGAAATGCTTCCTCCTCCTTCTACAAAGTTACAATGTACAGTCTGATCACTGGGGGAGGGGAGACTGAGGAAATGCCTCCTCCTTCTACAAAGTTACAATGTACAGTCTGATCACTGGGGGAGGGGAGACTGAGGAAATGCCTCCTCCTCCTTCTACAAAGTTACAATGTACAGTCTGATCACTGGGGGAGGGGAGACTGAGGAAATGACTCCTCCTCCTTCTACAAAGTTACAATGTACAATCTGATCACTGGGGGAGGGGAGACTGAGGAAATGACTCCTCCTCCTTTTACAAAGTTACAATGTACAGTCTGATCACTGGGGGAGGGAAGACTGAGGAAATGACTCCTCCTCCTTTTACAAAGTTACAATGTACAGTCTGATCACTGGGGGAGGGGAGACTGAGGAAATGCTTCCTCCTCCTCCTTCTACAAAGTTACAATGTACAATCTGATCACTGGGGGAGGGGAGACTGAGGGAGTGACTCCTCCTTCTTCTACAAAGTTACAGACTGTACATTGTAACTTTGTAGCAAGTCACATGGTGAGATCCTGCAGCAGGGGCTGATCTGTGTCAGACATTTGTAAACACACCCAAGTACCAGGATTTGTATGATTGCGTCAACTCTAAACCAGCATCTCAGTCCAGATGGCAACCCTGGGTGATGCCTGAACACAGATGGCTCCTTCTTTCCGGAGAGAGAAACAGATCCAGAGATTTTGGGGTCACCCTTGCCACCTTCAGCCAGAATTCGATCTCTGCGGGGATATTCTGACATTCGTCCTGCCGCAGAGCATTGCACGGGAGGCAGACGCGTTTCCTGCGCCGGGAGCGCTGAGCCCAGCCGCGGTGGCACTACAACCCCCAGCATGTCCATTACACTCCTCGGGATTGCTGCATTGTCAGTCCTTGCGGTACCTGCCCCTCCCCCTCCTGGCGGCTGCGCTGGCAGTCGTTCGCTCGTTTGTAATTTACGACATGCGGCTATTTGTATCCTCGGCGCGCTCCGCCATCGCCTTCTGATCAATATGTAAATGGCGGCCCGGCCTCATCTGCATACACAGAGCTCACAATGAAGAGTTTTATGGCCGTGCAGCCGCAGAGCGGGATCTGGGCGAAGGGCTCATTACAACGATCGGGCGTGCCGCTGCTGCAAATTGAAGCGCTAAAAAAAAAAAAAAAAAACATTTCAGGGATTGCGGCGTTTAAAGGGGGACTCCGGGGTGAAGACGCGGAGCGGAAAGGAATTAGCGGCCCCCCAAAGACAAAGTGAGCGGAGCGGTCTTCAACGTTTTTATCTTTCTTGGTAGGTTTTTGGGATTTGTGACTTTTTCCATGTTTGCCAGCAAATGACTCCTTCCCCTTCAGTGACTGCGATCGATGGCGGGCTCCTGCTGAGATTGTGATCCTAGACTCTCCACGAGTTCAGTGTCATCGGGGCCACACGCCATAAAAGAGCCGCCTGGGGCAAATGGCATCGGCTGTCGCAGCTTCTGGCTGCTCCTGATAATCCTCCTCATGCAGGCGGTGGGATCTCTGCCGGATGTGGATTCTGGTCAGAGAGGTTGCCTAGGCTGAGATGAGGTCACCAGTCAGTGACGTTGCCTAGGCTGAGATGAGGTCACCGCTCATGGACTTTGCTTTGGCTGAGGGGAGGTCACCAATCAGTGACGTTGCCTAGGCTGAGATGAGGTCACCAATCAGTGACGTTGCCTAGGCTGAGAAGAGGTCACCAATCAGTGACGTTGCCTAGGCTGAGAAGAGGTCACCAATCAGTGACGTTGCCTAGGCTGAGGTGAGGTCACCAGTCAGTGACGTTGCCTAGGCTGAGGTGAGGTCACCAGTCAGTGATGTTGCCTGGGCTTAGGTGAGGTCACCAGTCAGTGATGTTGCCTAGGCTGAGGTGAGGTCGGCAAACAGTGACGTTGCCTAGGCTGAGGTGAGGTCACCAGTCAGTGATGTTGCCTAGGCTGAGATAAGGTCACCAATCAGTGACGTTGCCTAGGCTGAAGTGAGGTCACCAATCAGTGACGTTGCCTAGGCTGAGGTGAGGTCACCAATCAGTGATGTTGGCTGGGCTTGTTAGCTCTGCAGCCAAAGCTTATACATGTTCTTTAAAAGAACAATGAATAAATCCCGGACATGTCACAATATACAGCAACAGTATCACTGTTCAGAAAAGCTCCACCTTTTGTCATTAAAAAGCCTAGGCAACTCAGTAACGTTGCCTAGGCTTAGGTGATGTCACCAGTCTGCTGCAGGCAGGAGAATGCATTTCCTTAATCTCCCCTCCCCAGAATTCCCAGTTTTGCTCAAATGCCAAACAATGGTGTCAACTTTCCCCATTTCTGACCCGGTGCTGTGTACATCACCAATCACTGCTCTCCGTATATGATATGACCGCAGCGGAACGTCTTCTGCTTTGCTGAGACCGTCTTCCTGTAACCTCATGAGCTTCCTTCTCCACAAAAAAATGGGCGTGGCCACAAAATGCCTTTCTGCTTCCCACTAGTCAGTGATAAGTGATTTTTGCCTAGGCTGGGATGATGTCATCAGTCTGCTGCAGGCAGGAGGAAGAATTTCCTCAGTCGGGATGATGTCATCAGTCTGCTGCAGGCAGGAGGAAGAATTTCCTCAGTCTCCCCTCCCCTAAAGATCAGACTGTACATTGTAATTTTGTAGCAGACAAACGGAAGCCTTTCCTTGGTCCTCCCCTCCCCCCCGTGAATAGACTGCAATGTTGTAACTTTGTAGCAAGTCAGGGTGAGAGGCTGGAGCAGGGGGCTGATCTGTGTCAGACATTCGTCAACACAGCCAGTTCTCAGCTGCTGCGGTCCTCTTCAGCCCTCCATTTCGCACTCTTTGTTGTTGTCTATTTTCAACCCATCTCTTGCGCATCTGTTTAATCTGCCGCAGCCCGCCACTTCTCGCCCTCGTTTCCGAGCCCGACTCCCCCCCCCCCCACGCGTGCCGTGATTCTCTGTTATCCAGCTGTCCGGGGTCACTTATGAAGCAATTAATGCGGATCCAGAGAGCTGCAGATTGCAGATTCATTATACAGCGGCCTACAAGCTGTAATTTGCTCCATTTTGCCGCTTTATAATTTCGGTGCGAGCGGCAGTAAAGCGAGGGGAGATCCGGGTCTGGTATCGCCGTGTCGCAAGCCCCCCCACCCCTCCCCCCTCCCACCGCTGTCCTGCTAAATTATTCTGCGTTTAAACACGAGATCTGCTCTAGTTTTTTTTCGCCGCCACTTTGCTGTAATTATGTAGCCGGGCGCGCTTTGTCCGTCCGCCGCATTAAAATGGATGGACTATCATCGTGCGTCCTGGGCAGGCGCCAAGCGTGAAGTCTGCAATCAGCGCACATTAGTGACACTTCTTAACACGCTGCCCATCCAGCTGAGATAATTGTGCTGGTGGCTGAAACCAGGACTGTCTGTCACTCTCACCGAGCAATCAGATCCATCCTGATGTTTCCGGAGCTGGAAGCTGGAATCTGATTGGTTGGGGTAGGGGAGGGTATCGCCTACTCCGGCCATTAAGAGGGGCTCCGGCTCTCCTGCATTTCTATTGGTTTAATGCCATAGACCAGCGGTCTCCAAACTGGGGCCCGCGGGCCAGATGTGACCCTTTGTCTTTATCCGGCCCTTGGGGCACTTCTCCTCTCATTGATACAAGGATACATTCCTCCCACCGACACCATCAATGGGGCACTATTCCTCCCACCGACACCAACAATGGGGCACTATTCTTTCCTCTGACACCAGTGATGGGGCACTATTCTTTCCTCTGACACCAAAGATGAGGCACTATTCCTCCCACTGATACCAATGATGGAGCACTATTTCTCCCACTAAAACTAATGATGGGGCACTGGTGACCTGTTTGCAGAGGTGCCCGCCTGCACTGGTGACCTGTGGGCAGAGGTGCCCACCTGCACTGGTGACCTGTGGGCAGAGGTGCCCGCCTGCACTGGTGACCTGTGGGCAGAGGTGCCCGCCTGCACTGGTGACCTGTGGGCAGAGGTGCCCGCCTGCACTGGTGACCTGTGGGCAGAGGTGCCGCCTGCACTGGTGACCTGTGGGCAGAGGTGCCCGCCCGCACTGGTGACCTGTGTTGCTTATAAAGGGTCAGGTGCAGCTGGGGTGCGCAGAGTTGCGCTGGCAGTCTTTCAAATTTTTGGGCTGCCTTAAATCAAAGCACATTTATGGGGCCCAGTTATGGGCGCTGTACTGTGAATGGACATGCGCGTGCTGAGGCATCACAAAGGTGGGAAGCCAACCTCCTCACCCAGAACTGACGTCTTCACAGAGCTCTCTGCTTTCTTATCTTTGTATTCAGTAGGGCAGTGGTTGTCAACTTACAAGGTACAGGGGTCCCCAACTCTGGCCCCTGACAACACCAAAGGGCCACACATGATTTTGAGTATATAATGAAGACCGACAGAGACCTCAGACATGCCTAGAGGGGACAGTCAGAGATTGGGGCAATACTACAGGTGTGGTTGGAGACTGAGGACATACTGCCGGAGGCTGGGGATATGCTACAGTTGTGGTTGGAGACTGGGAACATTCTGCAGGACACCATCAGAGACTGGGAATGTGTTCCAATTTTGGTTAAAGACGGGACATTCTGCAACCAACATGCTACCAATATGTGGTTGGAGACTGGGGACATGCTACAGGACATGGTTAAAGACTGAGGACATGCTACAGGATGTGTTTGGAGACTGGGGAGAAGCTACAGGATGTGGTTGGAGACTGGTGAGAAGCTACAGGATATGGTTGGAGACTGGGTACATGCTACAGGATGTAGGTTGAGACTGGGGAGAAGCTACAGGATGTAGGTTGAGACTGGGGAGAAGCTACAGGATGTGGTTGGAGACTTGGGACATGCTAAAGGATGTGGTTGGAAACTGGGGATATGCTGCAAGATGTGTTTGGAGAGTGGGGACATGCTACAGGACGTGGTTGGAGACTGGGGAAATGCTACAGGTCTTGGTTAGGAGACTGGGGTCATGCTCAGGTCTTGGTTGGAGACTGGGGGCATGCTACAGGATTTGATTGGAAATTGGGGACATGCTACAGGATGTGGTTGGAGACTGGGGAGAAGCTACAGGATGTGGTTGGAGACTGGGGTGAAGCTACAGGATGTGGTTGGAGACTGGGGAGAAGCTACAGGATGTGGTTGGAGACTTGGGACATGCTAAAGGATGTGGTTGGAAACTGGGGACATGCTGCAGGATGTGTTTGGAGAGTGGGGACATGCTACAGGACGTGGTTGGAGACTGGGGAAATGCTACAGGTCTTGGTTAGGAGACTGGGGTCATGCTCAGGTCTTGGTTGGAGACTGGGGGCATGCTACAGGATTTGATTGGAAATTGGGGACATGCTACAGGATGTGGTTGGAGACTGGGGGCATAGTACAGAAGACTGTTGGAGACTGGGGACAAGTTTACAGTTGTGGTTTTAGTCTGGGGACATTCTGCAGGGGAAGGTCAGAGACTGAGAACATGCTGCATTTTTAATTAGAGACTGGGGCCATGCTGCAGGAGACCATCAGACTGGGGACATGTTACAGTTGTGGTTGGAGACTGACATAGATCAGTAGACGGTCAGACTGCGGTCGTACTGCACTTGTGGTTAGAAACTGGGGACATTCTGCAAGGAACTATCAGAGACTTGGTCCATGCTACAGGATGTGGTTGGAGACTGGGGAGAAGCTACAGGATGTGGTTGGAGACTGGGGAGAAGCTACAGGATGTGGTTGGAGACTGGGGATATGCTACAGGATGTGGTTGCAGACTGGGGAGAAGCTACAGGATGTGGTTGGAGACTGGGGATATGCTACAGGATGTGGTTGGAGACTGGGTATATGCTACAGGATGTGGTTGCAGACTGGGGAGAAGCTACAGGATGTGGTTGCAGACTGGAAACGTGCTACAGGACGTGGTTGGAGACTGGGGACATGCTCAGGTCTTGGTTGAAGACTGGGGGCATGCTACAGGAGATGATTGGAAACTGGGGACATGCTACAGGATGTGGTTGGAGACTGGGGACATGCTGCAAGACGTGGTTGGAGACTGGGGACATGCTGCGGGATGTGGTTGGAGACTGGGGACATGCTACAGGATGTGGTTGGAGACTGGGGACATGGTACAGAAGACTGTCAGAGACTGGGGACAAGTTTACAGTTGTGGTTTTAGTCTGGGGACATTCTGCATGAGAAGGTCAGAGACTGAGGACATGCTACATTTGTAATTAGAGACTGGGGCCATTCTGCAGGAGACCCTCAGACTGGGGACATGTTACAGTTGTGGTTGGAGACTGAGGACATAGTTCAGTAGACTGTCACACTGAGGCCATACTGTAATGTGGTTGGAAACTGGGGACATTCTACAAGGAACTGTCAGACACTGGGTCCATGCTACAGGATGTGGTTGGAGACTGGGTCCATGCTATAGGATGTGGTTGAAGACTGGGTCCATGCTACAGGATGTGGTTGAAGACTGGGTCCATGCTATAGCTGCGGTTGAAGACTGGGTCCATGCTACAGGATGTGGTTGAAGACTGGTTCCATGCTACAGGATGTGGTTGAAGACTGGGTCCATGCTATAGCTGTGGTTGAAGACTGGGTCCATGCTATAGCTGTGGTTGAAGACTGGGTCCATGCTATAGCTGTGGTTGAAGACTGGGGCCATGCTATAGCTGTGGTTGAAGACTGGGTCCATGCTATAGCTGTGGTTGAAGACTGGGGCCATACTACAGGAGACCGCTAGAGATCAATGCCATTACATCTTTTTTACAAGTTCCTGACTCGTGTGGCCTGCAAAGGGCGGTATTATAAGTATGAAGGGTGAAGGTTGGGGTTGAAGGTCGGGTGGCGAGGCTGTAGAAGATAAAATATAAGAATGTGATTGGTAAAGAAGAGGGAGCAGTGGTAAGACTTGGGGCCCCTTGACCTCGGGGGGGCCCCAGATCGGGCATCAGCCTTGCAGGGTCTGCAGTGGTTTTTCCGCCTTCCTCCAGTTTGCAGAATGTGCGGCTGAGGCCGACAATGAAATATTCAGCAGCCCCTGACATCTCTGTTCATATTCGGCGACGTGGATCAGTTGCGGCGTCATGGTGACAATCACCGGACAACCCGCCGCATAATCACTTTCCTCGCTTTATTAATTGCGGCACGATCGCTAATGGGGTCACCTCCCTGGGTGCCACGCGCCAAGATCCCACCAGAACGCAGGCAGGAGAGTGCCTTTTCCTTCCCGGCTGGCATCTCCCCCCCACCACCATACAGAAGTATCACGTCGTCTCTCGCTGTCCTCAGATCGTGTGCCGATGCAGAAAAAATGCGCTAATTATACTGAGCGCAGGTGCTACACCGACAGGGGCTGAGCCGTCTTCCGCCTCTGCAGGAACAGAAAATGCCAGCTTTCCTTAAATGGGCACAAAAAAAAAAAATGTTTAAATTTGTCACTTTGTGCGCCGACTGGAACATGATCAGTGCCGGCACTTTGTGCTGAGAAATGGATTATTTTCACAGAATTTGCAGAAAATTGTTGTAGAATCTTAAAGCTGAACTCCAGGCAGCCGGCTAAGTACACGGATTTGGGGTTAGAAGGTTAGAAGTAGAGGGTTACAGAGGGGAAGTTAGGACTAGAGGGTTTAAGTTAGGGGGTTAGGGTTAGAGGGTTGGGTTAAAGTAAGGAATAAAGCTGGAGTTAGGGTTAGGGGTTGGATGGTTAGAGTTAGGGTTAGAAGGTTTGGTGTAGGGCTTAAGTTAGGGTAAGAGGGTTAGAGGGCAAGAGTTAAAAAGTTAGTGTTAGGGGGTTAGAAGGTTAAGTTTGAGTTAGAGGATTCGAGTTAAGGTTTGGGTTAGAGGATATGATTGGGGTTAGGGTTATGGTTTAAGTTAGTTTTAGAGTTGGGGTTAGAAGGTTGGGTTTAGAGGGTTAGCCTTAGTGGGTTAGGGTTAGAGGATTAAAGTTTATGTTAGAGTTAGGAATATAGTTCGGGTTAGAGTTAGAGTTGGGGTTATGGTTAGAAGGTTGGGGTTAGGGGTTAAGTTAGGGTAAGAGGGTTAGAGTTAAAAAGTTAGTGTTAGGGGGTTAGAAGGTTAAGTTTGGGTTAGAGGGTTCGAGTTACAGTTTGGGTTAGAGGATTAGGTTTAGAGTTAGGGATATAGTTGGGGTTATGATTTAAGTTAGGGTTAGAAGGTTTGGGTTTAGAGGGTTAGCATTAGTGGGTTAGGGTTAGAGGGTTAAAGTTTGTGTTAGAGGGTTAGCGTCTGGAATATACTATAGTTGGGGTTAGGGTTAGAGTTGGGGTTATGGTTAGAGTGGGGTTAGTGCTTACGCTAGGGTAAGAGGGTTAGAGGGCAAGAGTTAAAAAGTTAGTTTTTGGGGGGATAGAAGGTTAAGTTTGGGTTAGAGGCTTAGAGTTAAGGTTTGAGTTAGAGGGTTAAAGTTAGGGATATAGTCGGGGTTGGGGTTATGGTTTAAGTTAGTTTTAGAGTTAGGGTTAGAAGGTTGGGTTTAGAGGGTTAGCATTAGTGGGTTAGAGTTAGAGGATTAAAGTTTGTGCTAGAGTGTTAGAGTTAGGAATATAGTTGGGTTTATGGTTAGAAGGTTGGGGTTAGGATTTAAGTCGGGGTAAGAGGGTTAGCGTTAAAAAGTTAGTGTTAGGGGGTTAGAAGGTTAAGTTTGTGTTATAGGGTTTGAGTTACAGTTTGGGTTAGAGGGTTAGGTTTAGAGTTGGGGATATAGTTGGGTCTAGGGTAAATTTGGGGTAGAGTTAGGGTTGGGGTTATGGTTTAAGTTAGGGTTAGAATGTTGGGTTTAGGGGGCTCGAGTTAGAGAGCTAACATTAAGGGGTTAGGGTTAGATGGTTAGATTTAGGAACATAATTGGGGTTGGGGTTTAACTCGGGTTTGGAGAGTTAAAGTAAGGGTTAGAGTTGAGGTTATGGTTAAAGTTTGGGCGAGGATTAGAGTCGGAGGGTTAGGGTTGGAGTTGGGGATATTCAGTAGCCACAGTTAGGGTTTAAGTCAGGGTTAGAGTTAGGGTTTTAGTTGGGTTTAGGGTTAAAAGGTTGGGATTTAGGTATGTTTGGATGATGAGTTGATGGTGATGAGTTTGTTGCTATAAGAAGGTTGGGGTTAGAGGGTTCGAGTTAGAGAGTTAGCATTAGTGGGTTAGGGTTAGAGGCTTAAAGTTTGCTTTACAGGCTTAACGTTTTTTGGGTTAGAGTTAAGGATATAGTTGGTGTTGGGGTTTAAGTTAGGATTAGAGGGTTAGGGTTAAAGTAGGGGCTAGGGTAAAAGTTGAGGTTCGGGTTAGAGTAGAGGTTACGGTTAGGGTTAAAGTTAGAAGATTGGAATTAAGGTTTAGGTTATGGCTATAGTTAGAGATGTAGTTGGGGTTAGGGTTTAAGTTAAGGTTTGAAGGTTACAGTTAGGGATAAAATTGGGGGTTAGGGTTTGAATTAGGGTTAGAGGGTTAGGGTTATAGTTGGGTTAGGGTTGTAGTTTGGTTAGGATTAAAGTTGAGGTTAGGGTTGGAATTAGTATTAAGGTTAGAAGGTTTGAGTTGGGGTTTTTTTGTTAGGGTTATAGTCATTGTTTAAGTTAGGGTCTGAAGGTTACAGTTAGGGATAAAATTGGGGGTTAGGGTTTGAATTAAGGTTAGAGGGTTAGGGTTATAGTTGGGTTAGGGTTGTAGTTTGGTTAGGATTAAAGTTGAGGTTAGGGTTAGAATTGGGATTAAGGTTAGAAGGTTGGAGTTGGGGTTTTATGTTAGGGTTATAGTTAGGGTTTAAGTTAGGGTCTGAAGGTTACAGTTAGGGATAGAATTGGGGGTTAGGGTTTGAATTAAGGTTAGAGGGTTAGGGTTATAGTTGGGTTAGGGTTGTAGTTTGGTTAGGATTAAAGTTGAGGTTAGGGTTAGAATTGGGATTAGGGTTAGAAGGTTGGAGTTGGGGTTTTATGTTAGGGTTATAGTTAGGGTTTAAGTTAGGGTCTGAAGGTTACAGTTAGGGATAAAGTTGGGGTTAGGGTTTGAATTAGGATTAACGTTAGATGGTTGGAGTTGGGGTTTTTATGCTAGGGTTATAGTTAGGGTTTAGGTTAGGGTTTGAAGGTTACAATTAGGGTTAGAGTAAGGGTTAGATGAGTGTTTCTCAACTCTAGTCCTCAAGGTGCCCCAACAGGTCATGTTTTCAGGATTTCCATTATTTTGCACAGGTGATTTGATTAGTTTCACTGCCTTAGTAATTACCACAGCTGTTTCATCTGAGGGAAATCCTGAAAACATGACCTGTTGGGGCGCCTTGAGGACTGGAGTTGAGAAACACTGGTTTAGACGGTTAGAGGTAGGGTTATAGAATTAGTTACAGTGTTAGCATTTGGGGGGGGGTTAAGGTTAGAGGCTTAAAGTTTGGGTTAGAGGGTTAGGGTTAGTTAGGGATTTAGTTGGTGTTAGGGTTTAGGTTGGGGGTTAGAGTTGGGGCTAAGGTTTGAGGTTAGGGTTTAAGTTCGGGTTAGAGAGTTAGGGTTAGATTTGGGGTTAGAGGCTTAGAGTTAGAGATTAGGCATTAGGGTCAGAGGGTTTAGAGTTAGGGGGTTAGGGCGAGGTCTAGGATTAATGAGTCAGTACAGTGGATTATACAGCTCTCATACTGTATGTATATACTCTTACCCAGTCTTCTGATCCAGGCACTCAATCGTCTCTATTGCAGTTATGTAATTCAGCTTGGTCACTGCTAATCCCTCTGACTGTAATATAAAGGAGAAGCAGCGGACTGATGAGGTCATCCCTCTGCTCACGCTCCTGTTGCTGTCTTTTAGTTTCTAGCTCATGTGCGCCCCCTTTCTGCAATGCACTGTATGGGGACCAGGGAGATCAATAATATATAAGCAGATTGAACTTCAGCTTTAAAATAAATGACAATATTCGGATATCTGCCCCTCACATATACGGTACGTTGGAGTCTGTCGGCATCTATAGGGTCCTCCGGTGTCTATTTTTGGGTTTAGTTGCGGTTCTTCTTTTATGTCGGATTAACTTTCATTTCATCTTACAGTTCCGCTGATTGGCTGCACTTTTTTTTTTTCCGCCCGTAATACCGAGCGCCCTCTTAATCTGATTCATCCTATTGGAATAAATCGTTCTATATATTACCCGTAATTGAATTTATCTGTGTTTCTGTTTTTTCATGCTGTTGGTTGGTGAAGTGGTGAGCGCGGCGTTTTAATAGGATTAACGTTCTATCCGTTACTCGTGTCGTACAATCCCGCCTGTCGCTACAATGTTTCATTTTCAACAAAGCGAGAACGGCGACTTATCGTTTGTCTTTGAAATATAGCAATATATAAATTGCTGGTGGGGACGTTGTTCGTTTCTCTTTGTAGAGATGGAGAATTGCCCCGTGTATGGCCGGCTCCGGACTTCCTCTGCACAGGACACCAATAGAGGTGGAAAAGCTCCATTGTAGAAAATCTGAGGACGGAGGATGAGGATAACATCATTCATCATCCTCCGGGCAAAATGAGTAGTTAGCTCTTCCAGTATCGGAGGGGGGGGGCCCGCTACAAGGGGAAGGTTTCATTATTAACTACTTGCCTACTGGGGACTTTTACCCCCTTCCTGCCCAGGCCAATGTTCATCTTTCAGCACTGTTGCACTTTGAATGACAATTGCGCGGTCATGTCACACTGTACACATAGGAGATTTTTATCATTATTTTCACACAAATAGAACTTTCTTTTGGTGATATTTAATCACCACTGGGGGGTTTATTTTTTGCTACTTTGTATTTTTTTTTTTCCCGTAAAATAGCATTTTTCACAGTTATAAAATCTTGTGAGCAGATAATGTTTTCTCCTTCACTGATGTGCCCTGATGAGTCTGCACTGATGGGCACTGATAGGTGGCACTGATGAGGCAGCATTGGTGGGCACTGATAGGTGGCACTAATGGGCACTGATAGGCAGCACTAAAGGGCCCTGAGAGGTGGCATTGATAGGTGGCACTTAAGGGGTGGCATTTATAGGTGGCACTGATGGGCGGCATAGATAGGCGACACTGATGGGTGGCATTCATAGGTGGCACTGATGGGCACTGGTATGCAGCACTGATAGGTGACACTGGATGACAATGAGAGGTGGCACTGATGGGCACTGGTATGCGACACTGATATGTGACACTGATAGGTGGTATTGATAGGTGGCACTGATGGGCACTGCTAAGCAGCAATGATGGGCACTGGTATGCAGCACTGATAGGTGACACTGATGGACGACATTGATAGGTGGCACTGATGGGCACTGCTAGGTAGCACTGATGGGCACTGGTACGTGGCACTGATAGGTGACACTGATGGGCGGCATTGATAGGTGGCACTGATAGGCATTGCTAGGCAGCACTGATGGGAACTGGTATGCGGCACAGATAGGTGACACTGATGGGAAGTATTGATAGGTGGCACTGATGGGCACTGCTAGGCAGCACTGATGGGCACTGGTATGCAACACTGATAGGTGACACTGATGGACGACATTGATAGGTGGCACTGATGGGCACTGCTAGGCAGCAATGATAGGCACTGGTATGCAGCACTGATAGGTGACACTGATGGACGACATTGATAGGTGGCACTGATGGGCACTGCTAGGTAGCACTGATGGGCACTGGTATGTGGCACTGATAGGTGACACTGATGGGCGGCATTGATAGGTGGCACTGATAGGCATTGCTAGGCAGCACTGATGGGCACTGGTATGCGGCACTGATAGGTGTCACTGATGGGCGGCATTGATAGGTGGCACTGATTAGCAGCACTGATGTGCAATGTTGGGACTGATGTCCCTTTAACAGTAGCCGGTTATCGGCTTTCTTCTTTTCTCCTCTTGTTGTCAGTGTGAAGGGGGAAAAAAGCAGATAACCGGCTTCTGTTAACATCCTGTGATCAGCTGTCATTGGCTGACAGCTGATCATGTGGTAAAAGGCCCGCTGTGATTGGCTCTTTACCCAAATCTGTGATCAGCCGAGTCCTTACGCCATGTAAGCCCCCCCAGTGCTGTAGTGGTCTTTCAGGTATAAGGCGGGCAGCGACTGGTTCAATGACCTGTCAGTGAAGCGCCTCGAGGCCAACTTCCGATCATACAGGCATGAAGCGCGTGTCGGGCACCCCATTCATTTCAAAGGGGCCCCCATTCCCGTGTGACCTAATACAATAAGGAAGGGGCCCCTAACCAAAATTGCACCGCAGCAAACCATGCGGCGCATGATTAACGGCACAGTCACATGTCTGCTAAAGTGCAGAACGCTTCTATGCCTATCGGGAACGCGCGATTCTGCGACAGGCACCGGGTGCAAAACTAGCCCTGACTAGAGCTGCACGATTAATCGGCAAGAATCGTTATCGCGAGTTTTGTTCCCCGTCGCGATCTTGACTAAAGTGTTTCACGATTCTGTCTATGCAAAGAATTCTCTCTGCTCTTCTGAAGCCTTCAAAAGAAAGGAAGAAAAAAAATGGGCAGTCTGCCAAGAATCACATCATTCTATAGCAGTGGAACTGAAGTATAAACATTGTAACAATTTGTCAATGGAATAAACTTCTGTGTGTAAATGAAGAAAGTTTAACCACTTGAAGCACTAAACCTTTTCTGACATTTGTTGGTTTCAAGTTAAATCTTTGTTTTTTTTTTGCTAGAAAATTACTTAGTGCCCCCAAACAATATATATGTATAATATATATATCTCAAACATTATATATATATATATATATATCAAACATTATATATATATATATATATATATCAAACATTATATATATATATATATATATATATATATATATATATATATATATATATATATATTTAGTAGAGACCCTAGAGAATAAAATGGTGGTTGTTGCAATATTTTATGTAACACTGTATTTGCGCAGCGGTCTTTCAAATGAAGTTTTTTTTGGAAAAAATTACTTTAATTCATTAAAAAAAAAAAACTAACCAGTAAAGTCTAGCCTATTTTTTTTTTTTTGTATAATGTGAAAGATTTTACACCGCGAGAATCGTGACCTTTTTATTCTAAGCAAAAAAAATTGTGATTCTCATTTTGGCCAGAATCGTGCTGCTCTAGCCCTGACTTGCCCATACACGTAGCAGTACCGAACGATTCAACGCACGCCGTATTGCTGTACCTGAAAATCCCATCTATAAATGTTACCGATCTCATTGGCGCGATCATTTTTTAATTGTCCGGAACAGGGGCGGACTGACAACTTATGGGGCCCCCCGGGCAATAGGAGATTATGGGGCCCCCGGGCAATAGGAGATTATGGGGCCCCCGGGCAATAGGAGATTATGGGGCCCCCAGGCAACAGATTATGGGGCCCCCAGGCAACAGATTATGGGGTCCCCAGGCAATAGGAGATTATGGGACCCCCAGGCAACAGATTATGGGGCCCCCAGGCAATAGGAGATTATGGGACCCCCAGGCAACAGATTATGGGGCCCCCAGACAACAGATTATGGGGTCCCCAGGCAATAGGAGATTATGGGGCCCCCAGGCAATAGGAGATTATGGGGCCCCCAGGCAACAGATTATGGGGTCCCCAGGCAATAGGAGATTATGGGACCCCCAGGCAACAGATTATGGGGCCCCCAGACAACAGATTATGGGGCCCCCAGGCAATAGGAGATTATGGGGCCCCCAGGCAACAGATTATGGGGCCCCCAGGCAATGGGAGATTATGGGGCCCCCAGGCAACAGATTATGGGGCCCCCGGGCAATAGGAGATTATGGGGCCCCCAGGCAACAGATTATGGGGCCACACAGTACACACACACACACACACAATTTACACACACAATACACACACAGAATACACATACACACACAGACACACAGTATACACACACACACACGTACAGTATACACACACAGACGCACAATGTACACACAGAATACACACACACACTGAAAAGGTACTGGAGAGGTGAATTTTTACATACTGTCCCTGGTTTTATTGAGGCTGGCAACCCTGATGGGGCTCCTTAGTGGCAGTGCCCGGGTGCCCGAATGGTCAGTCCGCCCCTGGATCGGAATGACTATAGGATCTCAGACAGACACGCAGATACCCGTCCATCAATCAGAAATGATAGATAAAATTCAAGTGCAACCGATCATCTTAAGTCCGAATCGATGAAATAGCGGAGGGCCTTTGGTTTACGATTTTTATTTTGTGATCAGTTCTGTCCCATCGATCGATTGATCGATCATTTTGATAGGTATCTGGGCCGCCAATACCGAGCTGACGGGAAGCCTTCGCTGTGACAGGTCCTCTTTAGTACGGAGTCCATCCCTTGCTGACTTCTTTTCGGGTTGTCGCCGGCCTCCATACCTTCACAAGCATGCGGCCAGTGAAGTCCTGACTTGCATATTTGTTGCAGGAAGTATGGAAAGTGTTGGATCAGCTGGCATTGCGGGAAGGAGGACGCTTCCCCTTTAACCGCCATACATCTGCGCCGTGCGCGCTGCCCTCATTCCCGAGACAATCCGTCCAGTCAGCACATTGCGTCCGGCAGATCCCCTTCCCCGGGTCTGCAGGTACCTCCAGTCTGCTGATTAGGCTGTCACCACCACCGGGGAGAAAATACTGATTGTGCCCTATAAATAGCTTGTAATGTGCGGGGGAGGGGAGGGGGGGGGTGGCTATTTAAGGTGACAGGACACTGCAAAAAAATTGGGACCCCACTTTGGGCACGGCGCACCTGCTACCGTCTGTTAATACACACAGATTACATTCCTGTTATCAGCCCAGCGATCGTTTGCGACAGTGCGATCAGGGCTCCGGGAAAAAAGAGAACCTCAAAAAAGAGAGGTTTCAGTTTTGGTTTTTTTTCCCCGGCTCAGCCCTATGGAGGAACCAGGATTCAGGTTTTTGTCCGTTTTTCATTCGCCTCCCAAATTCAGCTTCAGGCTCGATCGAAACCCGTTTATTTCAGTGGCACCCATTCCAATCTATGCGACTAAAGTCGCAGCTTCTTTAAAAAAGGGGTTCCTGAACTACTTTAATTTTTTTTCTTTACATTTTTAAAAAGTTGAATCAGTCTCGGGTGGCAAAAATGTGATCACTGATTGATTAAACTGACTGATTACTGAATGCGAAATGAAAGGGATGAATAGGAGTAAATGTTCGATACGTCACATAGTTTTAAACCTTTAAATCAAAAAAAGATCAGAGATTTTCTCGGTCCTCCATGGCGGCATTTGCAATTCGGTCTAAAAAAAACAAAAAAAAAAAAACGCAAATGTAAACAATTCCACAAATGTTCTCGTTTCTCTTTTATTATACAGTGAAAGCGCCGACCGCTAGCGGTAAAGTAAAAAAGGGGTTAAAAACTCCCGTGTTTCGGCGCTTCTAAAATCGCTTTTCAGGCGCTTCGGAAGTGCTGCCCATTCATTGCAGTGTGTGTGTGGGGGGGGGGGGGTTTCTGGAGTTCTGTAGACAACGTCCCCAAACCCCCCCAAAGATGCTGCTTGCAGGACTTTTCCAAACGTACCACAAAGGCCCCGCCCCCCCCCCCCCCAGTGTGAAAGCGCCCATTGAAATGAACGGGAGACGGTTTTCAGGCGCTTTACAGGCGCTATTTCTAGCACTAAAACGCCTGAAAAACACCTCGGTGTGAAAGGGGTCTTCGGTTAGATTGAAGCATTGAACTATTTATAAAATCGAATGAGCTGATCAATGTTTATAAACAATGTTACTTTGTATCTCTCTATCTTCTGTCTGATCAATGTTTATAAACAATGTTACTTTGTATCTCTCTATCTTCTGTCTGATCAATGTTTATAAACAATGTTACTTTGTATCTCTCTATCTCCCGTCTGATCAATGTTTATAAACAATGTTACTTTGTATCTCTCTATCTCCCGTCTGATCAATGTTTATAAACAATGTTACTTTGTATCTCTCTGTCTCAACAATGTTTATAAACAATGTTATTTTGCCGCTCTCTATCTAATGTCTGATCAACATTTATAAACATTGTTACTTTGTATCGCTCTATCTCCTGTCTTAACAAAATTTATAAACAATGTTACATTTCAAATATTGATAAGACATGCGATAGAAAGATACAAAGTAACATTTAACGTTTATAAACATTGTACGGACGTTAGATAGAGAGATACTAAGTAATACTGTCTATAAATATTGATAAGACATGTGATAGAAAGATACAAATAGTATCACTTAGTATCTCTCTATCTAGAGTCTGTACAATGTTTATAAACAATGCTATTTTGTATCTCTATCTCCTGTCTGTACAATGTTTATAAACAATGTTACGTTATAAATATTGATAAGACGTGCGATAGAAAGATACAAAGTAACATTGTTTATAAACATTGTACAGACAGGAGATGGAGAGATACAAAGTAACATTGTTAATAAACATTGTACGGACGTTAGATAGAGAGATACTAAGTAATACTGTTTGTATCTTTCTATCTAACATCTGATCAATGTTTATAAACAATGTTACTTTTGTATCTCTCACATAATGAAAGCCTGAAGTTTCTTTCTCCATGTGTAGAGGAGCTGGTTTTGCTCAGATGGTAAATCATGGGGTGTGTACATTTTAAGGACAGGTCCACTTTTAGACAGCTTGGAACCTGGAAAGTTAATATTTTTATTTTTATTTTTTTTTTAATGTTGGGCATCAATTTTTCTTCTTAAGGCCAGCAATAGGAGCGTCCTGCTGATGCTGGCAAATAATTTGGGTAATGCAGAACGATGAGCGTTAACCCTTTATTGCCCCCACCCTTAGATGGTTCTATAGCAGGAACAGCGCCGTTCCTGGGGTGACCTCGGGGGGTACTTTTTCTGTTGTCACCCCGGTGAGCGGAAAGCGTCTTCGGGGCCCCTTTCCTGGAAATTGGAGGGTTTTATTTTTTTTTTACCGTGGCGAAACGCATCCCCCAGCGGGGGTCTCGGGCGCGGCGGCTGGATGCTCAGACTCGCGTTAATTACTGACAGAAGGGCAGCAGGAGGAAACGCTTTTGATTTCGGAATGTCGTTTTGCTCCTGCGGCAGAGTCTCTGCGGGGAGGTCTCTGCCTCCCGTCTCACACCGGCTCTGGAGGAACATCAAAGGAGCGCGGCGGCGACATCAAAACGGAGACGGGCCCCGAGGCGCCGAGACCTGCGCCGATCCCGGACATACCTCGCCACTTCCCGAGATGGGAACGCCTTTCACGGCCAAAATACCCGGGCGGACAACGCGGCACAGCGCCGGGCATAATAATGTCAGAACTCAGCGAGGAAAAGATCGCCAGACCATCGGAGCGAGGCGAGAGACGCGGCCTGTTCATGTGACATTCACCCAACATTCGCTGGTGGGGAATCAATCACTCTAATTGAGCTCCAGTCAGTGACTTTGCCTAGGCTGAGATGATGTCATCAGTCTGCTGCAGGCAGGAGGAAGCATTTCTTCAGTCTCCCCTCCCCCCAGTGATCAGACTATAGATTGTAACTTTGTAGGAGGAGGAGTCATTTCCTCAGTCACCCCTCCCCCAGTGATCAGACTGTACATTGTAACTTTGTAGAAGGAGGGGGAAGCATTTCCTCAGTCCCCCCCCCCCCCCCCCCCCAGTAATCAGACTGTACATTGTTCCTTTGTAGAAGGAGGAGGAAGCATTTCCTCAGTCTCCCCTCCCCCAGTGATCAGACTGTACATTGTAACTTTGTAGAAGGAGGAGGAAGCATTTCCTCAGTCTCCCCTCCCCCAGGGATTAGACTGTACATTGTAACTTTGTAGAAGGAGGAGGAGGAAGCATTTCCTCAGTCTCCCCTCCCCCAGTGATCAGACTGTACATTGTAACTTTGTAGCAGGAGGAAGCATTTCCTCAGTCTCCCCTCCCCCAGTGATCAGACTGTACATTGTAACTTTGTAGGAGGAGGAGGAAGCATTTCCTCAGACTCGGCATGGACAGGTGTCTCCTCTGAGCCGCCATTGGCCGGTTTGTGATCAGCTGACAGCAAAGTGAGAGAACGGGATGAGAGTTGGGGGGAGACGAGTGACACCCGAGGGAAAGCGATCGTTTCTTCCTCTCCCCGGATGTGGGAAATCGGATACAAGGAATGGATTCTCTGTATCTCTATAATGTGAATGGCGGAGATTAGGGGTCAGATTATGATGTAGTGGAAGTTCTGTATCCCGTCATCTTGTCTGACACGTCTCCTTATTGTCCTTCTGCAGCTCTACAGAGAGAAGAAGAACCTCTTTGAGGTGAAGGAGAACATTCCTCGAAGACTGGTGGAAAAAGTGGCAGCTGACATCGAGACCCTCCTCGCCAAGAAAGTGCGAGCGCTGAAGGTAACCGACTTTTATTTATATGATGCCCATTATGAGGGTTCCCACCATCCCTGTGCTGAGTTCCCGGGTCTGTAGACAGAGGACACTACTGTGGGGGGAGGTGATGTGAAGGGGGACAGAGGAGACAATTGTGGGGGGGTGATGTGAAAGGGGGGCAGAGGACACTACTGTGGAGGGGGAGTGATGTGAAGGGGGGCAGAGGACACTACTGTGGAGAGGAGTGATGTGAAGGGGGGCAGAGGACACTACTGTGGAGAGGAGTGATGTGAAGGGGGGCAGAGGACACTACTGTGGAGGGGGAGTGATGTGAAGGGGGGCAGAGGACACTACTGTGGAGAGGAGTGATGTGAAGGGGGGCAGAGGACACTACTGTGGAGGGGGAGTGATGTGAAGGGGGGCAGAGGACACTACTGTGGAGAGGAGTGATGTGAAGGGGGGCAGAGGACACTACTGTGGAGGGGGAGTGATGTGAAGGGGGGCAGAGGACACTACTGTGGAGAGAAGTGATGTGAAGGGGGGCAGAGGACACTACTGTGGAGAGGAGTGATGTGAAGGGGGGCAGAGGACACTACTGTGGAGAGGAGTGATGTGAAGGGGGGGCAGAGGACACTACTGTGGGGGGGAGTGATGTGAAGGGGGGCAGAGGACACTACTGTGGGGGGGAGGGGTGATGTAAAGGGGGGCAGAGGACACTACTGTGGGGGGGAGTGATGTGAAGGGGGGCAGAGGACACTACTGTGGAGAGGAGTGATGTGAAGGTGGGCAGAGGACACTACTGTGGGGGGGAGTGATGTGAAGGGGGGCAGAGGACACTACTGTGGGGGGGAGTGATGTAAAGGGGGGCAGAGGACACTACTGTGGGGGGGAGTGATGTGAAAGGGGTCAGAGGAGACAATTGTGGGGGGGAGTGATGTGAAGGGGGGCAGAGGAGACAATTGTGGGGGTGAGGTGATGTGAAGGGGGGCAGAGGACACCACTGTGGGGGGAGTGATGTGAAGGGGGGCAGAGGAGACAATTGTGGGGGGAGTGATGTGAAGGGGGGCAGAGGACACTACTGTGGGGGGGAGGGGTGATGTAAAGGGGGGCAGAGGACACTACTGTGGGGGGGAGTGATGTGAAGGGGGGCAGAGGACACTACTGTGGAGAGGAGTGATGTGAAGGGGGGCAGAGGACACTACTGTGGGGGGGAGTGATGTGAAGGGGGGCAGAGGACACTACTGTGAGGGGGAGTGATGTGAAGGGGGGCAGAGGAGACAATTGTGGGGGGGGGGGTGATGTGAAGGGGGGCAGAGGACACCACTGTGGGGGGGAGTGATGTGAAGGGGGGCAGAGGACACTACTGTGGAGAGGAGTGATGTGAAGGTGGGCAGAGGACACTACTGTGGGGGGGAGTGATGTGAAGGGGGGCAGAGGACACTACTGTGGGGGGGAGTGATGTGAAAGGGGTCAGAGGAGACAATTGTGGGGGGGAGTGATGTGAAGGGGGGCAGAGGAGACAATTGTGGGGGTGAGGTGATGTGAAGGGGGGCAGAGGACACCACTGTGGGGGGAGTGATGTGAAGGGGGGCAGAGGAGACAATTGTGGGGGGAGTGATGTGAAGGGGGGCAGAGGACACTACTGTGGGGGGGAGGGGTGATGTAAAGGGGGGCAGAGGACACTACTGTGGGGGGGAGTGATGTGAAGGGGGGCAGAGGACACTACTGTGGAGAGGAGTGATGTGAAGGGGGGCAGAGGACACTACTGTGGGGGGGAGTGATGTGAAGGGGGGCAGAGGACACTACTGTGAGGGGGAGTGATGTGAAGGGGGGCAGAGGAGACAATTGTGGGGGGGGGGTGATGTGAAGGGGGGCAGAGGACACCACTGTGGGGGGGAGTGATGTGAAGGGGGGGCAGAGGACACTACTGTGGAGAGGAGTGATGTGAAGGTGGGCAGAGGACACTACTGTGGGGGGGAGTGATGTGAAGGGGGGCAGAGGACACTACTGTGGGGGGGAGTGATGTGAAAGGGGTCAGAGGAGACAATTGTGGGGGGGAGTGATGTGAAGGGGGGCAGAGGAGACAATTGTGGGGGTGAGGTGATGTGAAGGGGGGCAGAGGACACCACTGTGGGGGGGAGTGATGTGAAGGGGGGCAGAGGAGACAATTGTGGGGGGGAGTGATGTGAAGGGGGGCAGAGGAGACAATTGTGGGGGGGAGTGATGTGAAGGGGGGCAGAGGACACTACTGTGGGGGAGGTGATGTGAAGGGGGGCAGAGGACACTACTGTGGGGGGGAGGGGTGATGTAAAGGGGGGCAGAGGACACTATTGTGGGGGGGAGTGATGTGAAGGGGGGCAGAGGACACTACTGTGGAGAGGAGTGATGTGAAGGTGGGCAGAGGACACTACTGTGGGGGGGAGTGATGTGAAGGGGGGCAGAGGACACTACTGTGGGGGGAGTGATGTTAAAGGGGGCAGAGGAGACAATTGTGGTAGGGAGTGATGTGAGGGGGGGTAGAGGAGACAATTGTGGGGGTGGGGGTGATGTGAAGGGGGGCAGCGGACACCACTGTGGGGGGGAGTGATGTGAAGGGGGGCAGAGGAGACAATTGTGGGGGGGAGTGATGTGAAGGGGGGCAGAGGACACTACTGTGGAGAGGAGTGATGTGAAGGGGGGCAGAGGACACTACTGTGGGGGGGAGTGATGTGAAGGGGGGCAGAGGACACTACTGTGGGGGGGAGTGATGTGAAAGGGGGCAGAGGAGACATTTGTGGGGGGCAGTGATGTGAAGGGGGGCAGAGGAGACAATTGTGGGGGGGGGATGTGAAGGGGGCAGAGGACACCACTGTGGGGGGGAGTGATGTGAAGGGGGGCAGAGGAGACAATTGTGGGGGGGAATGATGTGAAGGGGGGCAGAGGCCATACTGTGGGGGGGAGGGGTGATGTAAAGGGGGGCAGAGGACACTAATGGGGGGGGTGATGTAAAGGGGGGCAGAGGACACTACTGTGGGGGGGAGGGGTGATGTAGAGGGGGGCAGAGGACACTACTGAGGGGGGGAGTGATGTGAAGGGGGGCAGAGGACACTACTGTGGGGGGGAGTGATGTAAAGGGGGGCAGAGGACACTACTGTGGGGGGGGTGATGTGAAGGGGGGCAGAGGAGACAACTGTGGGGGGGGAGTGATGTGAAGGGGGCAGAGGACACTACTGTGGGGGGGGGGGGTGATGTGAAGGGGGGCAGAGGACACTACTGTGGGGGGAGTGATGTAAAGGGGGCAGAGGACACTACTGTGGGGGGGGTGATGTGAAGGGGGGCAGAGGACACCACTGTGGGGGGGAGTGATGTGAAGGGGGGCAGAGGAGACAATTGTGGGGGGAGTGATGTGAAGGGGGGCAGAGGACACTACTGTGGGGGGGAGTGATGTAAAGGGGGCAGAGGACACTACTGTGGGGGGGAGTGATGTAAAGGGGGGCAGAGGACACTACTGTGGGGGGGGGGAGTGATGTGAAGGGGGGCAGAGGACACTACTGTGGGAGGGAGTGATGTAAAGGGGGGCAGAGGACACTACTGTGGGGGGGTGAGTGATATGAAGGGGGGCAGAGGACACTACTGTGGGGGGGAGTGATGTGAAGGGGGCAGAGGACACTACTGTGTGGGGGGGGAGTGATGTGAAGGGAGGCAGAGGACACTACTGTAGAGGGGGTGATGTATAGGGGGCAAAGGATACAACTGTGGGTGGGAGTTATGTGAAAGGGGGCAGAGGACACTACTGTGGGGGGGAGTGATGTGAAGGGGGGCAGAGGACACTACTGTGGAGAGGAGTGATGTGAAGGTGGGCAGAGGACACTACTGTGGGGGGGAGTGATGTGAAGGGGGGCAGAGGACACTACTGTGGGGGGGAGTGATGTGAAAGGGGGCAGAGGAGACAATTGTGGGGGGGAGTGATGTGAGGGGGGGTAGAGGAGACAATTGTGGGGGTGATGTGAAGGGGGGCAGCGGACACCACTGTGGGGGGGAGTGATGTGAAGGGGGGCAGAGGAGACAATTGTGGGGGGGAGTGATGTGAAGGGGGGCAGAGGACACTACTGTGGAGAGGAGTGATGTGAAGGGGGGCAGAGGACACTACTGTGGGGGGGGAGTGATGTGAAGGGGGGCAGAGGACACTACTGTGGGGGGGAGTGATGTGAAAGGGGGCAGAGGAGACAATTGTGGGGGGGAGTGATGTGAAGGGGGGCAGAGGAGACAATTGTGGGGGGGAATGATGTGAAGGGGGGCAGAGGACACTACTGTGGGGGGGAGGGGTGATGTAAAGGGGGGCAGAGGACACTAATGGGGGGGGGTGATGTAAAGGGGGGCAGAGGACACTACTGTGGGGGGGAGGGGTGATGTAGAGGGGGGCAGAGGACACTACTGAGGGGGGGAGTGATGTGAAGGGGGGCAGAGGACACTACTGTGGGGGGAGTGATGTAAAGGGGGGCAGAGGACACTACTGTGGGGGGGGGGTGATGTGAAGGGGGCAGAGGAGACAACTGTGGGGGGGGAGTGATGTGAAGGGGGCAGAGGACACTACTGTGGGGGGGGGGGTGATGTGAAGGGGGGCAGAGGACACTACTGTGGGGGGGAGTGATGTAAAGGGGGCAGAGGACACTACTGTGGGGGGGAGTGATGTAAAGGGGGGCAGAGGACACTACTGTGGGGGGGAGTAATGTGAGGGGGGGTAGAGGAGACAATTGTGGGGGGGGTGATGTGAAGGGGGGCAGAGGACACCACTGTGGGGGGGAGTGATGTGAAGGGGGGCAGAGGAGACAATTGTGGGGGGAGTGATGTGAAGGGGGGCAGAGGACACTACTGTGGGGGGGAGTGATGTAAAGGGGGCAGAGGACACTACTGTGGGGGGGAGTGATGTAAAGGGGGGCAGAGGACACTACTGTGGGGGGGGAGTGATGTGAAGGGGGGCAGAGGACACTACTGTGGGAGGGAGTGATGTAAAGGGGGGCAGAGGACACTACTGTGGGGGGGTGAGTGATATGAAGGGGGGCAGAGGACACTACTGTGGGGGGGAGTGATGTAAAGGGGGGCAGAGAACACTACTGTGGGGGGGAGTGATGTGAAGGGGGCAGAGGACACTACTGTGTGGGGGGGGGGAGTGATGTGAAAGGAGGCAGAGGACACTACTGTAGAGGGGGTGATGTATAGAGGGCAAAGGATACAACTGTGGGTGGGAGTTATGTGAAAGGGGGCAGAGGACACTACTGCGGGGGGGCGGAGTGATGTGAAGGGGGGCAGAGGACACTACTGTGACACACTATGTATTCTTCATGTTGTCCTTTTATTGGGGGCTTGCAAGTTATTGTATTTTATTTTTTTGAAAGGGCGCTGACAACACCCCCTACCCCCATCCCCTACACCCCCCCCCCCCCGGGGATCTTTTGATTTCCTTCATGTTGTTCAGGTAGATCTCGCCCCCGGAAAGGTCGCCCACCCCTCTTCTGGTGTATGTGAAGGGGAATCGGGGGCCCCTCTGTAGAAATGGACCTTTTTGTGTTCCGGCCCTTTAATGGAAGGTTGGTCGGCGTAATCCCAAGGCGCGGTGCGATGGTTCAGCCAGGAAACGATTGATAAGAACATGTCGGGGTTTTTTTGTTTATTGCTGTGTGAATTGATTGTCGGCTGATCGGGGATGTTTGGAAGCGTATTTAATTATCGGCGTTATTGAGGAGCAGGAAATAACAAGCGGCGATAAGCCGGGAAGATTCGGCCGCGGAGACGATGTATCTCTTCTATCTCTGCCGGCTCCGGGAATCGCATTGTATCAACACACAGACACATTGTTTGCTAATTCCTCGAAGCACTTTAAGGGGAATTAATCTGCAGCGAGGAGGATCTGAAAATAACTTTTCTCATCAGTGCGCGTTCCTCGTATCCGACGCGTGGAGAACCGCCGCTGATAACCGCCGCAATCGTATTCTCAAGGCCGCTGTAAATCACACCGAGGCCTCATGCACACCGGACGAATATTCGCAAAACGCGGCTTTGGGCGCGGTTTTAACACTGCTTTCTCCTCCCCTTTTGCAAACGCGTTTAGGCGCGCCGAGCGTCTGGCGTTCGATTATTCATGCCATTGGCCAGAATATTAATTTATTCTGGCCACTGGAATAAATGAACGCTCAAGCGCTAAATGGAACTAGCGCTTAGGCACATTAGGCTTTTTTTTTTTGCGGCAAAACGCTCCTCTCCTGAACGCAACTGACACTTTTTTTTTTTTTACCTCCTCTAAACGCCTGTACTGCCTACGCGTGCAAGGACGCCTAACGGGGCGTTTAGAGGAAGAAAAAAAAAAAAAAAAGTTAGGCCGCGTTCACATTAGGTGATATGGAATCGCGGGCAGAATCGGCGCAATTCCAGATTGTCGGCAAAACGCGGGATGCACGTTTTGGGTGCCATTATTTTTTAAAGGAACTCCCAAACTGCGTGTGATTCTGTCCGTGATCGTCGCGTGACAGATTAGTGCGAAAATCACGGCAAAAAGGCACATTTAAAAATTGCGCTAAGCTTGTCGCCCAAAAAGGGAGCAGTGACGCACGGAAACGACCGTAAATCGCAGTTTCAGAATTGCGAACGGAAAACGCTCGTCCCCCGCAACGCAACATTTGATCGGGGCCCGAGGCTCTATTCACATTAGCGCGTCTCTAAAGTTGCACGATTTTTCGGGGCGGCTTTGGAGTGTGACTTTGATGCGACTTTTTGGCGCGATTTTTATTCAGCTTTACATTCTATGGATCAAAGTAATGCAGGCACCTTTTTAAAAGTCACTGCGACTTTAAGTCACGCCCACCTGGCGACCGTCACGTGACGTCACTTCCGGTCTCAGACCGAAGTAAACCTTATTTATTTACTTATTTTTTTTGGCAAGAGATCACGTTTTTTTTAATCTTTTTGCTTTTAAAGGTTCTTATAGATCTCTCCATAAAGAGGACCTGTCATCCCTTATATCTTTTACAAGGGATGTGATTAAAAAAAATTAAAAATGGACAGTTTAAAAATAAAAAATAAAATAAATAAGGGAAAAGAAATGATGGGGCAGTGTAAAAAAAATAAAAAAAAAAATAAATAAATAAGGAAAAAGAAATGATGGGGGAGTGTAAAAATAAAAATAAAATAAATTAGGGAAAGAAATTGAAGGGACAGTGTAAAAATAAAAAAAAAATAGAATGGGGTGCGACTTGTCATGTGACTTTGATTTCCAGAGTTGAATGACCAATTGCACAAGTGTGACTAGAGCCGGTGTTTTCGATGCAATCGTATTCTATGATCTTGGTGGACTGGATCGACGTCATGACGTCACTTCCTGTCTAGGACCAAAATAAACATTTTTTCTTTCTTTTCTTTTTTTTTTTTTTATCTTTTGCTTTTAGGGTTCTTATAGACCCCAGATCTCTCCATAAAGAGGACCTGTCATCCCTTTTTACAAGGGACGTGATCAAAATAAATAAGTAATTGAAGGGACAGTGTAAAAATAAAAAATAAAATAAGGAAAAGAAAATTGAAGGGACCGTGTAAAAATAAAATAAATAAAGAAAAAAATGACTGGGCAGTGTTAAATATATTGGACCCAATTAGCCATCCCCCCCCCCCCGGTGTCATGTGACCCGTTAGTGTTACAAGGTCTCAGGTGTGAATGGGGAGCAGGTGTGTTAAATGTGGTGTTATCGCTCTCACTCTCTCATACTGGTCACTGGAAGTTCAACATGGCACCTCATGGCAAAGAACTCTCTGAGGATCTGAAAAAAAAGAATTGTTGCTCTAGATAAAGATGGCCTAGGCTATAAGAAGATTGCCAAGACCCTGAAACTGAGCTGCAGCACGGTGGCCAAGACCATACAGCGGTATAACAGGACAGGTTCCCCTCAGAACAGGCCTCGCCATGGTCCACCAAAGAAGTTGAGGTCACGTGCTCAGCTTCATATCCAGAGGTTGTCTTTGGGAAATAGACGTATGAGTGCTGCCAGCATTGCTGCAGAGGTTGTAGGGGTGGGGGGTCAGCCTGTCAGTGCTCAGACCACACGCCGCACACTGCATCAAATTGGTCTGCATGGCTGTCATCCCAGAAGGAAGCCTCTTCTAAAGATGATGCACAAGAAAGCCTGCAAACAGTTTGCTGAAGACAAGCAGACTAAGGACATGGATTACTGGAACCATGTCCTGTGGTCTGATGAGACCAAGATAAACTTATTTGGTTCAGATGGTGACAAGCGTGTGTGGCGGCAACCAGGTGAGGAGGACAAAGACAAGTGTGTCTTGTCTACAGTCAAGCATGGTGGTGGGAGTGTCATGGTCTGGGGCTGCATGAGTGCTGCCGGCACTGGGGAGCCACAGATCATTGAGGGAACCATGAATGCCAACATGTACTGTGACATACTGAAGCAGAGCATGATCCCCTCCCTTCAGAGACTGGGTCGCAGGGCAGTATTCCAACATGATAACCACCCCAAACACACCTCCAAGACCACCACTGCCTTGCTAAAGAAGCTGAGGGTAAAGGTGATGGACTGGCCAAGCATGTCTCCAGACCTAAACCCTATTGATCATCTGTGGGACATCCTCAAATGGAAGGTGGAGGAGCGCAAGGTCTCTAACATCCACCAGCTCTGTGATGTCATCATGGAGGAGGGGAAGAGGACTCCAGTGACAACCTGTGAAGCTCTGGTGACCTCCATGCCCAAGAGGGTTAAGGCAGAGCTGGAAAATAATGGTGGCCACACAAAATATTGACACTTTGGGCCCAATGTGGACATTTTTACTTAGGGGTGTACTCACTTTTGTAGCCAGCGGTTTAGACATTAATGGCTGTGTAATTAAAAAGGGAGTGACCTGGCACAGCCAGATGGCAGGCCTCCATCCCTGATATAGGTTACAGGAAAGGAGAGAAATTGGGACTTAAAACGAGGCCCGCCATATTAAAAAAAAAATGGAATAAGTACATAATGTATGTAAATGAGTTTATTATAATCTAAAATTCATACCAAACTCTTAAATAGACATTGTATGGAATAAAATAATAGTCACATGACTTACACCTAAATTATTCTGCTCATAGCATGATATACAAGTAATGAGTTGACATGATAGACATAAACAAAAAAAATGGATACATAAAAAATATATATACATAATGGAATCAGATATAACTTGGTATCTAATAGCACTCGACGCGTTTCATGGCGTTACAGCCGCTCATCAGGAGTGTAGTACGACAGTATACTGTATAGGATTATCAATAATTAATAGTGCCCTCTAAAAAGGGGAGAAAGGTTATTTTCCCAAAAAATGGCGACAGGTCAGTGACTTACAACTCTGCCCCAAGGCTGGGCCCAACCTCGGCTGAGCAGAGGGATCGGGATCACATGCCCGGCCGAGCAGAGGGATCGGGATCACAAGACCGGCTGAGCAGAGGGTTCAGGATCACAAGACCGGCCGAGCAGAGGGGTCGGGATCACAAGACCGGCCGAGCAGAGGGATCGGGATCACAAGACCAGCCGAGCAGAGGGATCGGGATCACAAGACCGGCCGAGCAGAGGGATCGGGATCACAAGACCGGCCGAGCAGAGGGGTCGGGATCACAAGCCCAGCTGAGCAGAGGGATCAGAAACACAAGGCCGGCCGAGCACAGGGGTCAGGATCACAAGACCAGCTGAGCAGAGGGATCGGGATCACAAGCCCAGCCAAGCAGAGGGATCGGGATCACAAGCCCGGCGGAGCAGAGGGATCGGGATCACAAGGCCGGCCGAGCAGAGGGATCGGGATCACAAGGCCGACCGAGCAGAGGGATCGGGATCACAAGCCCGACCGAGCAGAGGGGTCGGGATCACATGCCCGGCCGAGCAGAGGGATCGGGATCACATGCCCGGCCGAGCAGAGGGATCGGGATCACAAGGCCGGCCGAGCAGAGGGATCGGGATCACAAGCCCGGCCGTGCAGAGGGATCGGGATCACAAGCCCGGCTGAGCAGAGGGATCGGGATCACAAGACCGGCGCAGCAGAGGGATCGGATGACAAGCCCGGCCGAGCAGAGGGATCGGGATCACAAGCCCGGCGGAGCAGAGGGATCGGGATCACAAGCCCGGCGGAGCAGAGGGATCGGGATCACAAGCCCGGCGGAGCAGAGGGATCGGGATCACAAGCCCGGCGGAGCAGAGGGATCGGGATCACAAGACCGGCTGAGCAGAGGGATCGGGATCACAAGCCCGGCGGAGCAGAGGGATCGGGATCACAAGACCGGCTGAGCAGAGGGATCGGGATCACAAGCCCGGCGGAGCAGAGGGATCGGGATCACAAGACCGGCGCAGCAGAGGGATCGGATGACAAGCCCGGCCGAGCAGAGGGATCGGGATCACAAGCCCGGCGGAGCAGAGGGATCGGGATCACAAGACCGGCGGAGCAGAGGGATCGGGATCACAAGACCGGCGGAGCAGGGAGATCGGATGACAAGCCCGGCCGAGCAGAGGGATCGGGATCACAAGCCCGGCCGAGCAGAGGGATCGGGATCACAAGCCCGGCCGAGCAGAGGGATCGGGATCACAAGCCCGGCCGAGCAGAGGGATCGGGATCACAAGACCGGCCGAGCAGAGGGATCGGGATCACAAGCCCGGCGGAGCAGAGGGATCGGGATCACAAGCCCGGCTGAGCAGAGGGATCGGGATCACAAGCCCGGCGGAGCAGAGGGATCGGGATCACGAGACCGGCTGAGCAGAGGGATCGGGATCACAAGCCCGGCGGAGCAGAGGGATCGGGATCACAAGACCGGCGCAGCAGAGGGATCGGATGACAAGCCCGGCCGAGCAGAGGGATCGGGATCACAAGCCCGGCGGAGCAGAGGGATCGGGATCACAAGACCGGCGGAGCAGAGGGATCGGGATCACAAGACCGGCGGAGCAGGGAGATCGGATGACAAGCCCAGCCGAGCAGAGGGATCGGGATCACAAGCCCGGCGGAGCAGAGGGATCGGGATCACAAGACCGGCGGAGCAGAGGGATCGGGATCACAAGACCGGCGGAGCAGGGAGATCGGATGACAAGCCCGGCCGAGCAGAGGGATCGGGATCACAAGACCGGCGGAGCAGGGAGATCGGATGACAAGCCCGGCCGAGCAGAGGGATCGGGATCACAAGCCCGGCCGAGCAGAGGGATCGGGATCACAAGCCCGGCCGAGCAGAGGAGTCGGGATCACAAGACCGGCGCAGCAGAGGGATCGGATGACAAGCCCGGCCGAGCAGAGGGATCGGGATCACAAGACCGGCTGAGCAGAGGGATCGGGATCACAAGCCCGGCTGAGCAGAGGGATCGGGATCACAAGCCCGGCTGAGCAGAGGGATCGGGATCACAAGACCGGCGCAGCAGAGGGATCGGGATCACAAGCCCGGCTGAGCAGAGGGATCGGGATCACAAGCCCGGCTGAGCAGAGGGATCGGGATCACAAGACCGGCGCAGCAGAGGGATCGGGATCACAAGCCCGGCTGAGCAGAGGGATCGGGATCACAAGCCCGGCGGAGCAGAGGGATCGGGATCACAAGACCGGCTGAGCAGAGGGATCGGGATCACAAGCCCGGCTGAGCAGAGGGATCGGGATCACAAGACCGGCGGAGCAGAGGGATCGGGATGACAAGCCCGGCTGAGCAGAGGGATCGGGATCACAAGCCCGGCTGAGTAGATCTCCTTTGGCAGAGGAATCGGATCGCACAGATTTGTATTTCAGGTTTCGCCGTTTCCCGGAGCGACACGTTTTCTGGCGGCTGTTTCATAAAACGGGTTTTCTGAGCAGATGGAGGGACGATGTTTTTATACCCCGTCCCCTGGGGGGGGGGGGGGAGATGTACGGTGACACGCAGTGATAATGTCCTCCGTGGGGGTCACAGGACGCACGCTCTGCGATTTCTGTCCCTCATTAGTGACAAAGTCCGTCCCGCCTGACAGTCTGTCATCTCAATCAGCTCAGCCCGGCGGGTTTAATTGGATTAAAAATCCAGCAGTGTAACAGATGAGCTAATGAGCGGCGGGGGGGACCCGGGGGGTGTCGGTGACATGTGGGACACGTCCTTGGAATTCCTCCAGCGTAACGCGTCGGCATTGTTTGTCATACATCGGATGCACATACTAGGGGGGGAGGGGGGGCTGTTTTCTAGCCGAGGCTTCAGTTTTGGGTGGATGATGGGGGTTGTGTATTATACCGGGGGAGGGGGGGGAGGGGGAGGGGGGGTCTCACAACTCATATTCAGTGGATAATACTAAAGCCTGCGCAGATTGAGAAATTATTAGTTAACGTAATAAGTCTTTAAACTTGCTGCACTGTGACGCCTGACCTTCCCATCATGTGCTGCAGATCAGCCATGGAGAGCCTTTCTCCAGAAGGACGGCGTCATCTTTGTTCAGGTATCATCCAGGGTCATCATCTACTTGGACTGAGAATCATGTCACAGATCAGGCCCCTGCTGCTGCCTCTCACCTTGCTACAAAGTTACAATGCACGTTCTGATCACTGGGGGAGGGGAGACTGAGGAAATGCTTCCTCCTCCTTCTACAATGTTACAATGTACAGTCTGATCACTGGGGGAGGGGAGACTGAGGAAATGCTTCCTCCTACCTACAGCAGACTGATGACATCATCTCAGCCTAGGCAAAGTCACTGGCTGGAGCTGAAAATGGCTTTTTAATGACACAAGGTGGAGATTTTCTGATCTTGTTGCTGTCATGTCCGGAATTTATTGATAATTACATAAGGTGAGGATTGTTTTTGGCCGCTGTGTGCAATTGCAGTGGCGGCCCGTGCACTGTGGGCGCCGCCCTCCCATCCATGTGCCCGGCCCCTTTCAGGACGCCGGACACCTGGATTCCTATGGCGGGGGTGGGGGGGGGGGTGTATTTTGAAGCACCTGATTAGAGCCAGAGGCTCTAATAGGCTTCAAAATAGAGTGGGCTTGGGGTGTAGAGAGCGCGCCCCGATCCCACCCAATGGTGTGACGATAGTGAATTAATTTTCGCTATTTTCACACTAACCTTCCTCGCCGCCAATCAGGAGGCAGGACGTCAGACCTGTTTCCTGATTGGCCAAAGCACCAGGCAACCCTATTGGATGCCTGGCGCTTAGGAAGAGGAGCGGAAAAGACACGCTGGAGGAGCTGCTACGGTAAGTCCCCTCTGCCAGAACCGCGCGCGGTTTACTGGATCCGGTGCTGCCAGGGCCAAGCTTGCTGGGGGGGAAGCATGGTACTGCCAGAGCCGCATGGGTGGGGGGAGGGGGTGCTGCCAGGGCTGCGAGTGGGGGGTCGGAGGGCACAGTGGCTTCATATGTTGGGCACAAGTGGCTGCGTTTGACGGGCACAATGGCTGCATATGATGGGCACAGGTGGCTGCATATGAAGGGCGCAATGGCTGTGTTTGATGGGCACAGGTGGCTGCATATGATGGGCACAAGTGGCTGCGTTTGATGGGCACAAGTGGCTGCGTTTGATGGGCACAAGTGGCTGCATTTGATGGGCACAAGTGGCGGCGTTTGATGGGCACAAGTGGCGGCGTTTGATGGGCACAAGTGGCTGCGTTTGACGGGCACAATGGCTGCATATGATGGGCACAGGTGGCTGCATATGATGGGCACAAGTGGCTGCGTTTGATGGGCACAAGTGGCTGCGTTTGATGGGCACAAGTGGCTGCATTTGATGGGCACAAGTGGCGGCGTTTGATGGGCACAAGTGGCGGCGTTTGATGGGCACAAGTGGCTGCGTTTGATGGGCACAAGTGGCTGTGTTTGATGGGCACAAGTGGCTGCGTTTGGGCACAAGTGGCTGCATTTGATGGGCACAAGTGGCTGCATTTGATGGGCACAAGTGGCTGCGTTTGATGGGCACAAGTGGCTGTGTTTGATGGGCACAAGTGGCTGTGTTTGATGGGCACAAGTGGCTGCATTTGATGGGCACAAGTGGCTGCGTATGATGGACACAAGTGGCTGCATTTGATGGGCACAAGTGGCTGCGTTTGATGGGCACAAGTGGCTGCGTTTGATGGGCACAAGTGGCTGCATTTGCTAAAGTGGCTGCATTTGATGGGCACAAGTGGCTGCATTTGATGGGCACAAGTGGCTGCGTTTGATGGGCACAAGTGGCTACGTTTGATGGGCACAAGTGGCTGCATTTGATGGGCACAAGTGGCTGCGTATGATGGGCACAAGTGGCTGCATTTGATGGGCACAAGTGGCTGCGTATGATGGGCACAAGTGTCTGCGTTTGATGGGCACAAGTGGCTGCGTATGAAGGGCACAATGGCTGTGTTTGATGGGGGGTCTCAGTATTTTTCAGTTTGCGCCCCCCAAAAATTTGGAGCACCAGCCGCCACTGGCGATTGGCTGTAATTTTGATAACGATCCCCCAAAGAGCCAATGCCACTGGCACACCATACGCAGCAGCATGCGAAATGCGCCCCGGAGCCTCATTTTAGGCGCCCCCCTATCAGACGCACAGCTGGCTTTTTCATTGCCCCCCCCCCAGTCGGTATGAAGCAGCGGCAGCGCTCTCCTCGGCACAAATCCTTCCCGGCTCCCAAGGAACGGAGTTCAGCAAATCCCTCTCAGGTCTAATCTCCGCGCATGTTAATTAATAATGACAATGCGGCCCCGTCCCTCCCCCGCCCCGCTAATTACTGGTTAGTAGCTTTGTTTTCATTATAATTTTAATTCTTCAAATCCAGACTTGTTTTTATTTATTTTGCATTGTTTGCCGGCGGAGGCTGCGTGGCGGCACAAAGGCGAGGAGGAGCTGGGGACCGGCGGGGGGGGACTGGGGGGGGAGGGGGCGGCTTATACATCGACCCGCCGCTCCAAGGAAAACGCTGCGCAGCGCCACATCGTATGTAAAACTGATCTGTGATAATATAATAATAATAAATGACTTTCTGCAAGATTACGTTTCCTCTTAATGTATCCAAGTCGCCTTTATTTATTTTTTTTATCCCCACCAATAAAATATAACATTTCCGTCTTCATTCCATCCCTTATTTTAATTGCAATGATGTCATCCCTGGATCTCTGTGCTTCTCTATGCAATGCAGGCGGATCATGGCTGGTGGGAGGGGCCAGCAGGGGGATATCTTCCTGCTCTTAAAGTGATTGTAAAGCTTCGGTTTTTTATTATTTTTTTTTCTTTAAATAACAAACATATCATATTTACCTCCACTGTGCAGTTTCTTTTGCACAGAGTGGCCCCGATCCTCGTCTTCTGAGGGCCCCCCGGTGGCTCTCGCGGCTCCTCCCCCGCATCGTATAACCCCCTAGGAGTAGCGCCCTCCTGGGGGGGGGGGGGGTTACCTTGGGGGCACTCTCCCTAGACACTGAAGGTGTCTCCCTGTCTCCATAGACACCGAATGTAGGACTCAGCCCCGCCCCCGGCACCCGCGTCATTGGATTTGATTGACAGCAGCGGGAGCCAATGGCTGCGCTGCTATCAATCTATCCAATCAAGAGCCGAGGACCCCGGGCAAAGAGACAACACGTCCCCGCTCCAGGGCTCAGGTGAGTAAAACGGGGGCGGGGCTGGGGTGCCGGTCACTGCCAGGTGACCACCTTAATGCATAGGATGCACATGGGGGTTTACAGCCCCTTTAAGAGCTCTCAATCCTGATGCAGGCAGTGGGAGGAGTTATGCAAATATCAAAATGCCTTGAGAGTCAGCCTGGAGGAGTGGGCGTTCCCAGGCAAGGCTGTATTTGCATAGGTAACGCCCACATGTGATTCTGAGCCTTCTGTGATTGGCGCTGCCTCAGTACTCCTCCCAAGAGCCCTTCGCTCTGATGCAAGCAGTGGGAGGAGTTATGCAAATATCAAATTGCCTTGATGGGTGGGAGTCAGTCTGGAGGAGTGGGCGTTCCTAGGCAAGGCTGTATTTGCATAGGTAACGCCCACATGTGATTCTGAGCCTCCGTAATCGAAGGAACTGAAATCCAGTTATTAAAAGGGGCAGAGCCAGGGACAGGGACATCCTCCAGGCAGGAAATGAGGGCGGGGCTTTATCTGACTTGCTGCAGCTTCTAATGCACACGGTGAGAAGCTCACAGTATGCAGTGAAATCAGAGGAAGCCGTCTCAGTCCAGGAGAGGAGCTGCTACAACTGTGCAAGACTGAAGGGACGGCTGGGGGGAGGATTTAGAAAGTGGGTGGGGGCGTTAAAGTGGGTGTGGTCCCACTTGTTGAAGGGTTTGATCCCCGCCCCGCGGCCAAAAAGTGCATCAAAACTGCCGACCAACCCTGCAGCAACAGAGCTCAGCCAAGAACAGGTCCCGAGCCCTCTGATTGGACGATGGAGGAGGAGCAGCACATCCATGAACTCATCCCTCTGCTCCCTCCTCCTGTCAGCACATGTGCATGCAGCAAGATCTGATTGGCTCCAAGTGATGCCCCTCCTCCTCTTCCCACTCTGCTGTGCAAGGAATTCATGGAAACAGAAGGACAGATTCAGGCGCTTATATTAGCTGCTTTTAAAAAAAGATGCACCTGATGAGGTTAAGGAATGCGTTTAGGCCAGGTTCTGACCTTGTGCGTGTCGGAAACGCATGCAAAATGGCGCACTTTCCCAATACGCAAACAAGCGGACAAATGTGCAGCAGTGCCATTCATTGTTACATAGCCCCCCCCCCCCCCCCGCACATCTGCTAAGGTTTGTGTCTGCTGCGATTTTGGCCAAGGTTCAGGGGCTTTTTTATTCTCTTGTGCGTAGAGCAGCCCATTGAAAGGAATAGGCGACTCTACATGGGACACACAAGATAAGAAAGGGTGAGGGGCCCCGGAACAGTGCTGGGCCCCACCGATCGGCTCCCTGACACAGGCAGGCTGGTGTGAGATGAAGCCATCACGTGCTGACACTGCTGATAATCGCTCAGTACGGCGCCATGGACGGCCGGCTCAGAATTAGGCCATTTCTCATGCAGCATTCTGCCGATTTCACACCTTGTCTCCCACTGAGCCGCTCCCCCCGTCTTCTCCTGCTCTTCCCTACCTTCCCCCTGGCATTTCTCATGCCGGCTGGTACTCGGATGTTCCCCGTCCGCCCACCGCTTCTAATCCACCCCCCAGAGTCCTCTCCTGATCCTCTCTGCCGTGATAAAGAGGCATCACTCATACTATCTCTCCCTCCGTAGCCATCTCCACCATCCCTCCTTCCATACCCGTCTCCACCATCCCTTCTTCTGTACCCGTCTCCACCACCCCTCCTTCCATACCCATCTCCACCATCCCTCCTTCCATACCCATCTCCACCACCCCTCCTTCCATACCCATCTCCACCATCCCTCCTTCCATACCCGTCTCCACCATCCCTTCTTCTGTACCCATCTCCACCACCCCTCCTTCCATACCCATCTCCACCATCCCTCCTTCCATACCCATCTCCACCATCCCTCCTTCCATACCCATCTCCACCATCCCTCCTTCCATACCCATCTCCACCATCCCTCCTTCCATACCCGTCTCCACCACCCCTCCTTCCATCCCCATCTCCACCACCCCTCCTTCCATCCCCATCTCCACCATCCCTCCTTCCATACCCGTCTCCACCATCCCTCCTTCCATACCCGTCTCCACCATCCCTTCTTCTGTACCCATCTCCACCACCCCTCCTTCCATACCCGTCTCCACCATCCCTCCTTCCATACCCGTCTCCACCACCCCTCCTTCCATACCCATCTCCACAATCCCTCCTTCCATATCATCTCCACCACCCCTCCTTCCATACCCGTCTCCACCATCCCTTCTTCTGTACCCATCTCCACCATCCCTCCTTCCGTACCCATCTCCACCATCCCTCCTTCCATACCCATCTCCACCACCCCTCCTTCCATACCCGTCTCCACCATCCCTTCTTCTGTACCCATCTCCACAATCCCTCCTTCCATACCCGTCTCCACCATCCCTTCTTCTGTACCCATCTCAACCACCCCTCCTTCCATACCCGTCTCCACCACCCCTCCTTCCATACCCATCTCCACAATCCCTCCTTCCATATCATCTCCACCACCCCTCCTTCCATACCCATCTCCACCATCCCTTCTTCTGTACCCATCTCCACCATCCCTCCTTCCGTACCCATCTCCACCATCCCTCCTTCCGTACCCATCTCCACCATCCCTCCTTCCATACCCATCTCCACCACCCCTTCTTCCGTACCCATCTCCACCACCCCTCCTTCCATACCCGTCTCCACCATCCCTTCTTCTGTACCCATCTCCACAATCCCTCCTTCCTTACCCGTCTCCACCATCCCTTCTTCTGTACCGGTCTTCACCATCCCTCCTTCCATACCCGTCTCCATCATCCCTTCTTCCGTACCCATCTCCACCATCCCTCCTTCCATACCCATCTCCACCATCCCTCCTTCCATACCCATCTCCACCATCCCTCCTTCCGTACCCGTCTCCATCATCCCTCCTTCCGTACCCGTCCCCACCATCCCTCCTTCCATATCATCTCCACCATCCCTCCTTCTGTATCCATCTCCACCATCCCTCCTTCCATACCCGTCTCCACCATCCCTTCTTCTGTACCCATCTCCACCACCCCTCCTTCCATACCCGTCTCCACCATCCCTTCTTCTGTACCCATTTCCACCATCCCTCCTTCCGTACCCATCTCCACCATCCCTCCTTCCATACCCGTCTCCACCATCCCTCCTTCCATACCCGTCTCCATCCCTTCTTCCGTACCCATCTCCACTATCCCTCCTTCCATACCCATCTCCACCATCCCTCCTTCCATATCCATCTCCACCATCCCTCCTTCCATATCCATCTCCACTATCCCTCCTTCCATACCCATCTCCACCATCCCTCCTTCCATACCCATCTCCACCATCCCTCCTTCCGTACCCGTCTCCATCATCCCTCCTTCCATATCGTCTCCACCATCCCTCCTTCCATATCATCTCCACCATCCCTCCCTCCTTCCGTACCCATCTCCACCATCCCTCCTTCCGTACCCATCTCCATCATCCCTCCTTCCATATCGTCTCCACCATCCCTCCTTTCATACCCATCTCCACCATCCCTCCCTCCTTCTGTACCCGACTCCACCATTCCTCCTTCCGTACCCATCTCCATCATCCCTCCTTCCGTACCCATCCTTCCATACCCTGCTTCCGTACCCATCTCCACCATCCCTCCTTCCATATCCATCTCCACCATCCCTCCTTCCATACCCATATCCACCATCCCTCCTTCCATATCCATCTCCACCATCCCTCCTTCCGTACCCATCTCCACCATCCCTCCTTCCGTACCCATCTCCACCATCTCTCCTTCTGTACCCATCTCCACCATCCCTCCTTCCGTACCCATCTCCACCATCTCTCCTTCTGTACCCTTCTCCACCATCTCTCCTTCCATATCGTCTCCATCATCCCTCCTTCCATACCCATCTCCACCATCCCTCCTTCTGTACCCGTCTCCATCAATCCCTTCTTCCATATCGTCTCCATCATCCCTCCTTTCGTACTCATCTCCACCATCCCTCCTACCGTACTCGTCCCTCCTTCCATATCGTCTCCATCATCTCCCCTCCCGTACCCGTCTCCACCATCCCTCCTTCCATACTCATCTCCATCATCCCTCCTCCCGTACCCGTCTCCATCATCCCTCCTTCCATATCGTCTCCACCATCTCTCCCTCTCCACCATCTCACTCTTTCCTTTTCTCTTCTCTCTTTTCTTTCCTTCTGTTTTCTTTCCATGATGTCCCTTATTTACCCATTTTCTTTCTTTCTTTCTTTCTTTCTTTCTTTCTTTCTTTCTTTCTTTCTTTCTTTCTTCTTTCTTTCTTCTCTTTCTTTCTTTCTTTTCCTAATATTCATTGTTCCGTCTTTCCTTCTTTTCTTCCTCCTTTCCCTTTTTTTTCCCCTTCCTTCCCATTTGTTTTCTTTACTTCTTTTCCTTCCTCTACTTTGTTTTTATGCCTGTCCCTTCTTTTCTCCTTCCTGTATTTGTTTCTTATTTTTTTTCCCTTCTTTATTCCTTCCCTTCTTTATTTCTAGTTTTTTCCTTTCCTTCTCTCTTT
>JBBGZY010003147.1:5000-175000 GCA_037952925.1 Lithobates clamitans | reverse complement strand
CTCAAATGCAGGACAGGATTGCAGCAATCATGCCGATGGTAAAAGAACACTTACTGCAGGCCCAAGCAGCCCAGCAGAGGATATACAACAGGGGGGCCCAACTCCGTGTTTTCTCACCTGGTGACAGGGTCCTGGTGTTAGTTCCCACTGTTGAGAGCAAGTTCCTGGCTAGGAAGTGGCAAGGTCCCTTTGAAGTAATTGAAAGAGTTGGGGAGGTCAATTACAAGGTATATCAACCAGGGAAAAGGAAGCCCGAACAGATTTACCATATAAACCTGTTAAAGCCCTGGAAGGATAGACTGGCGTTAACTGCGAGGTCCCTCCCGGTAATGCCTAAGGGTGTTGAGTCCCTTCTGATCCCCGAAGTCACTATTCCAGACACCCTGCCATATTCCCATAAGCAGGAAACTAGACAATTCCTGATAAGAAATAGAGAGCAATTTTCAGAGTTACCTGGCACGACTTCAGCAGTTCAGCATGATATTGTTACTGAACCTGGGGTCCGTGTCAAGCTCAAACCGTACTGAATTCCTGAAGCAAGGAGAAAGGATATCAGCGAGGAAGTTAAAAGAAAGTTGGAGCTAGATGTCATTGAGAAATCCAATAGTGACTGGTCTAGCCCCATCGTGTTAGTCCCAAAACCGGATGGCACTTGGAGGTTCTGTAATGACTTCAGGAAGCTTAATGCAGTGACAAAGTTTGACACGTATCCAATGCCCAGAGTGGACGAACTTATAGACCGACTTGGCAAGGCTCGCTATCTGACCACTTTGGACTTGACAAAAGGTTATTGGCAAATACCCCTGACTGGTAGCGCCAAAGAGAAGACCGCATTTGTGACCCCGGAGGGTTCCTTTCAATACAAAAACATGCCTTTTGGGTTGCAAAATGTCCCCATGACATTTCAGAGGGCCATGGACCGGACTCTAAGACCCCACTGACAATATGCAGCAGCATATCTAGATGACATAGTGGTACATAACACTGACTGGGAGTCTCACTTGCCCCGAGTCTAGGCTGTCCCTGATTCCCTCTTCAAAGAAGGTTTTACGGCAAATCCCAAAAAATGTGCCATTGGTCTAGAGGAAGCCAAGTATTTGGGCTACACTATTGGCCGTGGTGTCATAAAACCTCAAGTGAATAAAATAGAAGCCATCCAGGAATGGCCACGTCCTGCAAACAAGAAGCAGGTCAGGGCCTTTCTTGGCATTGCGGGGTATTATAGAAGATTTATCCCAAATTTTTCAACTATAGCTGCCCCACTGACAGACCTTACGAAAGGGAAAGACTCTGTAATGGTGAAATGGTCCTCAGTAGCAGAGGAATCTTTCCAAGTCCTGAAGAAGGCTCTTTGTGCACAGCCAGTACTGTACTCCCTTGATTTCTCCAAAGATTTTTTGGTTCAGACAAATGCGTCTGATGTTGGTATCGGGGCAGTACTATCACAGGTACACAATGGGGAAGAACACCCTGTGGTGTACCTAAGCAGAAAGCTCAATGACCATGAGAAAAGGTATGCAGTCATTGAAAAGGAGTGTTTAGCCATAAAGTGGGCCGTGGACGCACTCAGGTACTATTTGTTAGGGCGCCAGTTTGAGTTAATAACTGACCATGCTCCTCTGAAATGGATGGCCCAAAAGAAGGAGACTAATAGACGGTGAACCGGTGGTTTTTGGCTCTACAGGATTACTCATTCACTGTAAAACACAGGCCAGGTGTTGAAATGGGGAATGTAGATGCCCTGTCCCGTGTTCACTCCTGTTGCGCTACAGGTGTTCCAACCCTGGGGTTGAAACAAGGGGGGAGAATATGTAGCAGAGCATCCCAGAGAGAGCCAGGAAAAGTCCTGTTTGGGGTTTATACATCTCCCAGGCTCCTCTAATACACGTTCAGGGATCTCTGATCCATGTTCCAGTTCAGGTCTTGGTCCTCTCCCCCAGGCTAATTTAAGCTCACCTGAGCAGACAGCCTTTGCTCTTGGCCTGGGATACTCAGACAACTTCTGTGTAGGAAAGCAAAAAGGTATGTGGAAGCTGACAAGCTGTAGGCTTGCTCAGCCTGGTAGTTAGGATCTGTAAATATTGTTTAGTTAGTGCAGAGACACGGCTAGGTTTTGTTTTGGCTATTTTTGTTCCTATTTGTATTTTTGGAACACTGTACAGCACCTGTATATAGACTTTTATATATCACAAATAAACACTGCACTGTTTGTCACTATTTCACTGGATTTGGTATCTGTGCCTGAAAGACTGCTCATCCCAGGGAGCTTTGTACCTGCTACCTGTCCCCCAGGTTACAGTATGTGTGTGTGTGATAGATTTTATATATATATATATATATATATATATATATATATATATATATATATATATATATATATATGTGTATGTATGTATGTATGTGTATAATACACATATATATATATATATATATATATAATATGTATGTGTGTGTGTGTATGTATGTACAGAACAATAAACAGCAGAGTAGAGACATCACAAAATTGCACTCCAAATCATGTGCGACTAGAAGCGGCAATATTTCAGAATCCCACACTGCCGGTGAATAATTCAATGACTGAAATCCTAGGAACTGCACTGCTATTTTTCAGGAGGAATTCAAGACATCAAAATAGGATTTTGCACGCACTGTAAAATCATTTTCTCTGCATTTAATGCAGAACATGGCACTAATCAAAAGATCAGAATCAATGAGTTATAGTGCCACCTGCAGGATGCTAGGAACAAATAATAGAGGAACACCACTAGTGGTGGGTCTTACCTGTTCACAAGTCCTTCAATTGTTAGAAAAAATCAGTTAGTAACAAGCAGTAAAAATAGAACAAAACTCCAAAATAGCCAACCACACCAACACAGCTAAAGGGGTGGGCGCTGTGTCCTTCAAAGAACACCAAGATAGATGTTATGGTAAGCACAAAAGTCCTACCTTCTCTTCTGTTCATTAAAGGATACAGCATTGATCAAGATATCACAACCAGCTGTGGCTGAAATGGAAACGGATGCCCTGCAAAAAAAAAAAAAAGGTTGGCTCAATGAATAAACAGGTAAATTGGGTTTGAGTTCCTCTTTTTGATCCAATGACCTTGAGCCAACAACCAGCTTAGTACACCCTTATCCACCCATAGACACTTTGCATCCATTGTAAAGATTTTCCATTGAAACAGGAAAAACAATATCCAGGCAAGCAACATTGGTTACTAGAAGCATACTGGCAAAAATGCCTTGGTCAACCTGGTATCCAACACAAGGCCCAGATGGGAGAATGGTATCAATGACGACTTTGAGATTTAGCAGCTATCCAAATTCCTCCTGAGGGATTCTTAAATTACTCTCCAATTCCAGACAAGATCTTGTGCCCAGAAGAGCTTCACTATAACCTTCTATACATATCTCACAAAGTTGCAACAGAATTAGAACCTGTGTAAACACCTGTGGCGCCGATGCCAGGGAAGAGTGACAAACTAATAATGTTCCTCCCCCACTGAAAAATGAAGGGAATATTGGTGACCTCAGAAGATGGGAATATGAAGATAAGCATCCTTGATATCTACGGAGGCCAGAAAACCTCTGTGATGATGTGAGGCCACCAATTGGACTAATTCTTTCCCGAAGGTATTGAGCGCCTATCGATCCAGAATGGGTCAATCCCAGTTCTTCTTGGGAACTGTGAATACATTCCAATAGAACTCCCAGAACCTTTGTAAGGAGACAAAATCAATGATCACCCCTTGAACCAGCATTGACACAGTTTGGAAGAGACAAACTAATCTGATAGGAAAAGCTTTATTTTGTGCCTGGAAACACCTATTTTCGAAATTAATTTCCAAATTCATTCAGATGTGACTCATCCAGAAGTCATATGACAGAAGAATTTCCCCACCACTAAATTGTGGCTAATTAGACATAATGCCCCACAGGCACTGCAAAATCATGTGGAAAAACTTTCAAGCATCTAGGAAGCTGGTCTATCAGCAAATTGGGGGGGAACTCCATATTAATGCTTGTGGGCTTAGGAATAAGATATCAAATAATAAGAAAAGAACATTTTAAAAATCTAAAAATGAAGAAACTCGATTATTTAAATATTACAAAAAATATAACAGAATTTGTAAAAAGAAAACCAAGGCCACAAAACTGAAAATGAATGATGGGTTACAAAAGAGTAGGACAAACTCCCAAAAATTCTTCACATATATTAACAGTAAAAAGGTCAGCTCTGAGCTTGCAGGCACCTTTTGAGAGAAGGGTTTGATTGTAACCTAAGATAATAAAGTTAATGTGACAGCGCTGCATATATAATAAGCTCAAATAATAATATATGAAAATCAACTTAAGAAAAATAATAATAAGCAATGAAAAACGTCCATATATGAATACAAGTGAATAATGCTCAATGAAAAACGTCCAAATATGTGTGACGATTCTTCTGCTAAAAAGCAAGTAAAACGAAATACAAAAAAAAGGCTGTTTTTTTTTTTATTATTGTATTTCGTTTTACTTGCTTTTTAGCAGAAGAATTGTCACACATATTTGGACGTTTTTCATTGATTAATATTATTTTTCTTATGTTGATTTTTATATTTATTATTTGAGCTTATTATATATGCAGCACTGTCAAATTCACTTTATGATCTTCTTTTTCTTGTGGGAACACTTAGGTGACAGCAGCAGCATTCATTTACTTTTATAGTACTTTCTTTTTAGTGTTAGTTTATTGATTAGCAGCACGCAACTACCTTTCTAATGGATTGTAACCTAAGGCTATTCCAGACCCACTTATTAGCTTAAGGGGTCATTACGTCTGGTGAGTGCAATAGAGTGTCAGAGTGGACACCAGTGCTGAGCATGGAGGTGCATTATAGTCCTGGGTATTGAGGAAGAACACAGTCTATGGCAGTGGTCATCAACCCTGTTCTCAGGGCCCACTAACAGGCCAGGTTTGCAAGATAACTGAAATACATCACAGGTGATATCATTTGCTGCTCAGTGATTACAGTATTCTAGTCTGCATCTCCCCAAGGTAACACATAAAACCTGGCCTGTTAGTGGGCCCCAAGGACAGGGTTGATGACCACTGGTGTATGACACCAGCAAAAGTTGGACTCATTTATACTTTCACGGATGTCAGGGGAGGACTTTTATAGCACGGTGTTGTCTTTGGATGGAGGTGTTTTATAGTTCTGCACTTTGAGAAAGAATACCATGAACAGCACAGGAAGCAAATAGTCTTTCTAGACACAGTGTTTTATTCAGTCTGAATATTTTATAAAACACTTTTCATACTAGTGTTTAAAGAAAAGTTTGTGGGTAAAAAATGTATCACTTCATTTATTGCACCATTCACTTTTATTAAGTTGAAATTTAATGTATTATTATTTTAATGTATTATTTGATGCGTGGGCAAGTTTTTATAAGCACGACGTGAAAATGTTTACTCTTTTAACCACTTCAGCCCTGGAAGATTTGACTGCTCAATGACCAGGCCATTTTTTGTGATACGGCGCTGCGTCGCTTTAACTGACGCGCGGTCGTGTGACGTTGTACCTAAGTGATATTGACGTCCTTTTTTTTCCCACAAATAGAGCTTTCTTTTGGTGGTATTTGATCATCTCTGCGCTATAAACAAAAAAAGACTGACAATTTTTTTTTTTAAAAACACAATATTTTGTACTTTTTGCTATAATAAATATCCCCAATTTTTTTTAAAGAAAAGCAAATTTTTTCCTCAGGTTGGGCCAATATGTCTTCTACATATTTTTGGTAATAAAAATCGCAATAAGCGTATAATGATTGGTTTGCACATTATAGCGTCTACAAAATAGGGGATAGATTTAGGGCATTTTTATTAATTTTTTTTTTTACTAGTAATGGTGGTGATTTGCGATTTTTAAATCGGGACTGACATTATGGTGGACAGATCAGACACTTTTGACACATTTATGGGACCATTGGCATTTATACAGCGATACAGTGCTATAAAAATGCACCGATTACTGTGTAAATGTCACTGGCAGGGAAAGGGTTAACAGTAGGGGGCAATCAAGGGGTTAACTGTGTTACCTAGGGAGTGATTCTAGCTGGAGGGGGGGTGGGACGGACTGCTTGGGTGAGGAGAGCAATCGTTGTTCATACTTAGTATGAACAACAGATCGCTCTCCTCACCCCAGCCAGCACGGAGATCTGCCTGTCTGTGTGGAGCGATCGCGGGTGCCCGGTGGTCATCGCAACCGCCAGGCACACGCATCGTACGCCCCCCAGTGGTCAAAAGGTGAACCGATGTACAGTTACGTCGGTTCACCCAGGGGTGCCAACCTGCCACAGTATAACTGCGGTGGCTGGTTGGGAAGGGGTTAATGACTGGCTGGCATGTTACCACTGGATTGCATAAAGCCAATGTGGTGCCTACATTTTAAAAGGGATAAAAGTTTTTACCATTTCAGTGTTTGCAGACGATGCCAAGCGATGCAGTGGAATTTTAGCCTTACAGGATGTGTACGTGTTTTTTTTATTGGTTGAACTAGATGGGTTAGTGTCTCCTTTAAACCTGACCAACTATGTAGCAAGCTCTTACAGATGGAATAGTCTTGTGTCAACCAACTTCTGGCCATATAGTATATCTGGTGCCTAAACTCAAAGGCACTTGAACTATGTCTGACAAAACTTGGAAGAGGTTTATGGTGATATATATATATTTATATTACTGTATTCACTGCTGTGTTTTGCAAGGAAAGCATGAGGCTACCAATCACAGTGATCACATGGTACCCAGCCCCTTGGATCAGCTGGGTACAGTGTCTCTGTATACCGTGCTGACATTACCCTAGTGGGCGTCTCAGAGTCCTTGCAGCCCTGTTTGGGCCAAAGGTGGTGAGTGCAATAACAATAACTACTTTCTCCAATATTAATGATGCATATATTTGTATACACATTTTATAGTCTACTTATTATATTGGTGTTGATTGACCCTCTATTATCTTGTAGAAAATGTACTAGACGCCTCCCGAAGAAGCGGCTTGACCGCAAAACTGTAGAGGTCACGTCCTGAAAGTACTAACAACTCGCCTTTATTCACCTGTATAGGCACTATAATTAAGTCTGAGTCAACATTGCTGTAAACATTTATTGTATGTGTTTATGTACCATTGTATCCTTGTACGGATTATTTTAATGTCTTATACTTTAACCACTTGACGACCGCCTCACGCCGATGTACGTCGGCAAAGTGGCACGGACAGGCAAAATCACGTACAAGGTACGTGATTTGCCTTCCGCGGGTGGGGGGTCCGATCGGACCCCCCCCCGGTGCCCGAGGCGGTCGTCTTTTGTCCAGCGGCGATCGGTGATGAGGGGGAGACCATCCGTTCGTGGCCCCCCCCCTCGCGATCGCCGCCAGCCAATCGAATCATTCCTTTGCTGCTGTATGCTAAACAGCAGCAAAGGAAATGATGTCATCTCTCCTCGGCTCGGTAATTTCCGTTCCGGCCCGAGGAGAGAAGACATCAATGTGAGTGCACCAACACACACACACAGTAGAACATGCCAGGCACACAAAACACCCCGATCCCCCCCCCCCCCCCCCCCGATCGCCCCCCGATCCCCCCCCAATCACCCCCCCCCCCCCTGTCACAAACTGACACCAGCAGTTTTTTTTTTTTTCTGATTACTGCATAGTGTCAGTTTGTGACAGTTACAGTGTTAGGGCAGTGAGTATTACCCCCCTTTAGGTCTAGGGTACCCCCCTAACCCCCCCTAATAAAGTTTTAACCCCTTGATCACCCCCTGTCACCAGTGTCACTAAGCGATCATTTTTCTGATCGCTGTATTAGTGTCGCTGGTGACGCTAGTTAGTGAGGTAAATATTTAGGTTCGCCGTCAGCGTTTTATAGCGTCAGGGACCCCCATATACTACCTAATAAATGTTTTAACCCCTTGATTGCCCCCTAGTTAACCCTTTCACCACTGATCACCGTATAACCGTTACGGTTGACGCTGGTTAGTTCGTTTATTTTTTATAGTGTCAGGGAACCCGCCGTTTATTACCGAATAAAGGTTTAGCCCCCCGATCGCCCGGCGGTGATATGCGTCGCCCCAGGCAGCGTCAGATTAGCGCCAGTACCGCTAACACCCACGCACGCAGCATGCGCCTCCCTTAGTGGTATAGTATCTGATCGGATCAATATCTGATCCGATCAGATCTATACTAGCGTCCCCAGCAGTTTAGGGTTACCAAAAACGCAGTGTTAGCGGGATCAGCCCAGATACCTGCTAGCACCTGCGTTTTGTGCCTCCGCCCAGCCCACCCAAGTGCAGTATCGATCGATCACTGTCACTTACAAAACACTAAACGCATAACTGCAGCGTTCGCAGAGTCAGGCCTGATCCCTGCGATCGCTAACAGTTTTTTTGGTAGCATTTTGGTGAACTGGCAAGCACCAGCCCCAGGCGTCAGGTTAGCGCCAGTACCGCTAACACCCACGCCCGCAGCATACGCCTCCCTTAGTGGTATAGTATCTGAACGGATCAATATCTGATCCGATCAGATCTATACTAGCGTCCCCAGCAGTTTAGGGTTCCCAAAAACGCAGTGTTAGCGGAATCAGCCCAGATACCTGCTAGCACCTGCGTTTTGCCCCTCCGCCCGGCCCAGCCCAGCCCACCCAAGTGCAGTATCGATCGATCACTGACACTTACAAAGCACTAAACGCATAACTGCAGCGTTCGCAGAGTCAGGCCTGATCCCTGCGATCGCTAACAGTTTTTTTTGTAGCGTTTTGGTGAACTGGCAAGCACCAGCCCCAGGCAGCGTCAGATTAGCGCCAGTACCGCTAACACCCACGCATGCACCGTACACCTCCCTTAGTGGTATAGTATCTGATCGCATCAATATCTGATCCGATCAGATCTATACTAGCGTCACCAGCAGTTTAGGGTTCCTAAAAACGCAGTGTTAGCGGGATCAGCCCAGATACCTGCTAGCACCTGCGTTTTGCCCCTCCGCCCGGCCCGGCCCAGCCCACCCAAGTGCAGTATCGATCGATCACTGTCACTTACAAAACACTAAACGCATAACTGCAGCGTTCGCAGAGTCAGGCCTGATCCCTGCGATCGCTAACAGTTTTTTGGTAGCGTTTTGGTGAACTGGCAAGCGCCAGCGGCCTAGTACACCCCGGTCGTAGTCAAACCAGCACTGCAGTAACACGTGGTGACGTGGCGAGTCCCATAAGTGCAGTTGAAGCTGGTGAGGTGGCAAGCACAAGTAGTGTCCCGCTGCCACCAAAAAGACAAACACAGGCCCGTCGTGCCCATAGTGCCCTTCCTGCTGCATTCGCCAATCCTAATTGGGAACGCACCGCTTCTGCAGCGCCCGTACTTCCCCCATTCACATCCCCAACCAAATGCAGTCGGCTGCATGAGAGGCATTTTTATGTCCTCCCGAGTACCCCTACCCAACGAACCCCCCAAAAAAGATGTCGTGTCTGCAGCAAGCGCGGATATAGGCGTGACACCCGCTATTATTGTCCCTCCTGTCCTGACAATCCTGGTCTTTGCATTGGTGAATGTTTTGAACGCTACCATTCACTAGTTGAGTATTAGCGTAGGGTACAGCATTGCACAGACTAGGCGCACTTTCACAGGGTCTCCCAAGATGCCATCGCATTTTGAGAGACCCGAACCTGGAACCGGTTACCGTTATAAAAGTTAGTTACAAAAAAAGTGTAAAAAAAAAAAAAAAATATGAAATAAAAAAAAATAGTTGTTGTTTTATTGTTCTCTCTCTCTCTATTCTCTCTCTCTATTGTTCTGCTCTTTTTTACTGTATTCTATTCTGCAATGTTTTATTGTTATTGTTATTATGTTTTATCATGTTTGTTTTTCAGGTGTGTAATTATTTACACTTTACTGTGCTTTATTGTTAACCATTGTTAACCATTTTTTTGTCTTCAGGTACGCCATTCACGACTTTGAGTGGTTATACCAGAATGATGCCTGCAGGTTTAGGTATCATCTTGGTATCATTCTTTTCAGCCAGCGGTCGGCTTTCATGTAAAAGCAATCCTAGCGGCTAATTAGCCTCTAGACTGCTTTTACAAGCCGTGGGAGGGAATGCCCCCCCCCCCCACCGTCTTCCGTGTTTTTCTCTGGCTCTCCTGTCTCAACAGGGAACCTGAGAATGCAGCCGGTGATTCAGCCAGCTGACCATAGAGCTGATCAGAGACCAGAGTGGCTCCAAACATCTCTATGGCCTAAGAAACCGGAAGCTACGAGTATTTCATGACTTAGATTTCGCCGGATGTAAATAGCGCCATTGGGAAATTGGGGAAGCATTTTATCACACCGATCTTGGTGTGGTCAGATGCTTTGAGGGCAGAGGAGAGATCTAGGGTCTAATAGACCACAATTTTTTCAAAAAAGAGTACCTGTCACTACCTATTGCTATCATAGGGGATATTTACATTCCCCGAGATAACAATAAAAATGATTTAAAAAAAAAATATGAAAGGAACAGTTTAAAAGTAAGATTAAAAAAGCAAAAAAATAATAAAGAAAAAAAAAAAAAAAAAACACCCCTGTCGCCCCCTGCTTTTGCACTAAGGCGAACGCAAGCGGCGGTCTGTCGTCAAACGTAAACAGCAATTGCACCATGCATGTGAGGTATCACCGCGAAGGCCAGATCGAGTGCAGTAATTTTTCCAGTAGACCTCCTCTGTAAATCTAAAGTGGTAACCTGTAAAGGCTTTTGAAGGCTTTTAAACATGTATTTATTTTGTTGCCACTGCACGTTTGTGCGCAATTTTAAAGCATGTCATGTTTGGTATCCATGTACTCGGCCTAAGATCATCTTTTTTATTTCATCAAACATTTGGGCAATATAGCGTGTTTTAGTGCATTAAAATTAAAAAAAGTGTGTTTTTTCCCCAAAAAATGCGTTTGAAAAATCGCTGCGCAATTACTGTGTGAAAAAAAAAATGAAACACCCACCATTTTAATCTGTAGGGCATTTGCTTTAAAAAATATATAATGTTTGGGGGTTCAAAGTAATTTTTTTGCAAAAAAAAAAAACTTTTTCATGTAAACAATAAGTGTCAGAAAAGGCTTTGTCTTCAAGTGGTTAGAAGAGTGGGTGATGTGTGACATAAGCTTCTAAATGTTGTGCATAAAATGCCAGGACAGTTCAAAACTCCCCCAAATGACCCCATTTTGGAAAGTAGACACCCCAAGCTATTTGCTGAGAGGCATGTCGAGTCCATGGAATATTTTATATTGCGACACAAGTTGCGGGAAAGAGACAAATTTTTTTTTTTTTTTTTTTTTTTTGCACAAAGTTGTCACTAAATGATATATTGCTCAAACATGCCATGGAAATATGTGAAATTACACCCCAAAATACATTCTGCTGCTTCTCCTGAGTACGGGGATACCACATGTGTGAGACTTTTTGGGAGCCTAGCCGCGTACGGGACCCCGAAAACCAAGCACCGCCTTCAGGCTTTCTAAGGGCGTGAATTTTTGATTTCACTCTTCACTGCCTATCACAGTTTTGGAGGCCATGGAATGCCCAGGTGGCACAAAACCCCCCCAAATGACCCCATTTTGGAAAGTAGACACCCCAAGCTATTTGCTGAGAGGTATAGTGAGTATTTTGCAGACCTCACTTTTTGTCACAAAGTTTTGAAAATTGAAAAAAGAAAAAAAAAAATGTTTTTTCTTGTCTTTCTTCATTTTCAAAAACAAATGAGAGCTGCAAAATACTCACCATGCCTTTCAGCAAATAGCTTGGGGTGTCTACTTTCCAAAATGGGGTCATTTGGGGGGTTTTGTGCCACCTGGGCATTCCATGGCCTCCGAAACTGTGATAGGCAGTAAAGAGTGAAATCAAAAATTTTCACCCTTAGAAATCCTGAAGGCAGTGATTGGTTTTCGGGGTCCAGTACGCGGCTAGGCTCCCAAAAAGTCCCACACATGTGGTATCCCCATACTCAGGAGAAGCAGCTAAATGTATTTTGGGGTGCAATTCCACATATGCCCATGGCCTGTGTGAGCAATATATCATTTAGTGACAACTTTATGAAAAAAAAAAAAAAAAAAGTGTCACTTTCCCGCAACTTGTGTCAAAATATAAAATATTCCATGGACTCAATATGCCTCTCAGCAAATAGCTTGGGGTCTCTACTTTCCAAAATGGGGTCATTTTGGGGGGTTTTGTGCCACCTGGGCATTCCATGGCCTCCGAAACTGTGATAGGCAGTAAAGAGTGAAAGCAAAAATTTACACCCTTAGAAATCCTGAAGGCGGTGATTGGTTTTCAGGGTCCTGTACGCGGCTAGGCTCCCAAAAAGTCCCACACATGTGGTATCCCCATACTCAGGAGAAGCAGCTAAATGTATTTTGGGGTGCAATTCCACATAGGCCCATGGCCTGTGTGAGCAATATATCATTTAGTGACGACTTTTTGTAAATATTTTTTTTTTTTTTTGTCATTTTTCAATCACTTGGGACAAAAAAAATAAATATTCAATGGGTTCAACATGCCTCTCAGCAATTTCCTTGGGGTGTCTACTTTCCAAAATGGGGTCATTTGGGGGGGTTTTGTACTGCCCTGCCATTTTAGCACCTCAAGAAATGACATAGGCAGTCATAAACTAAAAGCTGTGTAAATTCCAGAAAATGTACCCTAGTTTGTAGACGCTATAACTTTTGCGCAAACCAATAAATATACGCTTATTGACATTTTTTTTACCAAAGACATGTGGCCGAATACATTTTGGCCTAAATGTATGACTAAAATTTAGTTTATTGGATTTTTTTTATAACAAAAAGTAGAAAATATCATTTTTTTTCAAAATTTTCGGTCTTTTTCCGTTTATAGCGCAAAAAATAAAAACCGCAGAGGTGATCAAATACCATCAAAAGAAAGCTCTATTTGTGGGAAGAAAAGGACGCAAATTTCGTTTGGGTACAGCATTGCATGACCGCGCAATTAGCAGTTAAAGCGACGCAGTGCCAAATTGGAAAAAGACCTCTGGTCCTTAGGCAGCATAATGGTCCGGGGCTCAAGTGGTTAATAAATTGAAAAATTTTACATAAATTGGTCTATATCCCTCTGGTACCGCAATAGTCCTAAGATTCCTAGAAAAAAGGTAGGACCGGATTGGAGAGGTCCTATTAGGTTCCCTTCCCCTTTTTCAACCACATTGCTCCGTGCTGACATTAAAACAAAGCGATTACTATTCATTCATATTACTATTCACTGGATAAAGGCCTGCTAATCTGCCATTGATGGGTGTACCCCTGTTAAAAGGGATTAAAGTGACACTAAATGATGATTTTATTTTCCAAGAATAATCCATACACATCCACTATTTAAGGGTCCTGTATTCCGTTTTTCATTAATGTTTCTTATTGTGTTTTTCTGCCTCTTTGTACTGTCATTGTGAGCTCCAAAACGTCTTCTTTTCCCACCTCCCTTCTATTTGTTTAGAATGAGAAGTGCACAACAGTATTTCTGCTCTATGCACACTACACATGCCATAGTTCATAGGCCCTACCTAGTCCATCTCAGGAGCTAGCAAGAGAGAGTGGCTAATTTCCTACATACAGTGGGACCATGCACAGCCACTCTTAAAGAGGACGTTGGATCACACAAAAACAAAGGGCTTTGGACGAGGCTGACCGCAATATAGTGTTCTTTTTAATGTTAAAGTAGCATTAAAGGCAAACTTGTTTTCATTTCAGATAGAGTAAGGGAGGGTTATAACCTCTGTAAGGATTATTTTTGCCATCTGTGTCACATTGGTGAGATTTACCTTTTACTTCCTGTCCTATAGCCATTATAGCATATATAGCTATAGGAAGAGTAAGGAAATCCCTCTAAAGTGAGGGAATCCCTGGTTGTCACCAGAACTACGCCTATTCTGAGGACAACCTAACATTTAAGTTTTTTCTTTTCCTTTCATTTTTGGTGATAATGATAAACAGGACAAATAGAGAAGGTGATGCACACTAATGGGGAGAGGTGTTACTAAGCCCTCTCCACTCTTTCCAAAACAAAATAAGTTTTCCGTTATAATTTAAAATATTTTAACATACTTGAATACAATTTTCGTTTATTAATTTTTTACCAGAGCATAGCTGGGGTGGGCACTGCCTGAGTCCAGTGCTGAGCAACACGCAAAGAAGAAGCCACACAGTGTTCAATTCTAGTACAGCTGATGAGATATCTGCCTTAACCAGTGCAGATAGGGTAATTGTGGCGCAAACCGTTTCCCAGCACGCTCATAACAAAGAGAAATAAGTAGAAGTTTTCTTTGCTTAAAGTTCCAGAAAAGAACAATTTTTTTTTATAAATCTTTTTATTAATTTTCGTAACTGACAAACAAACCTAAACACAAACAGGACATCATACACACTGAGCCAAAAATATAATAATACAATTTCAGAATCCAGTCTATCAATTATTAATCCACAAAGGGAAAAAAAAAAAAAAAGAAGCAAACGATTTTTAAAATAAACATTGATTCCTACTTTCCCCAATGACCCCTAACATCACTCATATGGGAGCATACTTATTTTAAACAATGGCCCTCGTGGGCATTCAATGCTGTATACGGTTATCCAGCCACCTTTCCCACACTTTATCATATTTACTAGGACAGCCCCTATTCATGTAAATATCTCTATACAATGGAAGATTATTATTTACCAATTGTTTCCAGTAGGGGACCGAGGTTTCTTCCAATGCAGCGCTATAGCTTTTCTTGCTCAATAGACAAACGGACATAAAAACTGGTAAGGGAGCAGAAGTGATAGAATTCAACAGATTCACCACTTCCACCCAAAAGATAGCCATTTATGGACAATTCCAGAAAATATGTGTGAAATCCCCCTGATTCGCGCCACATCGCCAACACTCCGAAGAATACATAGGATTTATCTTTTTAAGTGGCGTAATATATGCTCTATGTACTAATTTATATTGAATCATACGATCTCTTAAGGATATCAAAGATCGCAGAAGGTAATCCCACACACCCCTCCAATCCCTCCGTATCTAAATCTGGTATATCTCGCACCCACCTATCTCTCAAAGCCACTAATAGCGGGATAGAAATGAATATATGATGAGATTACAATCTCAAGGTGGACTTAGAGACACTCAGACCTAAGTACTAATTCTTTTTTTTTTTTTTTTTCAAATTTATTATTTATTTAATCATAGGACATTTTCGAGAACATACATAGAAGAAAAAAACATAACATAACATTAAATTGAACATCGCAATTTTAAGACATAACATTATATCAACCGTGCAGTAAGTTAGATCACCATCTGAAATAACTCTCACGTTTGGCAGTAGGAGAAAAAAAAAAAAAAAAAAAAAAACACAAACCCATATTATCTCCTATACATTAACGCTATAATCAGCCAGAACCCCTATATAATGCTTCCCCTATAGTCTCGGACCCGTCCCACTTAATCTTCTACCATTATAAATTAACAACCAACCCAAACAAAAAAGAAAAAAAGAAAAATAGAGCCACTTCATGGAGGTAACCCTCCAGCGTGCCTGCCCAACCAGGGGGAAGTATAGATAAAAAACCTTAGATACCCCTCCTAACTATTCCAATTGTAATCCAGGAGGGCACTTTCCTCCTCTCAGTTCAAAAAGATATTCCACAACGACCAGGTCCTGGAGTAACGCTCCTGCTGATGTCGAGCGGAAAGAACTAGATCCTCTAATTTACTAATCTATTTCACTTTACGCAACCATATCCCTATTGTCGGGGGTAATGAGGATTTCCATGTCAGAGGAACACAAGCCTTAGCTGCATCTTAAAGATGCCTAATAATAGATTCCTTGTATACCTTTTCTGGTATGCAAGACGCATGAAGAATAAAAAAGGCCGGGTTCTCTGGGATCGTATAGTCTGTACATATTTGAAGAATGCGTCTAACCTCTGTCCAGAAGTGCTTTAATTTAAGACATTCCCAAAAGATATGTAACATAGTGCCTTTGTCTTTCTGACATCTCCAACATAAGTCCAAGGAATCAGGGAAGATTTTCTTCAATCTCACTGGCGTTCTATACCATAGAGTAAAAATTTTGAAATTGGTCTCTTGAATTTTTGTACAAATCGATGATTTGTGTGTAAACTTAAGGATATGTTTTAACTGTCCTGTGCTGAAAGATTTACCCAGCTCCCGCTCCCACTCACTGACACACTTCAAAAAGTCTGCTTCCGCCGGTGAGATCAATAAGTGATAATTAGCCGCTAATGTATGAGCCATTAATCCAAGCTCTGAACAAAATTTCTCAAAAACATTAAAGGACCTGATCTAATGTCTTGGAGCTGGAAGAGTATTAAGAATGTGGGTGATCTGTAGAGCATTCCAAAATCTTAATCTGAACGTACCCTCCTGTTCCATCAAAAAACTGTGACTGAAAGGTATGAAGAAGCTGGAAATATCTAAATAAGTGGGAGCTTGGAATAATAAAAATCGAAGTTAGTGTAGAGAAAGTAGAAAGTAGGCTCCGATCAGTAATCACTTGAGAAAGTAGTTTAATATTATACTTACTCCATGCAATAGGCTCTGGTGCTTTAAAAAATTGAGGAAGAGTAGGATTACACCATAAAGGAGCACTTGGAGAAAAAGCACCCTTAGGATAATGCTCACATCTAAGACCAGCCTTCCAAGCTCGAATAGTAATAAGCATCAAAGGGGTCAGCTGCTATGGTGGCCTACGGCCCCTAAATAAGAGAGCCTTCAGGGCATCCACAAAGTTATATATATCAGGATTCAGCCATCATTTGGCCGTAACCAACTGAGCGGCTAAAAAATATCTATATAGATCCGGGAAAGCTAGTCCCCCCTGCTCACAAGGGCGCATTAGAGTAGAGTAGTTCATTTGTACCTGGGATTCTTCGATCCCCATAAAAAAAGATGAAGAGTTTGTTTAATTTGGTGAAAAAGGACATAGGAAGCGACTGAGGAGAGTGTCTAAATAAATACATAAATTTGGGTATGATTTTCATTTTTAGAAGATTAATATATGTCCTAATAAAGACAATGGTAGAGACTTCCATACTTTCAATTTCGACCCAATATCTCCCAAAATGGCGTCAAATTCAGAAAAGAACATTTTAAAAAAACGTAAAATGCAATTTTAAAATTGATTTTTTTTTTTAAGTCATGTCATGTGAATGGTGACATGTAACAAATGTAAAGTGGGTATTATCCCAATATGGCTGCAAAAGTGGAAATGCCCTTTCACTTGAATTTTTTTTTGGCTTGAGTAAGCAATAATTATAGCCTGCATACTGTTTTAGGGCTCATTCACAAATGCATTTTGCACATATTTTCAGGCACAAATTTTGTAAGCTGCTTTTTTTTTTTTTTTTTTTTTTTAAATTCCTTTATTTTGATATACAGAAGGCATAGAAATACAGTCTAGGTTACAGCAGGTTACGTATTCCATACAAAAATACTTTTGAATCATATGAAGTATGACTGTAGCCCAAAATCCAAGTTATTTACCAAGCAAATATGGTAGCATAGATATGTTCCAGCCAAAAGTATATCTGTTTCATACATAATATATTATATTAAGGTTGCCTACCAACGGGCCTCCTTGCATAGAACTTAAATTGTTTATGAACAGTTTTGCTATATATTATAATATTTAAACCTTTAAAGACAGATATGTCTTTTGCTATACAAGTGAGTGTTACCTGCTCACCTCAAAAAATGTCGTTCACATTATATTCATTACCGCCGTCACCACGGCTGCTTAGTGAGCTGATCAAAACACAAAATACTAAAGAGAAGAAAAGAGTAGAAGGTGGAAGGAAAGGCGGGGTAGGAAAAGGGAAGGGGAGGCGTGAAAGGGTGAGAAGAGGGCAAAAAAGAAGGGGTTGTACAGGAATGGCTGCGACACCGCCCCCAACTCGATCCCACCTGTCACACTCCAAAGGGGTGTACATATATATCTGTTTCAATGGGGTCCTTGGGGTTGTATCTCAGGTAGGCGGAGATTGTGTCTCTGCCATGTCCTGCAGATATGCGTCTGTACCAACAAAATATCTCCAGGGTCTCCATTTGTCGATAAATTGTTCCTCTTTGTTTTGTAGAGTTGCCGTCAGTTCCTCCATACGTAAAATACAGTTAACTTTTGAATACCACAGGACCCTGGTCGGAGGGAGAGGATTCCGCCAGAGCGCCGGAATGCATGTCCTAGCTGCGTTTAGGAGTTGCATTGTCAATGTTTTCTTGTACTTTTGGATCGGTCTTGTGGTCAGGTGTAGGAGGCATGCGGCCGGGTTATCTTTGAGATCGACCGAGGTCAGACTTTGAATAGTCGAAGTCACCTCCTCCCAAAAGGGTCTCAGGAGTGGGCACGACCAAAAGACGTGAAGCATACTTCCCACTTCCCTGTCACATCTCCAACACCTATCCGACAGCGACGGGTTCATTTTATGTAACACATATGGGACTCTGTACCACTTGGTCAGGATTTTATATCCCGCTTCTTGATAATGGCTCGCAATCGAGGACTTATGTGCTAAGACCAAGACCTTCTCTCTTTGCTGAGTGGAGAACTGAGTCTCCAGGTCCCTTTCCCATTTCAGAAGGAACTCTGGAGTTGAGTCCCCCCCCTGGCCCGTCAGAAGACTGTATAAGAATGACAGTGTGTGTCTGATTGGTTCCCCAGATTTGCAGAGAGATTCCAGGGGAGTGTGGCTCCGAGGGACATAGGGTAGTTTCTGGAGGGTCTTCAGATAGTGTCTAAGTTGAAGAGTGCTGAAGCTGTCTAATGGAGGATCTATGAGTCTGGAGAGTGTAGAGGCAGTTGGGAATTATCCCCGGGGCCAAATCTCACCTAGGGACTGTTTCTCACAAATCGTTAATTGTCTCAATCGGCGACTTGTGAGTCCGGGGATAAAGTCCGGGTTACCTATAATCGGCGTCATGGGTGAGGGTAGCGGTGATATGTCTGTGGTGCGGAATATTTTCCTCGCCACCCGGAGGGTGGCACCTATTAACGGGTGAGATTTCACGTCTACCGGCGGGGTGGACATGAGCCACGGGGATGGGAGTAAGGGAATAGATGAATCTTCAATTTCCATTCCCACCCATTGTTTGGAGTCCCTGTTACAGTGCCAATCGGCAATCCTGGCTAAGTGAACCGCTTGGTAATATCGAGAGATATCCGGGAGACCCACTCCCCCCTTTTCTTTGGGTTTGGTCAGTGTTTGTATTTTCGCTCTGGGAGGTTTATGAGACCAAATAAACTCTCTAATGATAGACTGAATTTGCTTAAAGAAGGTAGTTGGTAACTGGATCGGTAATGTTTGAAGTACATATAAAATCCGGGGTAGGGCTGTCATTTTCAGGGCGGTACAACGCCCAAACCAGGTCAAGGTAAGTTTGTGCCATGTCTGGAGATCTGTCTTAAGTCTCTGAAGTAGGGGTACAAAATTGTTGGTGTACAGGTGCGCCAAGTCCGGGGTGATGTCCACCCCCAGGTAGCGGATAGATTTCTCCGCCCACCTAAAGGGGAAGGATTTGCTCATGTTTACAGATTCCCTAGCTGGTAATGTGATATTCAACACCGCGGACTTGGCACAATTGACTTTGTAATTTGATAATTCCCCATATACCTTAAGAGCTGACAATATGTTGGGTAGAGTGATATGTGGGTTGGAGACGAAAAAAATCAGATCGTCGGCGAAGGCCGCGATTTTGTGATGTCCAGAGGGCTTAGTAATTCCCGTTATATTAGGGTTCCCGCGGATGTTACACATGAACGGTTCGAGGGTGAGAATGAAGATCAGTGGGGACAGGGGGCACCCCTATCTCGTCCCGTTTGAAATGTCAAAGAATTCCGAACGCCACTCGTTGACCCGTACCGCCGCCGAGGGAGCTGAGTACAAAGATGATATCCAGCCTCTCATGTTTGGGCCTATACCAATATGCTCCAGGGTGGCCCGCATAAAATGCCAGGCCACCCTATCAAAAGCCTTATCTGCGTCCGTGGAGAGGAGCCGAAAAGGCTTCTGGACTGATCTCGCTTCATGTATAAGATTGAGAACTCTAATGGTATTGTCTCTCGACTCCCTCAGCGGCACAAATCCCGCCTGGTCCAGGTGGACCAGTTGTGGGATATGCGGTAAGATTCTATTGGCGAGGATTTTGGAAAATAATTTCAGATCCACGTTAAGCAACGCAATCGGGCGGTAGTTACTGCAGTAATTGGGATCCTTCCCTTCCTTTGGGATCAGGGATATAAATGCCCGTAGGGAGTCTACCATGTTAGTACTTCCCCCCTTTAATGTGTTGTACCCTTTCAGAAAGTGTGGCGATAAATTGGGCTCAAAGGTCTGGTAATAGGTCAGGGTGAAGCCATCTGGCCCCGGTGCCTTCCTGGGCTTCGTTTGTGCCAGCGCTAGCACTAGTTCTTCCTGAGTAATGTCCGCTTCAAAAGCGTCACCTATTTCAGTTGGCAAAGTAGGCATACCCGAGGACCTGATGTATTCACCCGCCAACCTCTCCTTCTCCACCAAAGAACCCACAGGTTCCCCCCTGTGTAGATTGTATAATTGTTGATAGTACTTAACAAATTCGCTGGCTATATCCCTGGAGGTATGAGCTTTCGCCCCCTGTGAGGTCACTATAGATGGAATGTAAGTGCGCTGTCTCGGACCACGTAGAAGTCTGGCCAACATGGTACTTGGCTTATTGGAAAATTCGAACATAGATCTTCTAGCCCAAGCCAGATTCTGTAACGTTTTATGGTATAGAAGGTCTTTCAAGTCACCCCTGGCCTTCAATAGAGCCTTGAGGTGTGTTTCGGCCATAGACTTCTTGTGTAGCAGCTCGAGAGACCGCACCTGGGATATCAAGGAATCGATCTGTTTGGTTCTTTCCCTTTTTTTTGCAGCCCCGATCCTAATTAGTTCCCCTCTTATTACACATTTATGGGCCTCCCATATTGTCATTGAAGACATCAATGGGTCTGTGTTTTCTGAGAAATAATTGGTTAGTGTCCTATTTATCTCTGTACGTACTTCCGGGATTTGTAACAGTGACTCGTTTAGTTTCCAAGTTGGGGGGGATCTGGGTTCTGTATCCCAGCACATGGTTACATGTGTGGGAGCATGATCCCATAGGGAAATGTAATCAATTTGGGATGAAGTGACATAAGGGAGATCCCTATGTTGAATCTGGAAAAAGTCTATCCTGGAGTAGGTTCCATGCACCGCAGAGAAGTAGGTGTAATCCCTCTCCTCCGGGTGCATGATCCTCCAGGGATCGACCAACCGCATGCCAGCCAACTCCTGTTTAAGTTTTTTCAGGTAAGCGAAGGACAAGTGAGACGCTCCTCTTGAAACGTCAAGTAGTGGCTCCGGGGCAAAGTTAAAATCACTGCCCATCAGGAACAAACCCTCCCGGAACTCTAGGATCAAGGGAGTGAGTGATCGCAAGATGGACAGGTGGTCAGAGTTAGGGAAATAGACATTGACCAGGGTCACTGTGGTATTTCTGATTTTGCCTTTTAAGAGCAGATATCGCCCATGTGGGTCTGCTCTCTCCTCTAACAGCGTCCACGGTAAAGATCTGGCTATCAATATGCTATACCCCTTAGATTTTGACAGAGGGGAGGGAGCGTGGTACGCATTGGGGAAGTCCCTGTTGCAAAGTCTGGGAACTGCCGACTGTTTGAAATGCGTTTCCTGAATGAACGCCACCTGTGAGCGTGTTTTTTTCAGGTCTGAGAGTAGTCTGGAGCGTTTTTCCGGTGTCGCCAGACCCCTAATGTTGAGGGAGGTAAATTTTATCTCTCCTCGCGTGCGTGGACCCGTGGGATCACCTGGGGGGGCCATGTCGCGCACCAATACCAAGCAAAAATAAAAAATAAAGAAGATGCTCAGAGAGGTATAAAGCGGGGGGTGGGGGCGGGGTCGCCGTCAGGGACGAGGAGGGGTGGAAGAATAAGAGGAGGAAGGGCAGAAGGGAAGAAATAGAGGGGAGGACTGGGAGAGGGAGGAAGGAGGAAGGAAGTGAAAGCTAGAAGATGAGAAAAAAATAATACTAAGAAGGACAAATGAGTTATCCTACTGTTGCTAAATTAAGCCTTGCGCACGTATGCGCTACCTATTAGTGGGTGTGGAAGACTAGACTCTGCGACACAGCGGGAGATGTGTCGACAGGAGAGAACCGGTATAATAAAAGATACCGGACTATTACCGCTATAAATGGAACATAAAAATAAAACATAAAAATAATAGAAATTCCAAAAACAACTCTATTTGCCATGTTGCTGAACCTTCAGGCTGCGTGTATGTGACCCCCTGTAATGTAGTGTATATGGACACATAGAAATGCATACACTCACTTCCCGTCTGTAACATAGCTATCACAGTGAACTCTGGTGTCTAACATCAGAACAGTATTAAGCTATACATAATACCGTGTCTTTTGAATCAGGGCTCCCCCAGCGCCGCCACCCCACGCCCCCAGCAAAAAAGAAAAAAATGAAAGAAAAACGATAAACGGAGAGCAACAAAAAATGCCTCCGTTAAAAGTAGGGGACCATGGGGGGGAGGCGCAGCGAGGAGGCCCCAGAAGCATTTGGGTCTAAACAACCATTTTAGGCATTGCCTCTCTGTATCGAGGTGCAAGGCCTTCCAATAATATACATACAGAATAAGCCCCTCAAACTATACATGACCCACTCACGAAACCGTGTGGATATTTTATGAGATCAGGAAGGATAGTCCAATCAAGACTCTGGTGAGGTGAGATTGTCTCTCGGAGATATCCTGGACCTTGAGCGCCATTGTCGTCTACTGGCTCTTTGGGGTCTTGGTGATGCAGAACGTGGGTTGTTGAAGGGGATTGGAAAGTCCAGCCAGTTGGGTACGGAGAAACCAGGGATCGCCAAGAACCCGAACAGGTCGGGAAGCTGGTCCGGCCATCGCAGCACGAAGGGGTGTCCCCATCTGTATGTGGCACCTGCTGATCTGATTGCTTCAAGTAATGGTCGTAGTTGGCCTCTCATACGCAGGGTGATTCGCGATAAATCAGGGAAGAGTTGCACAGACGCACCATCAAAGTCCAAGGGACCCTGGGTCCATGCCCTTTGTAGAATTTCTTCCTTGATTGTGTAGTAGTGAACTCTCGCCAATACATCTCTCGGTGCGGGATCGTCTCCCCCCCTTGGACCCTGTACACGGTGCACCCAGTCCAGTTCCAGCTCATCTGTAGGTGGTTTGTCCAGCAATCGATTAAATATGGCCACTATCGTAGCTCTAAGATCACTCCCTGACGTGGCTTCAGGTAGGCCGCGCACTCTGATGTTGTTTCTCCTGCTGCGATTTTCTCCATCATCTATGGAAAGTTGCATCAGAATCAAGCGCTTTTTGTAATCAACATGAACCTTTTCCATGGCTGACATTCTGGATTCTAGCAGAGAAGTGGATGTTTCCACCTCAGATACCCTAGAGTCTACTGTATCTATCCTCTGCTTAAGGTCATGGATCTCTTTAGAAAGGGTATTCACGATAGTAGCTGCAGAGTCAGAGATGTCTTTTTTAGTGGGGAGAAGGGCGATCAGCTCTTTCCAGCCTTCAGGCAGTGCTGGCCCCTGGGTGCTGGCAGTCTGTACAGTCTGCACGAATGAGCAACTATCCATCCCCGGGATTTCTGGGGATAGGATCGGGGAGTCCGGTCTGTGGGGGAGAGACCCGTTACCTTGAGAGGCACTGGGGGGTCCTTTGCTCGTCTTTTTGAGCGATGATGTGCCTGCGTTGTTGTTGCGCGGCGGCGCCATCTTGGATTCCGGGGCCTGTAACGGAGTGGCCGAATTCCGCAGGAAATAAGCTGTAATGTCCGCGGTTTTGTTGGCTGCAGGTGTTCCCGGAGGTCTGTCCGTCATGGACATGTAGTTGTTTGCACGGTAGGTGCGCTAGATCCGGTTCCCAGCCTGAACGAAGCACGGAGCTCCCAGAAAGAGCAGCCTCACAGTGCCATTGCCAAGCCACGCCCTTGTAAGCTGCTTTAACATAAAACACCAGCATTATTTTGGCCAATGCAGCACACCCCAACATATGATCTTTGTTCTCACTTTAAATCTATTTCTTCAGTTATTTAAGGGACCAGGAAATCAGAGACAGTTGGGTTATACTGCTGCCTTCAGGAGGATTTTGACACTGGCAAATGAAGTGACTTTCTAGGTTGGCATAAACCCTCCCACTCCTAGGAAAATAGATGAATTCCAATAATACCCAGAATCCAATGCAGCACTGTGTGTAATATGCAAATATATCATATATACTTGTAACTTATCCATATATTATAAATCACATCAATAAAGTGCACAAACCATCCAATAAATAAAATAAAACGTCCAAATACATATGTGTTTCAAAGTGATCCTTTAGGTGAAACAAATCTTCAAAAGGTGACCCAAAAATAGTATTCAGGTGCCTCCACCTCCCATTAGACAGACACTCCTCACAAACATATGCCTTTCTAGTCAAAGATCAGCGGCTGCTCAATAGATTAGGCACCCCTTTGAAACCGTAGTTAATTCACCTCCTTTTCCACCACAAATCTCAAGTATGATAAAAAAACCCCCAAAAAGGTCCAATAGTGTAAATACTGTCAAACAAATAATTTTTTATTAAAAGGAAAATCACTCACAAAAGATCAGTAAATGCAAGTAATAGATACCTCTGAATATGGATAGGCTGTCAGCCGACAGCCCCACTCACAGAGCCAGAGGCCGGCTGCTCTGTAATGCTCATGTCAGCTCAACAAGCTGGATCAGTAGCCAAACACAAACGCAGCTAGGGCTATCCTGCAGCAGGCAATGTATTAACTCTTTTATTTAAATTACTCTATTAATTAATTAACTAATGGTGCCAATCGCCTACAACGCTGGGACCATCTGAACATCTCACTAACTCAGAGTAATATTGCAACATGATTGACATGCAAAAGGCTGGCAAATCCTTACTCCCATACATGTACAACCAATTGATCTGCCCCGAAAATGCAGTGGAGATATAAACCGATGCAAACTCCTCAACCTGGTAAATTTGATATAGTTATATCCTAAAGAAAAAAAAATTATACAAATCTAAAGAATGCTGCAGGCTAAACTTGATAGCAGTATAAATTCCATCATGCGATTCCTATAAATGGCTGAGCAGCGCTTAGCCCAACTTGGTTTTGTTCAAGGGACAGGATAGGAAGCCCCTGTACTGTTGTCTGAAACAGTGTTGTATAAGGTACTGTATACATCTCATGCTGGATCAGTTGCAATTATAATAACTCCTTGGTTCAAGAGGTCTGCTAATAAAGCATGAAGGTCTGTTATTCTGTGTGAAGATGCAGTCTTGTTGGACAACAAAGCAGAAAGGGGGGCATAGAGCAGAACTCTAGTTTCTAGCCCTTGGTAACCACATCTCTTTCCCAGTCATCCAGAATGCTTTTTAACCAGGTCTCTGCAAAGGCAAACAAATGTCCCCCCACTTCATGCTGAAGACTTGTTTGGAGAATTTGGGGCCCAGGGTTTCCAACTGAACTGGGTCTTTAACTTAGGTCTGGTCTTGGGAAGTGGAAGCCTGTAAGTAATGACAGGAACTCTTTGTAGCTTCATAGTGGTAGATGGAGTCTTGCTAGCTTGGGTTTAGGCTTCTTCTACTGAGGCAAACGAGAACCCTTAGCCTCAGTGACATCTGTTACGAGGATGTCTAAAGCAGTGCCAAAGAGATGCTTAATATCAAAATGCATGCGCAGCAAATGCGTTTTTTCATTGCTGTTCTGCAAAACATTTCAGCCAAAGCGTTCTCTGCATATTCATTGAAGGAGACTTATTTGGGAAATAAGGATGGACAATATCGATTAACCCATTTATTTATTTTGGTTGAACTAGATGGACTTATATATATTTTTTTCAACCTAATTATGAAACAGTGTTGGAACATCTACGCAATAATGTGAGGCTGTAGGCATGAGCTGTGAGCACTCTGCAAATAAAAGGTCAGTAAGGGCAGTAGCAAAATCCTTTAACACCAGTCAAGTCCATTCCCTTAAAGTTTGACATACTAACATCATGGCCATAGCAGGTTGAAAAGCATGGCCTGCCAGCTAAAACAAGGATTTGGTCAATGGGATCCTTCAACAGGTATGGTCAGTGCTTTTAGTTATTTTAAAGGGAGGAGGTTGCTGGCTCCATAGTGGGAACAGACCACTTTTTTTTTTTAATAAAGGCCTCCTTAAAAACAGATCTTGGTCTGTAAAATGTTTATCAGGAATTTTCCAGTGACCAGAAAAACACCCAAGTAAAGAGTGTACTAGAAAAAAATGTTATGCAATCGGTAACTCCAGAAATTTCAAACTGGTACAGCACTAGTAAAAATTACAGGCTGCTGTTCTATTTTTAAGATGGCATACAGAGCACCAATAAGCTCAGGAGCTATGGCAACTGCCTGTGGCTCCTCAGGGACAAATCACCCTTTAGGGATTTGTGGGACTTCTTGTCAGACAAAACTGCAGCAAGTAGGCTCACAGGCCACTACAATTGCAGGTATGACAGATAATGATTATGGAGGGGAAGGCATTGAAGTCCACTTACAGCCTCTGCATTTTGAGTCAGCAGTTACAGTATAGCTGTAAAGAACTGGTTGCATGGACTCAAGCAGGGGACAACAATTCAGACTGTGTCAGGTCCACAAGAAGATCAAACTGCAAGCTGCCCTAGAACTGTTATTGGGAATGTGTGCTGGGAAAATCAATTGGGATGTGACACATTTAGCGCTGGAGTGTTTTTGGAGAATGTAGGTGACACATTGCAAAATGTCTAACAAAGTAAACTTGAAAACATCAGGTAAAATGTGGGTACACACAAACCAGCTGCTGAAAGAGCTAAAATTGGCCAGAGGTGACCTGGTCATTGTAGGCAGCAGAGACCAACCTAGTTTAACCATGCCTCTTGCAAAAAAAAAAAAAAAAAAAAAAGAACAAGGGATCAATGGCAAGAAGATGCTACCTAATGCTGAAAAAGCAGTGGCATGTGTACACACATGACATTCCAGCTAGTGCCACAACACTATTGCCTCATTGCATTGGGTGCGGTTTGCCTCTGGTCGTGTGAAGATCTTTGCCCAAGCTCCTGTACCTAATTCAGGCCTTTATACTCCTGAGCCACCCTAACGCCAACTATCCACCCAAGATAGGTAAGGCTAGTCATAAAATTGTCAGTTTTTTTTGTTCAACCAGTGGGGTTAAGAGAAAAACTGACCAGATTCCCCCACCCACATTTTTAAAGAGGGATGGGAGACTTCCCTGTCATCAGAATTCACTGATCAGCACTGCAAGCTGTAGCCTGCAGTATTGATAGAGCCAGACTTTTCCAACAGGGTGGTTGAACAGAAGTCGATTGGTAGAAAGGAACAATGCTACACATGTTCTGGTCCTGCCCAAAATTTCTTCTGAAAAGAAGTACAGAGAATCTCACAAAAATTCACTTTGCATACTACGCTCCTCTTTTGTCCAATCTGAGATTCCGACTTAGGCTGGGTTTACACAGCCGTACGTAGCGGCTCACATCAGGGGTCAGGTGCGTCCCTAGTCACTGCTTCAGGTTGGATTTCGGTTCGAATTTTTGGCTGAATTCGGACCTGAAACGGACCAGAAGACGCACAGGTGTCCTGTGCAATTCGCTCCAGAGGTGTGTGAACCGGCTCCATTGAGAGCCAGTCACAATCTCCTGACATGTGAATTGGATGCGGAGAAATCCGCATCCAATTCGCAATAGTCTAAACCAAGCCTAAAACGTACTAAAAAAAAAAATAGTATTACATTATTTAATGCTACCAAATCATGCTACCTGCACCCTCCCTCCGTTTCATCCCCCTTATGGATCCCCTCCAACGTAGAAGAACTAAACATGATGGAGAACTTGATCCTTACTGCCCAAGGTAAACATGAGACTTAAGGCCCGTACATACGATACGAAAATCGGAAGTACAAATTTTGTCCTACAAACGATCTGCCGATTTTCGGATCGTTAGTATGGTGCTTTCAACAGTCAAATCTGATTTTTCATACGACAAAAGCTGGATGTGCAGGCTATAAAATCTTTTGGTCGGATGTGAACACAACGTCTGATTTTCGTTTTAATACGGTTTTCTTCTGAAAAAAATCGTAAGAGCAAGGCTGGGCATGCTCAAACGAAAGAATACATACAAAACTATTCAACACATGACGTCACTTCTGAAGTTGAATTCTGTCGTACAAGAATTTTCATATGGTGAGTAACCATTCACTTTCGACATGAGACTAGCATGCAACAAAAAATAGACGAACGGTCGTCCGAAAATCTGACCGTGTGTACGAGGCTTTACGCTAAAACTTGGATTTGTTGGAACTTGTTTTATATTTTCTCTCCATCTCCATCCTGCCTCTCCAATGAGCCCCCTTTCCTTTTTTTCTTTCTAACCTCCCTCCCCTGCTTATTTTTCTCCTCCATCCCAGTTTCCCCCCTTTCACCCTATTTCATTCTAGCTTCCCTTGCCCCCCGATATAAATAAAAATTTTGTGTCCTGCTTGACAATATCTTTGTTGATGATAATGACACATTCTGTTGGTGCGTTCTTTGGTCAAGCTATGTAGTTAGAAGGAGCACTCTTTTCCAAGTCTGTTACTGTTGCTTACCTCGACCTGGTACCTCAACTTATTGTACTTTGATATTTAATCATCGTCCCATTGTCAGTCTTCTTGTAACCTCCTCCATCGTGGAAGAAAAGGGATTCTTTCTCTACATCTCTTCCTTAGACTAGCAATAGGGCAAGGCACCAGATATGTCATTCTCGCTTGCTTGACACGTGAATGCCTATTTTATCCAATTGCTTGAGGCACAGTTCACATATGAGCCACATGCAGCTCACAGCGGGGCTCTGGTGGGTGCTGGTTCACCATTTCAGGTCTGATTTCAGCCTGAATTTTGGGCTGAATTCTGACCTGAAACGGACCAAAAGACGCACAGCGTTTTTGTGCAAAACACACCGGGCTTGCTGCAGAGATATGTGAACCAGCTCCATAGAGAGCCTGTCAAAATCCGCTATTGCGAATTCCGTATCCAATTCGCAATGGTGTAAACCCAGCCTCAGTAACACATTTTGGTTCCCCATGCCCTTCTGCTGTTCTGTCATTGTATTTACACCCTGTGACAGACTCACCCGGGATAGAGGCTTTTGGAGGGGACTGAATGTAAGCCTCTTGCCGACCGATTATGGGCCCTGGCATTTGGGGGAACGGTGCTCTTTGTGAGCTGTATGCCTGGGGACTCTTGAGGTGGTATTACTGTGGATTCGGGTCCTGGTCCCCCAGCACACACAGACTCTGGGGACCCTGTGTATGCCATATGGGAAATGGTGACTTGGAGGGTATGTCTTGGATTGCTTAAAATGGGACAGTAATATTTATCCCCAATATCTCCCAGGTTATATATGTAAAGACTATTATTGGTTTGTTTGATTCTGAACTCAACATGTTAATTGAGTGAGCTGATCACATTAGCCTCCAGGACTGGCTAGGAGACGAACAGTCTACTCCTACTATAGTTGTTGATGACTAGGCTGAGGAGGGGGCGAGAACACTGTTTGTATGGTTAATTGTAATTCGCTCCTGCTATTGTGAAAATGTCCTGTGGTTGTACTTATGATAATGTACTGTGTGAAGCTCAGTGACCACAAGTTTGGGCAAAAGGTCATTTTAGATAATTAGCTCATGTTAATTAGGTTTTAGTCATTGAAGGGATATTTAGCTTAACCACATTCATTTTATAACTTGGTTTCCATTTTGTGTTTTTCCCTGTACTCTTTCACATTTTACTAGGGAGTGTAATGTAATCTAGTTTCGTTTCTCACATCCCTGTTATCTTTTGTGTTTCGTTTCCTGTAAAGCACGTGATATCTTAAAAATAATTAGTTTCACTTTTGTCATAAATTGTTTCTGTATTTTATTGGATAATTTGTATGACGTGGTCAAGGGGCGGTAGTTTCTGAAAGCCCCCTTTAAATATTCACACCAAAGAATAAAGATTAGATTTGCTCGGCAAGACTTTTGCAGTTTTTTATCATGGTCTCAATGGGCTAATCTCACAGGCCTGTGGGGATTGTAAGGTACATCTTATGCAGACTTATCGAGGGTCTAAAAATATGCCTAGACAATCTACATTTGCCAATAGATGGCGGCTCATCCCAAAATTTATCATAATACGTCCGGTGATCTTGATTTATATTTATTTTCTCTTGCTGTGATTTATTTAGAGATCGATTCCTTTTAAGGGACCTGTAATTAGTTTTTTAGACCTCAATAGATAAGCCCTGGGTGGGCTTCAAGAAACTGTTCTGAGAAACAGTAAGATAAGCCCTGGGTGGGCAGAAAATTGCTCTGAGAAGCAATAAAAAACCCTGGGTGGGTTTTAAGGACTTTAAGGAGAAGTCCATAGAATAAGACTGCAGCCATTGTTTCGGGTAAACAGTGAGATAAGCTCCGGTAGAGCTTAATGATTTATACAGTACTGTAATTATAAGAAAAAGTCTGATAAGGTGTGCCGGACAAAAGCCGATCTTTTTGCTTCATCTTTCTGTTGCGTAGCTAGCTGTCATAAGATGATTTGTAATCTGTGTAACGTTTTGTCTGTGTGGAATTTGTCGGGTGTCATAAGGTAAGATGACACCTTTTCCACTGCACTGTTTATTTTTTAATTATTTATATATGAATGCTTTGACCCTAAAGTTTAAGATATAACCTGTACCGTATTGTAATCGGCAGAATGATTCTGGTATTGTTTCAGTGAGTAAAAAATATTTTCTTTTCCTTGCAGTAATCAGACGTTCAGTGTCATTTTAGAGAAAGAACTAAAAAGAGAACTAAAATATTGGGTGGTCTGACAGAACTAAGTCTTATACTGGAATTATTGTTTTAAGGTTTATTGGTGTTTAGTTTCTGCTGATTTATCTGTATAGAGTTGAATAAGAATTTTAGAGTTTATAAGGAACCCTGGATTGGTGAGTATCCAGGTTGATTTCTTCTTATGTACTAACAAATGTCTCTAAAGTGTCCTGATTGTATTAAGGTTTAATTTAGATAACAAATTTGTGTTTTAAGAAGGGTTGACAGTGAAGGGAGTAATGTCACTTATTGGAAGAGCAGGGGAGACTTATCAAGTCTGTCCCGGGTCTTTGAAGTATTGTGACATTAACCGCTTCCCGACCGGCGCACGCCGATGTACGTCGGCAGAGCGGCACGGCTGGGCAAATGGGCGTACCTGTACGTCCATTTAAATTTCCCGCCGTGCCATCGCGCCGCCCGGGAGCTCCGTGAGTCGGGTCGCGGGTCCCGCGGACTTGATCGCCGCGGGGATACCCGCGATCGCCTCACGGAGCGGATGAACGGGGAGATGCCGTTGTAAACAGCATCTCCCCGTTCTGCCTAGTGACAAGTGTCACTCGATCTCTGCTCCCTGTCATCGGAGATCAGTGACATCACCCACACAGCCCATCCCCCTACAGTTAGTAATCACTCCCTAGGACACACTTAACCCCTCCCCGCCCCCTAGTGGTTAACCCCTTCACTGCCAGTGTCATTTACACAGTAATCTGTGCATTTTTAATCGCACTGATCGCTGTATAAATAACAATGGTCCCAAAAATGTGTCAAAAATGTCCGCCATAACGTCGCAGTCACAATAAAAATCGCTGATCGCCACCATTACTAGTAAAAAAAATAAAATAAAAATGCCATAAAACTATCCCCTATTTAGTAAACACTATAACGTTTGCGCAAACCAATTAATAAACGCTTATTGCGATTTTTTTTTTACCAAAAATATGTAGAAGAATACGATCGGCCTAAACTGAAGAAAAAAAAATGTTTTTTTTATATATTTTTGGGGGCTATTTATTATAGCAAAATGTAAAAAATAATGCGTTTTTTTCAAAATTGTCGCTCTTATTTTGTTTATAGCGCAAAAAATAAAAATCGCAGAGGCGATCAAATACCACCAAAAGAAAGCTCTATTTGTGGGGAAAAAAAGACGTCAATTTTGTTTGGGAGCCACGTCACACGACCGCGCAATTGTCAGTTAAAGCGATGCAGTGCCGAATCGCAAAAAACGCTCTGGTCAGGAAGGGGGTAAATCCTTCCGGGGCTGAAGTGGATAAGGGACGTTTTTACCAATTAAAATATGGGTAGAGCGTTAATAACACTTTATTAAGGCAATACATAAATTGGTGAGGCTAACTTTTATTAAAACATGCTATTTGAATAATTCTTTTGGCTACTGACATTTTTTGTGAAGGGAAAGTCAGGTGCAAAATTTGGACATTTGGCTTTTTGCCAACAGGGTTCAAGTGCTAATATCTCACTTACTGTAATAGATAGTGGGGAATTGTTTGCGGCATTAGTGCCACCGCAATTGAAGGCACTGTTTGAACCTGTTGGCACTCTGCCAAAAATTTGAAATGTAAATAAAAATTGTTTGGTTATAAACAAACATAGGAAAAGTAATAATATACAGAGACTTAGTATCTACAAGAATTTAGAATGTTTAGAAAAAAAAAAAGATGAAAATAAAAATGCATGCTGTGGAGATCCCCCAGCTAGACCGAGGCTCCCTGTAGCATCCTAGCCCAAACATTGTTCACAATGGGTTTAGCAGAGTCATAGGATGGTAAATTTAAGGGTTAAATCAACCTTCTCTATGCTTGTACTGTGCTCCCAGCCTCCTCCCCCTTACATTCCAGAACCAGATAAAGACCTCATCACATAAAGACACACAGCAACAATTTTTTTTTTTAACAGCTTGCAAGCAAAAGTTAGCAGAATCCGTGTTAGAATGCTGGAAAAAATGTATAGACGTTTGGACACAAGAGGCAGGATTTGTTCAGTATAACATGCACAGTCTCTTAACCACTTTAGCCCCGGAAGGTTTTACCCCCTTCCTGACCAGAGCACTTTTTACAATTCGGCACTGCGTCACTTTAACTGCTAATTGCGCGGTCATGCAATGCTCTACCCAAATGAAATTTGCGTCCTTTTCTTCCCACAAATAGAGCTTTCTTTTGATGATATTTGATCACCTCTGCCGTTTTTATTTTTTGCGCTTTACAGGAAAAAGACCGAAAATTTTGAAAAAAAAAAAAAACATATTTTCTACTTTTTGTTCTAAAAAAAAATCCAATAAACTCAATTTTAGTCATACATTTAGGCCAAAATGTATTCAGCCACATGTCTTTGGTAAAAAAAATGTCAATAAGTGTATATTTATTGGTTTGCGCAAAAGTTATAGCGCCTACAAACTAGGGTACATTTTCTGGAATTTACACAGCCTTTAATTTATGACTGCCTATGTCGTTTCTTGAGGTGCTAAAATGGCAGGGCAGTACAAAACCCCCACAAATGACCCCATTTTGGAAAGTAGACACCCCAAGGAATTTGCTGAGAGGCATGTTGAGCCCATTGAATATTCATTTTTTTTGTCCCAAGTGATTGAATAATGACGAAAAAAAAAAAAAAAAAATACAAAAAGTTGTCACTAAATGATATATTGCTCACACAGGCCATGGGCATATGTGGAATTGCACCCCAAAATACATTTAGCTGCTTCTCCTGAGTATGGGGATACCACATGTGTGGGACTTTTTGGGAGCCTAGCCGCGTACGGGGCCCCGAAAACCAATCACTGCCTTCAGGATTTCTAAGGGCGTACATTTTTGATTTTACTCCTTACTGCCTATCACAGTTTCGGAGGCCATGGAATGCCCAGGTGGCACAAACCCCCCCCCAAATGACCCCATTTTGGAAAGTAGACACCCCAAGCTATTTGCTGAGAGGCATGGTGAGTATTTTGCAGCTCTCATTTGTTTTTGAAAATAAAGAAAGACGAGAAAAAAAATTTTTTTCTCTTTTTTTTCAATTTTCAAAACTTTGTGACAAAAACTGAGGTCTGCAAAATACTCACTATACCTCTCATCAAATAGCTTGGGGTGTCTACTTTCCAAAATGGTGTCATTTGGGGGGGTTTTTTGCCACCTGGGCATTCCATGGCCTCCGAAACTGTGATAGGCAGTGAAGAGTAAAATCAAAAATTTACGGCCTTAGAAAGCCTGAAGGCGGTGCTTGGTTTTCGGGGTCCCGTACGCGGCTAGGCTCCCAAAAAGTCTCACACATGTGGTATCCCCATACTCAGGAGAAGCAACAGAATGTATTTTGGGGTGTAATTTCACATATTCCCATGGCATGTTTGAGCAATATATCATTTAGTGACAACTTTGCGCAAAAAAAAAATAAAAAAAATAAAAAATTGTCTCTTTACCGCAACTTGTGTCACAATATAAAATATTCCATGGACTCAACATGACTCTCAGCAAATAGCTTGGGGTGTCTACTTTCCAAAATGGGGTCATTTGGGGGGGGTTTGAACTGTCCTGGCATTTTATGCACAACATCTAGAAGCTTATGTCACACATCACCCACTCTTCTAACCACTTGAAGACAAAGCCCTTTCTGACACTTATTGTTTACATAAAAAAATAATTTTTTTTTGCAAGAAAATTACTTTGAACCCCCAAACATGATATATTTTTTTTAAAGCAAATGCCCTACAGATTAAAATGGTGGGTGTTTCATTTTTTTTTTTCACACAGTATTTGCGCAGCGATTTTTCAAACGCATTTTTTGGGGAAAAAACACACTTTTTTACATTTTAATGCACTAAAACACACTATATTGCCCAAATGTTTGGGGAAATAAAAAAGATTATCTTAGGCCGAGTACATGGATACCAAACATGACATGCTTTAAAATTGCGCACAAACGTGCAGTGGCGACAAACTAAATACATTTTTAAAAGCCTTTAAAAGCCTTTACAGGTTACCACTTTAGATTTACAGAGGAGGTCTACTGCTAAAATTACTGCCCTCAATCTGACGTTCGCGGTGATACCTCACATGCATGGTGCAATTGCTGTTTACATTTGACGCCAGACCGACGCTTGCGTTCGCCTTAGCGCAAGAGCAGGGGGGACAGGGGTGCTTTTTTTTTTTTTTTTTCATTATTATTATTATTTTTTTATCTTATTTTTAAACTGTACCTTTGATTTTTTTTTTTTAAATCATTTTTATTATCTCAGGGAATGTAAATATCCCCTATCATAGCAATAGGTAGTGACAGGTACTCTTTTTTGCAAAAATTGGGGTCTATAAGACCCTAGATTTCTCCTCTGCCCTCAAAGCATCTGACCACACCAAGATCGGTGTGATAAAATGCTTTCCCAATTTCCCAATGGCGCCGTTTACATCCGGCGAAATCTAAGTCATAAAATGCTCGTAGCTTCCGGTTTCTTAGGCCATAGAGATGTTTGGAGCCACTCTGGTCTCTGATCAGCTCTATGGTCAGCTGGCTGAATCACCGGCTGCATTTTCAGGTTCCCTGTTAAGACAGGAGAGCCAGAGAAAAACACAGAAGACGTTGGGGGGGGGGGGGGCATTCCCTCCCACTGCTTGTAAAAGCAGTCTAGAGGCTAATTAGCCGCTAGGATTGCTTTTACATGAAAGCCGACCACTGGCTGAAAAGAATGATACCAAGATGATACCTAAACCTGCAGGCATCATTCTGGTATAACCACTCAAAGTCGTGAATGGCGTACCTGAAGACAAAAAAATGGTTAACAATAAAGCACAGTAAACGGTAAGGTATAAAAAAAATTGCATACCTGAAAAGCAAACATGATAAAACATAACAACAATAAAACATTGCAGAATAGAATACAGTAAAAAAGAGCAGAACAATAGAGAGAATAGAGGGAGAGAGAACAATAAAACGCCAACTATTTTTTTTTTTTTTTATATTTTTGTTTGTGTTTTTTTTTTTTTTTTACACTTTTTTTTGTAACTAACTTTTATAACTGTAACCGGTTCCAGGTTCGGGTCTCTCAAAATGCGATGGCATCTCGGGAGACCCTGTGAAAGTGTGCCTAGTCTGTGCAATGCTGTACCCTACGCTAATACTCAAATAGTGAATGGTAGCGTTCAAAACATTCACCAATGCAAAGACCAGGATTGTCAGGACAGGAGGGACAATAATAGCGGGTGTCACGCCTATATCCGCGCTTGCTGCAGACACGACATCTTTTTTGGGGGGGGTTCGCTGGGTAGGGGTACTCGGGAGGACATAAAGAAAATGCCTCTCATGCAGCCGACTGCATTTGGTTGGGGATGTGAATGGGGGAAGTGCGGGCGCTGCAGAAGTGGTGGGTTCCCAATTAGGATTGGCGAATGCAGCAGGAAGGGCACTATGGGCACGACGGCCTGTGTTTGTCTTTTTGGTGGCAGCGGGACACTATTTGTGCTTGCCACCTCACCAGCTTGAACTGCACTTTTGGTGACGTGGCGAGTCCCATGTGTTACTGCAGTGCTGGTTTGACTACGACCGGGGTGTACTAGGCCGCTGGTGCTTGCCAGTTCACCAAAACGCTACAAAAAAAAAAAACTGTTAGCGATCGCAGGGATCAGGCCTGACTCTGCGAACGCTGCAGTTATGCGTTTAGCGTTTTGTAAGTGTCAGTGATCGATCGATACTACACTTGGGTGGGCTGGGCTGGGCCGGGCGGAGGGGCAAAACGCAGGTGCTAGCAGGTATCTGGGCTGATCCCGCTAACACTGCGTTTTTGGGAACCCTAAACTGCTGGGGACGCCAGTATAGATCTGATCGGATCAGATACTATACCACTAAGGGAGGTGTACGGTGCGTGCGTGGGTGTTAGCGGTACTGGCGCTAACCTGATGCTGCCTTTGGCTGTTGCTTGCCAGTTCACCAAAACGCTACCAAGAAAACTGTTAGCGATCACAGGGATCAGGCCTGACTCTGCGAACGCTGCAGTTATGCGTTTAGTGTTTTGTAAGTGACACTGATCGATCGATACTGCACTTGGGTGGGCTGGGCCAGGCCGGGCGGAGGGGCAAAACGCAGGTGCTAGCGGGTATCTGGGCTGATCCCGCTAACACTGCGTTTTTGGGAACCCTAAACTGCTGGGGACGCTAGTATAGATCTGATCGGATCAGATATTGATCCGTACAGATACTATACCACTAAGGGAGGCGTATGCTGCGTGCGTGGGTGTTAGCGGTACTGGCGCTAATCTGACGCTGCCTGGGGCGACGCATATCACCGCCGGGCGATCAGGGGGCTAAACCTTTATTCGGTAATAAACGGCGGGTGCCCTGACACTATAAAAAATAAACGAACTAACCAGCGTCACCCGTAACGGTTATACGGTGATCAGTGGTGAAAGGGTTAACTAGGGGGCAAGCAAGGGGTTAAAACATTTATTAGGTAGTATATGGGGGTCCCTGTCGCTATAAAACGCTGACGGCGAACCTAAATATTTATGTCCCTAACTAGCGTCACCAGCGACACTAATACAGCGATCAGAAAAATGATCGCTTAGCAACACTGGTGACGGGGGGTGATCAAGGGGTTAAAACTTTATTAGGGGGGGTTAGGGGGGTATCCTAGACCTAAAGGGGGCCTAACACTCACTGCCCTAACACACTAACTGTCACAAACTGACACCAATACAGTAATCAGAAAAAACAAAAAAAAAAAAACAAAAAACCTGCTTGGTGTCAGTTTGTGACGGGGGCGGGTGAAATCGGGGTGTAATGTGTGCCTGGCATGTTCTACTGTGTGTGTGTGTGTGTGTTGGTGCACTCACATTACAGTCTTCTCTCCTCGGCCCGGAACGGAAAATACCGAGCCGAGGAGAGATGACATCATTTCCTCTGCCTCTGTGTACAATACAGAGGCAGGGAAATGATCCCATTGGCTGGGAGCGATCGCGAGGGGGGGGCCACGAATGGATGGCCTCCCCCTCACCACCGATCGCCGGGGGACATTTGCCGACCGCCGCAGGCAAGGACGTACAGGTAAGCCCTTTTGCCTGCCCGTGCCGCTCTGTCGACGTACATCGTCGTGCGGCGGTCGGCAAGTGGTTAATACATACATATCCCAGCAACCTGGGCCTTAAACATGCACTTATAGTAAGACAGCAAATATCAGAAGCTGACAGAGAAGGATGCTGCAGGAAGTTTTGACATTCCTAAACAAACACCAGTGCAGACACATTATCAAAATGATTTCTCAGGAAATCAAAAGGGGAAACTTTTATACAAAGAGGGAGGGGGCAAGGACAAAGAGGGAGTTACATACAGAGAAAAAGAGGATTTCTTGGAGAAAGGAATCTTAAGGGAAATTGTCTCGCCCTACAATACTCCCATTAACCTGGTAAAGAAGGCAAATGGTGACTATAGGTTTGTACAAGACCTAAGGGTCATCAATAGCCTAGTGGTACCGATTGCCCCAATAGTGCCTAATGTGCCATCAATACTTGCTGCCATACCATACGATGCAGAGTATTTTCCTGTGATTGATTTAAAGAATTTTCTTTTTCTCCATCCCTGTAGACGAGGAGACACGGCCACTCTTTGCTTTTACTGTGTCGATTGACCAACACAGTCATCAGTTTATCTGGTGTAGAATTCCGCAGAGTTATATAGACCAGTGGTCTATTCTATAGTACTCCAAACCACCCTCGGGACTTGGACTGCCCCTCATGGTTCTGTACTGTTGCAGTATGTTAATGATCTTTTGATTTGTAGTTCTTCAGAGGAGGACTGCCGAGCCGATAGCCTATCATTGAAATAGTTACATGTATGTGGTCACAAAGTGTCTAAGAAAAAGTTACAATGGTGTAAACAGGAGGTTGAGTGCCTAGGGTTTGTGCTGTCTCCGGGAGTTAGGAAAGTCAGTCAAAAAAAAAGAGCTGTCGCTTTTGTGGGTTTGCCCCGCCCACTTACCAAGAAAGACATGCTTACCTTTCTTGGAATGATTGTCTGCTGCCGCCAATGAATACCTGACTGTTCTTTCTATGACAATATATTTAGACAAGCAACCCTCTCTGAAATGTCTGATACTGTAAAATGGTCTGATGAAATGTTAAATGTTTTTGCCATGTTGAAATGTGCAATGGTTACCAGCCCGAGCCTCGGCCTCCCTGAAATATGGCAAAATGTATGACTTGTTTGCCAGGGAAAATTGCAGAACCATGGCTGGAGTACTGGCCCAGGAACATGGTGGGAGACTGCGCCCTGTAGTTTTTTTTTTTTTTTCTCTCAAAGATGGTCCCGGTGCAGGTTCAAGGCATGCCCGCGTGTCTCAGAACTCTAGCGTTCTGTGTAATGGTGGTTGAGATGGCCACTTCTTTCACTCTGGGACACGACACTACACTTCACACCACCCACAATGTGTCAATCCTGTTGAAAAATGTACATACACAGCACATGTCTGCTCAGAGGTTGAGCGGATATGAGGTGATTTTGCTGTCCAATCCAAAATTGCACACCAAATAGGTTTCTCCCACTGCAGGCCCAGCGCCAATTTTAAACGCCCTTTTAGGATTAAAAGGAGAACAGGATGAGGTCATGCCACAACATAACTGCATTAACCTCATTCACCGAGACACATCAACCCAGGTCTGATTTGTCTTCCATAGCACTACCAGACACACAGAGTGTTTTTGTGAATGGTTCTTGCTCTAGGCCAAATGATCACACATACCATGCAGGGTATGCAGTTGTGCAGCTTCCAGATGTTATACTTGAGGCCAAGCCTATCTCATGTCAATCAGCACAGGCTGCTGAATTGAAACCGAATGCTCACTAGAGCATGCCAGCTCTTTGAAGGTCAGGATGTAAACATTTACACTGGCTCGAAGTATGGGTACGGTGTGGTACACAACTTCGGTGGGATATGAAGTAGGCATGGCTTTGTGGCAGCAGATGGGAAGAACATTTCATTCTTCTTTGGTAATGTTATTGCTAAAAGCTATCCAGCTACCTAAAACACTGGCTATAGTACATTGCAGAGCACATACAGGCCAACAGACAGAGATAGCCAGGGGAAATGCTCTGGCTGACTTTGCTGCTAAACAAGCTGCTATCTCACAGACAACAGACATCCAAATGGCTATGCTGATACCTGACCTATCCTCATTTGAACAGTCACTTGCAGATCTCCAGGATTATGCCTCAAATTATGAGTTGGGGGACTGGGATAAAAGGGTGTGCAGAAAGATCCAAAAACTGGACTTCTCTGCAAAGAGGGGAAACCATGTATACCAGCGGCAAGTACATCACTCTTCATCTCACAGTACCACAGAATAGGCCACGCAGGTATACAGGTCACGGCGGATCTGCTGATCTTCTGGAGTAGAGATTTTTATATTCTCAAGATGGGTCGAACTTTTCGTGACCACAAAAGTAGATGCACAAACAGTAGTGAGGATCCTCACTCAGGAAATCATTCCTCGATGGGGATGCCCACTTCAAATAAACTCAGACAATGGCCCAGCTTTCATGGCCAGGGTCTGCCAGGACTTGGTAAAAACTCTCAAGATAGAATGGAAGTTCCACATTCCCTACCACCCTCAAAGCTCAGGGATAGTAGAAAGAATGAACAGAACAATAAAAGACAAGAAAGGCCACAGGAGGAACCTTTGCCAACTGGAAAAAGGTCCTCCCAGCAGTCCTGGCAGAAATAAGAATGGCCCCTTCCAAACAACAGGGTATTCACCTTTTGAATTTTTGATGGGTAGACCTTTCCCCACCCCATGGGCCAGAGCACCTTTAATGGTAGAAAAGGGAGATTTAGACTTAATACAGGAAGAATATGTAAGAAAACTGGTTGAAACATTGGATACAGTCGAAAGAAATGTTGCTCGCACCTCTCCTTTTTCTTCACAGGAAGCTACTCACCCCTTCAAGGTGGGAGACACCGTGGTGGTCCAACAGCTCAACAGAAATAAGAAGCAAGAGTATCCCTTTGGATCTCCTACCACAGTGGTTGCAGTGACCAGAACAGCCATCCTAGTGGAAAACTGCCAGACCTGGATCCATGCCAGCCAAGTAAAAAAAGGTTGCCCAAAGCCCCAGGAGCAGGAAGGAGACCTTGGATAAAGGAGGCCCTCAAGCAGACGAAAGAGGAGTTCCTGGGAAAGCAGGTCCAGCCAGAGAAGATGACCTTGCTTATTTTACCACAGACTTCTGACAAGGCATTTTGCCTCCTGATCTCTCTGATAGTGTTCCTGCCCACCTGGATCATCACTAACTGTATCTACCACCCTGAAGATTTGGGTGCAATTAAAAGTATCTGTGGGAACACACACGAGAACATTACAGTGACACAAGCTAGAACAAAGAGAGAGATTGGAGATAGTTTTACTGATAAGATGCTTTTGCTAAAATTTAAGTATGCTTATGCTCAAAAATCAGGGTATGAAGAATGTTGGATATGTAGCAAATTACATCCTAGCACTGCCCGAATTCCCCTTTTGGCTGTACCTTTAAATATTTCCTCCTTCCTCAACGAGACTCCTCCTGTCTTAACTGACATATCCACTCTGTACATAAATAACACTGTTACCTTTCCAATAGCAGGTAAAAGTCATTTCCCCGATTGGTGTTTTAATTTAGGGAATGAGACACAGACTAACTCCTCCATTTGTTGTAGGTCAATATTTAACATCTCCATGTGCCAATCTAGAGGCCAGTATACACCCCAGATACCCCCTCAAACACCACAACAAAAGGGAATTGTTCTATAAACAAGATATTGCCTGGGCATGGTTTCCTTCTTGGACAGGATAGGGTATAGACATGATGAAAAGGTTGAACAATTATTCAAGTATATTGGATGAGATAATGGAGAGGAATTCAGATGACATTGCTATGTTAAACATAGAAACTAGAGCAATTAGAAAACAGCTAGAACTACATGAGTTAGCTATAGAAAGCATAAGTGCAGCTCTCACAGGTTTATGTGAAATGACTGAGGACTACGAATGCTGTACTTGGATCTCTAACATGAGTGCCAAGGAGGTGCCTGACTACTATGATATTTATCCTTGCTCTGATTCTTTACCTCGGCTTTAAGTGTTGTATTTGCATAATTGCACGCATTTAATCTCCTAATAAGGTTCTATCCTACATGATATACAGTATATGAAGAATCATCAGGCAATCTATGCCACAATCCCAAAGAAGTACTAGAACACTAGATAGAATGTAGAGATCATCTTATATGATCTAAAAGGGGATTGAAGGGATATTTAGCTTAACCACATCCATTTTATAACTTAGTTTCCATTTTGTGTTTTTCCCTGTACTCCATTTCACATTTTACTAGGAGTGTAATGTATTCTAGTTTCCTTTCTCACATCCCTGTTATCTTTTGTGTTTCGTTTCCTGTAAAGCACGTGATATCTTAAAAATAATTAGTTTCACTTTTGTCATAGTTTCTGTACTTTATTGGATAATTTCTATGACGCAGTCAAGGGGCGGTAGTTTCTGAAAGCCCCCTTTAAATATTCACACCAAAGAATAAAGATTAGATTTGCTCGGCGAGACTTTTGCAGTTTTTTATCATTGTCTCAATGGGCTAATCTCACAGGCCTGTGGGGATTGTAAGGTACATCTTATGCAGACTTATCGAGGGTCTAAAAATATCCCTAGACAATCTACATTTGCCAACAGTCATCCTGCTGTATAAAATTGTGTTGTGTGCATCCAATAAAAGTGTTTGAACTTACATACAGCCTGCCTGGTGTTTGTTCTGAGCTATCCCAACTGGATTCGAATGGCACATAGCTGTAGTTCGAATCACGGAGCATCGGATGACCGAACCATCAGACGTTCCAATCTGCAATCTGATTCAATAGCCGCAAAGGAGTGTCAGGAGAGTGGAATCGAGCGAGCAGCGGCTCGTTACATTGGTTGGCAGCGGTGGGATTTGCTCTCCAGTTACTGGGACACTCCAAACCACCACAGTGAATAATCAGCTATGCAGCCTGTAGAGGAGCCACACTGAAAGACTTACTTGAGAGCCGTTGAGGGAACGGTGGGATCGTGCTTCCTTGCTGTGAACACATCCAAACCATCATTTGAATCCAAGGTCCAGATAGCAGGAGAGGAGAGGTACAGATACGTCATCATGGAAGAGGAATTTCAAAAGGAGGTTGCGAGAGATGCGGATACATCACAGAGGACCAGTATCGGTGCAGGGCCTGCTGGGATTGTATGATTCTGTCCGCCTACAACTCTGGAAAAAAAGCGCTAGCCCTTGAGCAGCACCACCAGGGAAAAAGTCTTTCCTCCATCCATCCATGTAAGGTACTGGTCACAGTATGAAATACGAATGCTGTTATTGGGGGAACAACTGAACCAGGAGTGGACAGCTGAGTTAAGCAGGCTGATCCGGGCAGAAATGCGTTTGGACGAGAGCTACAGAGCACTCCAGTGGTATGTAGCCCAAGTGTGCCCGTGGACAGCGGATGACAGCCCCACGGAAGGCTTTGACTACGATGGCCTGGGATTGTTATACTGGAGGCTGTCCAGGGACCCCGACTTTGGGAGTGGTGTTTGGAGGAAATAATGGAGCACAGAGAGCGAAGACTGAATGTCTCAGAAGTGCACTGGGCACAGGAAGATTTGGAGTTTCTGGCCGTTCAGGAATGGGAGCTGGAGATCGCTTACAGACAGCTGTTAGACTCTGCTCAGCAGCAGGGTGGTGCTCCCTTTGCCTGGGACTATCAGGAAATACCAGTTGACAACTTTGAAATCCTGGCTGAAGAGTTGACAATGTGGCAGAGTAACAGTGTGCTTTGCCAACCTGCCCCCGCAGCTATGGAGGCGGAGGTCTTATGGCGGATGCAGCAAATGCTGACTGACCTTGATGAACCTGTTTCTGCATTGGATGATCTTGGATGGAGGAATGTGCCTGTCCAGTAGAATTCCTGAGAATCGGCAGTGGAAAATCTGGAGATCGCTATGCCCAAAGCTGAAGTGCTGACCATGGGGCAGAGCTCTGCTAACCTCTGCCCAGCACTGATAGCATCTTCTGGGTTCCAGGGACAGGAGACGGTGAACCTTTATCCCCAGACACCAGTTGCAGAGACAGGGGATTTGATAGACTTTTCTGCTGAGGAAGAACAACCTGGTGAGTCTCCAGCAGAAGAAGAGCTATTATTAGGGCCAAACGTCACTGTGCTCTGCCCAGCACCAACAGCAGTATCTGTGGAGTTACAACAAACTTCTCCAGATGAAGATCTTGTAACTGAACAGAGGGTCCAAGACCTCTGTCCCACACTATTAGCAATTCCAGAGACTGGGGATTTAATAGACGTTTCTGTAGAGGAGGAACCACCTAGCAAACCCCCAGCAGAAGTGCTGGCAACCGGACAGAGGGTTCAAGACCTCTGCCCCACACCTGTGGCAGTTTCGGAGGCTCAGGGTGAGAAGGTGGAAATCACTTCCCAGCAGCAGATACAGGGGGTGAAGGGAGAGGAGGTGTGTATTGTCCCTCCCCAACAGTTGGCCAGGGTGGAGGAAGTGGCCTTTCCTCCCAAGCAAAGATCCGTGCACCTGGGAGACAGTACCATAGACATGTCATCCAAGCAGCCAGATGAGGGAATGGAAAATGAAGCAGCAGGCTCACCTCCCCAATGGCAGCTACACAGTTTGGGAGTGGAGGAAGCCAGCCTCCTGCCCCAACGGTTAGCCGGAGCTGAGGATGTGGAGTCCCCAGCAGAAGTGCTGGCAACAGGGCAGAGTGCTACCAACCTCTGCCCAGCACCAGCAACAACTGTGGATTTCCAGGGAGCCGGGGCAGTCGGCCTCTCTCCAGAGACAAGCTGATGTAGTAAAGCTGCTACTCCCAGCTGAATCACTGGAAACAAGGCAGAGCGCCGCTGGCCTCTACCTAGCACCTACAGTGTCTCTACAGTTTCAGAAAGCTGGGGGGATCGGCCCCTCTGCCCAGCAGCAGACTGTGCCCCGGAATGTTAAAAACCACCCAACTGAAGCGCTGGCAGCCAGACAGAGTAAATGACCTCTGCCCCACACCTACTGAGGTCAACTATTCCTTGCAGCCAAGAAAGGAGATCATGCCGTCAGACTATGTGAGTTCACTCTGCCTGACTAACGCATGTCCAGACTAGGTGGAGGTCTGGGACCTTGTTTGTCACATTTCTCCCCCATCAAAGGTTGACTGACTCACCCGGGATAGAGGCTTTTGGAGGGGACTGAATGCAAGCCTCTTGCCGACCGATTATGGGCCCTGGCATTTGGGGGAACGGTGCTCTTTGTGAGCTGTATGCCTGGGGACTCTTGAGGTGGTATTACTGTGGATTCGGGTCCTGGTCCCCCAGGACACACAGACTCTGGGGACCCTGTGTATGCCATATGGGAAATGGTGACTTGGAGGGTATGTCTTGGATTGCTTAAAATGGGACAGTAATATTTATCCCCAATATCTCCCAGGATATACGTATATGTAAAGACTATTATTGGTTTGTTTTATTCTGAACTCAACATGTTAAATTGAGTGAGCTGATCACATTAGCCTCCAGGACTGGCTAGGAGACAAACAGTCTACTCCTACTATAGTTGTTGATGACCAGGCTGAGGAGGGGGAAAGAACACTGTTTGTATTGTTAATTGTAATTAGCTCCTCCTATTGTGAAAATATCCTATGGTTGTACTTATGATAATGTATAATGTACTGTGTGAAGCTCAGTGACCAAAGTCTGGGCAAAAGGTCATGTTAGATAATTAGCTCATGTTAATTAGGTTAGGTTTTAGTCATCCTGCTGTATAAAATTGTGTTGTGTGCATCCAATAAAAGTGAGATTCCTGTTTGAACTTACATACAGCCTGCCTGGTGTTTGTTCTGAGCTATCCCAACTGGATTCGAATGGCACATAGCTGTAGTTTGAATCACGGAGCATCGGATGACCGAACCATCAGACGTTGCAATCTGATTCAATAGCTGCAGAGGAGTGTTGAGAGTGGAATCGAGCGAGCAGGGGCTCATTGCACACTCCCCTTGTCTTCTCCAGAAAAGGAGGGAGGGATGATTTATATTCATTCTATAATGTCCACTACTAGTGTCCATGCTGAAGGGATGGGGACACCACATTTTGTTCCTGCTAAACATATATCACTATTCTTTCGCTATCACCAAGACCAGATCTCTCCTCTGGTGGTGGGGAAACAATATAATTGCTTAAACATGTTTATTTCTTGAAGAGTTGCAGTTCTCCCTCCTGGACCTTGACTTATTGATACAACTATGTAGGAGCAGACCGTGCAACCTGATGAATGGGGTCCAGTGACCTCCTTCATCTCAAGTAACAAATTCTTCTTCCCGATTCTTTAGTTCTCTCTTAGTTATAAGGTGTCCATGTTCTCCTCTTTCCCCCCCTCCCCCCATGTTGTTAATTGCAGATGGTTCAATAATTACTAAATTGGTCTCCATGCCTGGATGGGCGCAGGTAAGGGTTCATCCACGGTCATTTTCCCCAGCCTTTAGTGACATCAGTTTACTTGCTTGGAAAGGTTTTTCTCCCCCCTCTCCCTCTTTATACGTCCGCTCTCGCTCACCCTTCCTTGCTACCCATTTCTCATACTCCCTTATCCTGCCTAGTTGTTTGCAACAATGTCCACCCATTTAACTTGTGTCATTTCACACATCCCTCTCTGGGTCTGCTTTTTATTCCTTACTTGCCCTGTGCCTCACAACCTCCTCCCTTCAGGTGCACAGCCAGGGGTTCACAATCTTACAGCTTTTTTTGGCCCTCTCCTCTTGCCCCACCATGGCAAGTTTTACATTTGGTTCCCTGAATGGGAAGGCGATTTTTAACTTTTTGACCCTGCCCTAGATACCATGACCAATTTTTAACACATATCTCTTGCTAAACTGCATAGGCCTAAATTACATCTACATGCAGGAATTGAAGATCACACACTTTTTGTATAAAGCCACAAGCATTGCAATGACACCCCCCACCCTGGGACCCACACCCTCTACATGACTTGCAACTGATTGACCTGTGGTGTACCCCATATCCCTATATTATTATACAGAAATTATATAGCTTCAATAGTTTACGCAGCACTTTACAACATGAGGGCAGTTCCAATAAAATACAGGAGGAATGTCTGAGATTACACATGACATAGCACTGCGAGTTGGCTTTCCCCGAGCCCATATAGATGCACACTTGTAATCTGACCATTTTCCAATTTTTCACCATCATCCTTCCTCCCACATCCAAACCATTCTCTTTATGGCTATTGAACAGTGTGACTCCTACAGGATCCTATAAGTTAATCAGCTATTAGGAAAACTATTTCAAAATTTCTCCCCACCCATGCCTAAGATACTACTACTTCCCCTCTTATACGGGAAACACTTAAATGCATCTTATGGGGCATACTGATTGCCCAAAAGACACACTTGAAAAAAGAAAAAATTGCCTCTGTATCGAAACCTCTTTCAAACATACAAGACCTAGAAACCCAACATATGCATTGTAAGAACCTGCTGCTTACATCCCAAACCCTTAAACAAAAAAGAACAGAAATACACAGATTGATTGACCAAGCTTACCTTTCCCATCGCAAATGCACACTACAAGCCATATACGAGTTTGGAAACAAATGTAGTAGACTCTTCGCTTGTTCGATTTGTGAAACGCAATCTTGCACGTACATCCCCAAAATCTCATCCCCTACTAAGGGAATGGGTATATATACTAATCAGCCATAACACTACATTATGACAACGTGATTGTGGCTGATGTGTGGCCACCAAGCTGTGAAAACAAGAGATGGTTGTGTGCCTGGGAATACCCCCAAACCTCTGTGCAGCAAACCCCAACCGCCACCAGTAAGGCGCTGCTTGCAACACCACCTCAAGTTCTCTAAGGTCTGGCCCCAGCAGCCTCCCTCCCCTAACTCCGCACCTACCTTGACCAGAACGCTGTACCTGGAACAAACCGCAGAAGGTCCTGTGATGAAAAAACGTCAGACACAAGCACCAGAAAGAGAGAACAGTGCACATGGTATCAATGCAACGCTGTGAAACTCCCCTGAATCTGTCTGATAGAAAGGCATGGTGGAATAATCAAATGAACAGAGGAAAGTGGAAGGAAAGCCATGAATTCCAAACAGCCCAACCTGATGACCTGAAACAGTGAATACCAATGCCCAGGGACAGGCGCCAATTGCCAAGTTTGTGATCCATGCCCCTCCCCCTACTGATGGTGAGTTTACAGTGGTTCATGCATCTGCCACCTGGTCATGATGACAGTGTTGACATGAATGACCATCTGGAGCTGCATGTCAGGTCAGGGTTGGTGGTGAACAACGGGTACATATGACAAGCTGCAAGAACAAATATTTGACCACCTAAGCCTGTGAACCACAGGACTCAGCAGGTAAAACCTGGGTGCCAGTAAGACTCCTAATGCCGTGACCTGCGGGTACAGTGAGAGGCTGACTGCTGCCCTGAGGACTGGACAGTGCCCTGTCCGTTATAACAATGACCTGGTGATGACCCCAACGCAGCTGGTACTGCTGGGCAGACAACGATCTGAGTGTAGGGGCAAGCTCCGTGACACCTGAGAACCGTGCAGATGCCCCATGATAGATGCAGCAGCATTTCCACCCCCCCCCCAGGCAAGCCTACTCAAGGTACCCACACCACCAGCCGATAGTGCCACAAACAAAACTGAGGCGAGCCAGAGGGGTATAGGTGTCCACACTGCCTTCCACTACCGCCGTACAGTTGTATGGCTGAGCTCGCATTAGATTTGCAGGAAAAAAAAAAGTGCAGGGACTTTTTTTTCCCTGCCCTGAAATCGGATCGCATGGGTGTTCTCACGTATGCGATCCAATTCCTGTGCGTGTTCACAGTTCCCAATGCAATCTGTGAACTGATCTGGGGGTGTCATTACCAATGTATTGACACCTGCAGCGATTCGTAGAGGGCAGTATGAACTGCCTGCGGGAGAGATGCGATGCTGTAATCGCACTGGTTCCCACATCGCATCAGTGTGAACCTAGGCTAATGGACGGGCCGCCACTGCAAGAGATGGTCAGAGACTGCAGACATGAATGGGCTGAAATTGCACTGCACCTGGGTTACATGTGAATTGCACAGTGCGTTCCTGTGTGATTCATGATGTGAACCCGCCCTGTGTCTTGGAACCCACAATTTGCTCCACTAACTTGCCTAGTAGGGGGGCACTAGTTTGGACAGCGGGAGCATTTATCCACAGCTCTTGTGGGGTGCCTAGAGCCACCCCCTTTGTGGCAGACAGCATCTGTTTGATTGGGGGGGGGGATATGTGCTAGGGGGGCATTGGGAGGGGAGAAGACATGTGCTGGGGGGGTGGATTTCATATCCAAGCCCCCTTGTAGCACAAGTGCTAAAATGCCCCCTAGTACATATCCTCTTCCCCAAATCACTCCAAGTGACCGCTTTGGTTACCCCCCTCCCCTGCAAGACTCACTTTTAGATTACACATACCTCAGACCAGTGCGCTCTCGGTACAGGTGGTGTGCCTCCTTCTCTGTGCACAGAAAAACATCACAGCAGGAGGAGGGGCGGGTTCAGTTCACTCCGCAGTGCACTGTGTGTGTCAGGCAGCTGGGGGGATATGCCGGCTGCAATGCACAGTGGAGCTTTTGGCGTCCAGGAATAGAGACACCCCGCAGAAGTCGAGAGCATTGCGGGACTCTGATTCTAGGTTGCGGTATGGGCAAATTAGGCAGCCTCAAGGACCCTGGGAGCACGAGACCTAGGGCAACCCCCTATTTTGCCGAGAGTATAACCGCCTCTGAGTAAAACAGTACATATCACAACTACTTAGTGTATCCAGGTGACTCTCTCTCTCTCTCTCTCTCCCCCCCCCCCATCTCTCATCTCTCCCATGGATGTCTTCACGTGCTCATGCTTTGTAACCACTAGCCCTTTAGCACCTGAACAGCTGATCACATGATCTAAACAGAAGATGGTAATCAGCTTTTACTTTTTTTTCTCCTTTACACTAACAGCGCGAGGAAAAAAAAAAAAAAGCCGATTACCAGCTTCTGTAAAAGGGACATTGGTTCCACACACTGGGCACCAGTACTCCTAACAAGTGCAGCCACATAAGCACACACATCAATGAAGGAGAAAAATTTTACAACTATGAAAACTTGTGTTTGTTTAGCAAAGTATAAAAAAAAAAAAAAAAAGTGGTGATTAAATACCACTAAAATAAAGTTCAATTTGTGTGAAAAAATATGATAAACATTTTGTATGGGTACAGTAGAGTATAAGTGTTTACAACTGTTACATACGTCAGACTACTTTGCAAGGTCTCCTATATACACTATTACCAAAAGTATTGGGACACCTGCCTTTACATGAACTTTAATAGCATCCCAGTCTTATGCCCCGTACACATGGTCGGATTTTCCGACGGAAAATGTGTGATAGGACCTTGTTGTCGGAAATTCCGACCGTGTGTGGGCTCCATCACACATTTTCCATCGGATTTTCCGACACACAAAGTTTGAGAGCAGGATATAAAATTTTCCGGCAACAAAATCCGTTGTCGGAAATTCCGATCGTGTGTACACAAATCCGACGGACAAAGTGCCACGCATGCTCAGAATAAATAAAGAGATGAAAGCTATTGGCCACTGCCCTGTTTATAGTCCCGACGTACGTGTTTTACGTCACCGCGTTCAGAATGATCAGATTTTCCGACAACTTTGTGTGACCGTGTGTATGCAAGACAAGTGTGAGCCAACATCCGTCGGAAAAAAAATCCTAGGATTTTGTTGTCAGAATGTCCGACCATGTGTACGGGGCATAAGACTGTAGGGTTCACTATTGGATTAGCTCACCCTTTGCAGCTATACCAGGTTCAACTCTTCCGGGAAGGCTGTCCACAAGGTTTAGGAGCGTGTCTATGGAAATATTTAACCATTCTTCTAGAAGCGCATTTGTGAAGTCAGGTACTGATGTAGATAAGGACTCTGGGCAGGCCAGTCAAGTTCCTCCACCCCAAACTTGTTCATCCGTGTCTTTATGGTCCTCGTTTGTGCAGTCATGTTGGAACATGAACAGACCATCTCCAAACTGCTCCCACAAAGTTGGGAGCATGAAATTGTCTTGGTATGATGACGCCAGTTCCATTCACTGAAACTAAGGTGCCAAGACAAACCCCTGAATAAAAAGGAAAAAAAAAACCCCTCCACCAAATGATTTGGACCAGTGTGCCATGGTCCATAACAACATTGATGAGCAAGTTTGGGGTGGAGGAACTTGACAGTCCTAACATCAACCCTAAAGAACACCTTTGGGATGAATTAGAGCTGAGACTGCAAGCCAGGCCTTCTTATCCACATTAGTGCCTGACCTCACAAAAGGTTAAACATTCCCACATATGCTCCTAAACCTTGTGGACATCCTTCCCAGAAGCATCGAAGCCGTTATAGCTGCAAAGGGTGGGAAAACTCCATATTGAACCCTACGGCCTAAGACTAGGATGTCATTTAAGTTCATGTGCATGTAAAGGCAGGCGCACCAATACTTTTGGTAATCAGGTGTATATACACATCCATGTATATATTTTTGCAACTTGAGCTCAGTTTGTGTTTGGTTTCTTCTTCCTGATCATTAGTACAAAACTCAGAGCAGTTACTGACAGCTTGGTCTCAGTGCTGGGAGCGTGCGATCAAGCATGCTTTAAATATATACAGCACCCAGTATTAAGGCCCACTTCCTGGACAGCACATATATGGATTACATGGTTATGAAGGAGAAAGGCCTACTCAAGTTCTTCCTTTCTGCCAGTAGATTGGTCCACATCTCTTTCAAGTTTAGCTGTCTGACTTTTATTAGAATGGAAAAACTGACAGCCAGATTACATGACAGACACCACCAACTTTACTAATACTTGGCAATCTCATTTCTACCTTCACTTCTGTGGCCAAAACTAACAAACAGATGCCATTTTACACTTTAGAGGCCCTATGGCTGAGCACTCACCCAAGCTATTCTACCCGATTGTGTGTCTGGTCACTTAATATTTTTTTTTTTTGTCAGGGACAAGTACACTTCTCCATTCATATACCTAAATTACATTTGTGTGGCACCTTAAAAATATTGTGTCTCAATGCTTATTAATGTTTGGATGTGACCTGTAAAATGCCAGTTTTTTTTTCTGTAATTACAAATGTATACAATCTTATGTAGCAAGGTAATGTACCTTACCCCTGCATTCTTTTTCTAGAAGAAAAAAAATATATATATTAAAATAAAACAATTCTTAAAAAGAAATTTAGGGGAGGTTGTAAACCTGGCATGAAAAAAATAAAATTTATATATTAATAATATGAACAAAGTATATACTTGATTCAAGCCAAAGCTCAGGAGTGTGATTTCTATTTGCAAAAATCATTTGACAGCTAATACCAACTTTACATATTCTGAGATAAACAGCTTCAGCTGTCTATGTCCCAGATGAATGTGTCTGGATGGTGGTTGCCCTTTCCTCCATTGAAATCACAGGCCTACACAGTACGCGAGCACAGAGACTGTCATAGCAGAGGCTATGCCATTGTTTTTAGACAAAAAGTATTAATTCTTTTTTTTATAGAAAAAAATGAAGCATAAAATTCTAGCTCTAGCACTAGAAAACTAGCAAACATACTGATAGTGGAAGGGGTTATACAGGCTTGTAACTATTTTGTTTGCCGGTGTCAAAATCCTCCTGTAGGTAGAAATACAACAGAATTCTCTCCAAATTCTGTGACACACACGTAGGATTTTTATGACAGAAGAACCCCTTGTTTATGGATCTGTGCCATGACAGATTCCTGTGCACATGCCTGACCAAAGTATAAACCCAGTAAAAAGACTAGGAGAAGCTAGAAGAGCCTGTGATAGATGGGAGTGCTGGTAGGGATTTACCTACCAGGTAAGTGCACCATGATGCTGTGCATAGTAACACATTATGGCATGAAACTCTTCAGGTCCATTTAAAATTTTTTATAGGTTTAATGCTCCTTTAGTGTGCATTACTATGTTACTAAAACTCGTGTAACATAGTAATGTCCTCTGCCTGAAGCCTCTCTGTGCCGGGCTCCGTTCCCTGCGAGCGTCGCACGGGGGCGGAGCCCGGCAGCAAATTTAAAAAAGTGAAAATCATAATACATACAGTAATGTAATCTGTAAGATTAGTGTACTGTATGAAATTTCACATCCCTTTTGTCCAATGTCCTGCATGCAGTTTTATATTATATATACTGTTCTTTCTGCCTGGAAACTTGATTATTCATTGCAACCAAAAAGTGTCCCTTTACGTCAAGTTGTTTTAGACCAGCTAGAAGACAGCGATAGTAAATTAGAACACTTGCAGGCAGAATTGAGCACTAGTGAATCGTGGGGAAATTATTAATTATTTTTTATAGTTTATTATATTATAATTTATGATTTTGTGTTTCAAACTTCATCATACCTGGGATATCTACTAGACTCTTGGTGGACAGATTTAGGTGTGTTATTGCTAAGAATTACAGGCCTACAATATAAAATGTAAAATTTCTATGCAAAAAAAATACCGCTTTGAGACACAAAAATCTGACATAATCATATCGCTAGGGAGGTTAACCAACACTAAAACTTGAGCAGTTCCCTAAAAGCTTGTGCTTTACTCCTCTCAGGCTGGGTTCACACTATAGTGAATTGGATGCGGGGGTTTCTCCAAGTCACATAGCAGGAGATTGTGACCAGCTGTATGGGAGGAGTTTCACACATCTCTGGAGTGGCTCTGGTACGAATGGCACAAAATTCAGGCTGAAATCGGACCAAAAAAAAAAAAAAAAAAAAAAAACACAAAAAACACTAAAAAACAAAAACAAAACACACAAAACCCAGTTAATGGAGAGGCACTGGACTCCTGCTGTAAGCCTAGGATGTCATTAAACCTCTTAACTACATGCATAAAGAAAGTAATATGCTGCAGTATCCAATGCATAGAAATACAACGTGCAAAAATACAACAAATCTTTAACCACTTCACACGAAACAACTTACCTGTCTGTCATTTTGAGGAAGTGGTTGTACCAGGGTGAAGCCTGCAGCTGCGGTCAGCTTTCAAACGAATATATATATATATATATATATATATATATATATATATATATATATATATATATATATATATATATATATATACATACATATACACACACACACACACACACACACACACACACATATATATATACACACACACACACACACACAAATAATTCTGCGCTACCACAAAGAAAAAAAGGACACAGCAGCTAACACAACCAGCAAGTGTAAATAATGTCAAAAAACAAGATAAGTGTAGCGCTAGAAAAAGGTCCCAAAATGAAGTCTATGGATTAACAATTCAAAGGTCATAAGTTATGAGAGACCATCACTGAAGGGAAATACAAAAGTCCTCTGGAAGTCCTCTTGTGGAGATTTGTTCCAGAGGACTTTTGTATTTCCCTTCAGTGATGGTCTCTCATAACTTATGACCTTTGAATTGTTAATCCATAGACTTCATTTTGGGACCTTTTCTAGCGCTACACTTATCTTGTTTTTTGAGCTTTCAAACGATAACCGATTTGGCAAATGAGCCGCTCAGCCATTATCACAAGGAGCAGGAGGGCTGGCCAGATTCAGCTATGATCGGGTCTCATATGTAATAACCCGGAAGCGAAGTCACGTCACTTTCGGTTTACTCGACTGCGAATGGCACAGATTTTAAAAAACCCAGAGTATAAAAAAAAAAAAAAAAAAAAAAAAAAAAGGTTTGAATACTTTGAATGTGCAGCAGGGGTTTTTAAAGTGCCCCGTCCCTGCATGCTCCCGCAAGAGAGAAGACACATATGCAAGTCATATGCCCAAAATTGTAAATAGTGTTCAAATCACACATGTGAGGCATCACCACGATAGTCAGAGTGAGAATAGACCTCCAGCGCTAAACTGGTAACTGCTAAAAACAAATTTAAAGCATCAATGGAGATTTTTAAGTAGCGTAGTTTGTCACCATTCCACAAGTGTGCGCAATTTTAAACCGTAACTTGTTGGGTATCTAATTACATGGCGTAACATCTTTCACAGTATACAAAAATAAAGTGCGTTTGAAAGATCGCTGCGCAAATACTGTGAGATAGATGGGATAGTTTCAAGTAGTTTTCTAGCAAAAATTACTGATTTTAACTTGTAAACAAGTGTCAGAAATAGGCCTGGTCCAGAAGTGGTTAACAGAAGATAAATGCAGCACATTGGTGTAAACTAAACATGAGGAAATCAGGCCATTTGTTTTGTCCTTGTGTAAGAATTACATTGGGCACTGCAGTCCAATTGCTACTGATGTGAATAGACCAAGCCAATTGATGACAATCGTGAACACCAAATGCAAAGTTGAGCATGTTAAATGTTTTAAATCTCAAAACTTGTTAAGCAATTACAGTCTTATGCAGTACTAAGTGATGCTTTGAAATAACACAACGATATTTTGTTCAAAGTTTATTGTTCACATGATTTCTTGGTCCACAGTTCAGATTCTGGCAGCAAAATACAGTCTCCCTCCACAGGTGCACGCCATAACACCTTCTGGTTTGCTTCCCCTAATGGTTTTGAAGCATACCATCATTCTGTGGATTGAAGACTGCCATCTACGGTCAGTTACTGGGTGCATGGAGCATCCTAAAGATAGTTGGGTAAATCTTTCTCTATGACCTAGAAAATACAATTGAATAGACAATTAAGATCTAAACATACGGTAGTTTAATTTTCTAAAAATACGATAGTCATTTTTGACAACTGAATTAAACTGATCAACCATTATTTTATGAGACAGACAGTTTAGCTGAATAACACCGATTACCTTGTTACAACGGCATCTGAAAATTGGTCAGACATTATAGGCAGCAACTAAACAAGTCTCCAAAGTTGTGTTGGAAGCAAGAAAAAACAAAAAAACAAAAAAAAAAAAACAAAAAAAAAAGGGCATCGCAGTCTATTGCATATGTGGCTGCATACCTACAGACCAGTCAGGATGCCCATGCTGACCTATGTCCTCAGCCAAAAGCACCCACAATGGGCACATGAGTATCAGAACTAAACCACAGAGCAATGGAAGAAGGTGGCCCTTTTACATCACATGGATGGCCAGGTGTGAGTGCATCACTTACCTTGGGAAGCGATGACACCAGGATGCAGTATAAAAGGCGGCAAGCTGGCAGAGGCAGTGTGATGCTTTGGGCAGTATTCTGCTGGGAAACCTTGGGCCATGCCATTCATGTAGATGTTACTTGACACAAACTACCTACCTAAACATTGTTGCTGACCAAGTACACCCCTTCATGCAAACTTTTATTCCCAGATGGCAGTTGTCTCAGGATAATGCACTCTGCTACACTGCAAAATTCAAATCGAGCATCCAAGGGAAAAAAAAAAAAAAATCTGATTCGTGGAGGTCCCACCTTGCAAATTACAGGACAAAGAATCTGCTGCTGACCATGGTACATATACCACGATACCTGAAAAGCAGATTTGACCCGATTCCCATTAGCAAACAAGATATTTGCAATCCCAAGGACAATGCACAATCACAGGAAAAGTAGCTGTTCTGGAAGCCCTAGAGAATGCAGAGTGAGAATAGCAGAGATTTAAAATTCCTGGACTGTTACTGTCTACTGTAGAATTAATAGGATGTGGTGGATAAATTTTATCTGTATGAAAATTGGACTGTTGCCCGTAACCAAAGTCCTTGTTTCATCTGTCAGATTATTCAAGATTGTTTGCTTTGGGGAAAAAAAAAAAAACAAAACAAAACCAAACTTGATCTCTCGCCAAATGAAATAAGCAAATTTAATTTTACCTGCTCCTCATCAAATGTGTTTTTTGGTTTTACATCCAAATCATTTAACTAGTTAAAATGCCCAATTGTATATTTTATATCACAACTACTTACAACTGGATCATCCATGGGGCTGAATCTTTTCACAACCAAACCTTCACGGTTAATGAGAAACTGCAAAAAAAAAAAAAAAAAAAAAAAAAATGTTTACCAAAAAGGAGGTAAAAAAATGACAAAGTATGAAAGAGTATATGGTTAGGGAATTACCTTTGTGAAATTCCATTTGATTGCACTAGGAGGAGAGAGGGAAAAATAGAAAAAAACAACAATTAAAAATTATGCACATGTGAAAACATGTTAGATCGTCAACATTTTTTACTTGTGGAATAGTACACCTAAAATTACGGGTTACACAGAATGAAGGAAAATTAAAAAGTTCTCAAACCCACACAACCTTTAAATAACTTGTTGGCCAACTGAAGGCTTTCAAAACACCTGATCTCTGCATCGACACAGGCAATGTGTAATGCAAGGATCTCTCCTGCTGAGCTATTGTATTCTGACATGGGGTTTGCACTACTTATTCCATGTTACAGTGAACGAATGGGCTGTAAATACAGCAACACAGGGGAACGTATGGGATCACACACACACTGCCATGTGATCTGGCCCCTAAAATGCATCTAGCCACATGCAGGGTTAACCACTAATCAGCATCAATATGATATCTTGAGTTAGGCTGATACAAGCTTTACTATATTTGTAGCCAGATATAGCAGAGTACCAGACAAGCTAAAAGATTACTCAAAAAAAAAAAAAAACCACACACACCAGTAAAGTTAGTTTTTTTTTATTATAATGTGTGAGATTTTACATCGAGAGAAATAAATAAATATATATATATATATATATATATATATATATATATATATATATATATATATATATATATATATATATATATATATATATATATATATATTTTTTTTTTTTATTATAAAAATAAAATTTTATACAATTTTCTCTATCCAGCATAAAAGGGCTATGGAGGGGACGGGAGCTGACGGCTCGCTGAGAGGCTAAGCCGGATGTCGGTCTAGGGATTCAGCCTGCTGCTGCCTGCTGAAAACAGGTCACAGGAGTGCAAAACAATCTGCACTCCTGTGATCAGGAGAAGTACAGCCAAATAATCTTTTGACTGAGAAGAAAGGAAGAAGGAAGAAGAAGAATTTTACAGGCAAGCATGACGGAAAAAAAAAAAAAATCCCATTTTCTTTTTCATACATCATGGGACGCAGAGTTAGGCTAATATTCATTACCTACTGGGACGTCCCAGAGGAATAGCCCTGAGGGGAGTGAGACAACCTGCTAAAAACAAATAGCCAGACTTTATACGGCAGCCTGCAGTACACTTTGGCTGAAAGCCGCATTGGCTTTTTACCGATTTTGTTACATTACAGCCTTTAGTTCAATTTTTTTTAATTTGAATTATTATTATTATTTTTATTATTATTAAGGCAGCACAGAGACCTAAGATAACCGTGTTAAAGCTGCAGAGTTCCACAGCAGAGACTGGAGTATCTGTACATAGGACAACAATAAGCTGTACGCTCCATAGAGTTGTGCTTTATGGCAGAGTGGCTAGAAGAAAGCCATTACTTTCAGCAAAAAACAAAAATGGCATTTTTTGAGCATGTGGGAGACTCCCAAAATGTATGGAGGAATGTGCTCTGGTCTGAGGAGACTAAAATTGAACTTTTTGGCCATCAAAGAAAACACTGTCTGGCGCAAACCCAACACATCACCCAAAGAACACCATCCCCACAGTGGAACATGGTGGTGGCAGCATCATGCTGTGGGGATGTTTCTCAGCAGTCGGGACTGGGAAACTGGTCAGTTGAGGGATGGATGGCACTAAATACAGGGATATTCTTGAGCAAAACCTATACCACTGTGTGCGATTTGAGGCTAGTACAGAGGTTCACCTTCCAGCAGGACAATGACGCAATAACAGGAACTTTTCATCCATGGGAATATAAAAAAAAAAAAAAAAAAAAAAAAAAAATAAAAAAAAAGGGAAAACCTCTTTGGGAACATCCTGACAGGATTTTTGTTCCTATCAGAATACACCTCAGGCACCCCAAAGAGGACCAGGGGGGCTCAGTAACCTCTGCAAGAGGCAGACACCAACTGTATATCTTTTTGTCCAGATTGCTCAGATGCAGACTCATCCGCCAGGCCATCCACAGAATCCTGAGCTTTTAGCTCTTCCCCATCCTCAACCCATTCCTGCTCCAAACTAGGAGGCTCAGGGGGAGGGGGATCTGTCACACTTCTTGCCACCCTGTGGGATGGAGGCAATCATGCCAGCAATCCTGTGCTAACCCGATGTCTTGCCGAGAAAGTTCCCTCGGCGGATAAGTTCCCCCCCTTGTACTGCGCAGGCGCAGCGCCTGCGCAGTACAAACTACCATCAGCCGCTGGAGATAGCTGAAGCACAAAATCTACAATCAGCTGTACACGGCGCCTGCGCCCTGGGTCCAGGTTCCTTCCCCACCATCCAAGTGGACCTAGAGGGGGAATAAAAAAAAAAAAAAAAAAAAAAAAAAGGAGCCGAGCGAAGCGAGGCCGTGCCCGAAGCGTGGCGAGTGAAGCGAGCCCACGAGGGGCCCTCTTACAGGTGCAGTGTACAGCTGATTTTCCCCCATTCATCTTCGGCCATTTCAGCCGGATCCTACTGCGCAGGCGCAGCGCCTGTGCAGTAGAGGGGGGTCCTTATCCGCCGAGCGGAACTTTCTCGGCAGAACACCGGCTAGGGCCGAGGACAGTTCATCCTTGTGATAAAAGGGTGAAGCAGCAGTGTTGACTGTAGGCACCATACCAGATAGGCGCAGCGGCTCAGATTGCCAGAAAGCCTCTGGTCTTTCAGGGGATACGACAAAGTTCATCAGGAGCTACTAAAGTGTGCCCTTCCCTGTAGTGTTCGTCCCGCTCCTCTTTTTTGATGACATTTACAAGCCACAAAAAAAAAAAAAAAAAAAAAAAAAAGGGAGAAGAAGGAGTACCTGGGTGTAGTATTAACACACCTCAGAAGGGAAACCCTTTAATAGGTCTCACCAAGCCCCTGTGCAACAATCTTGCTAAGCACCTTAGTTTGCCAAGCAACACCTGGTGACTCACGTGACCCGGGTAAGGAGAAACAAACCGCTGCAAATGCATGGTTCAGAGCCTGCTCTGTGTCCCGCAGCTGTCTTCTGAAAGCACCGCATGCTTGGCATACACAGCCTAAATAAGCTTGACCAGTGGCTCTTCTGACAGTCTGATTTAAAACGCTAGAGCCGATACCTGTACCTTAAGGGTACTGACTGCCAGATTTAGATCTGCTCCGGCTTGGAGAAAATCTAGGACCGCCGGGATCATGGCTCCTGACACTGTTTTTGAACAGGCGCCAGGCCCCAAATTTTTTCCAGATTTTATTGTAAATTGCGTTAGTGGACAGCTTCCGGCTGCCAAGAATGGTATTGATTACTTTTGCCGATAACCCTCTCTGCTCTAACAGCTCCCTCTCAGAAGCCAGGCCGTCAGAGAAAGAGCTCACTTCTGGATGATTCACCTCCCCCTGATATATGAGGTCTGTCCTGTAAGGCAGTCTCCAAGGCTCCGTGATGCTGAGTCTTAGTAGTCCTGAGTAGAGGTCGATCGATATATCGGCCGATATTTGGTGTTTTTTTCTTAATCGGCATCAGCTGATTGTGCTGATAAAAAAGGCTGATATAACTCAGCGGGACTTGTAAATGACTTCTAAAGTCAATACAAGTTGCCTGTATTCTTCTGCGAAGACTTCTCTCCCTCCTCTGGGCAGCCTGCCAAATCTGATAAAAAGAACCTGAATTGATACAATGTTTACACTTCTGAATGAACTGAGTGCCTTGTGTAGAAGTTCTCAGTTTAACCATTTAAAGACTAAATCTTTTCTGACATTTGTTGCTTACAAGTAAAAATTCTGTATTTTCTGCTAGAAAATCACTTAGAACCCCCAAACATTATATATTTTTTTTTTAGCAGAGACCCTAGGGAATAAAATAGTGGTTGTTGCAATATTTTATGTCACACGGTATTTGCGCAGCGGTCTTTCAAACGCAATTTAAAAAAAAAAAAAAAAAAATACACTAATAAAATTTTAAAAAACTAAGCAGTAAAGTTAGACCATTTTTTTTTCGTCCAAAAGTTTTGATTACCTGTTTTTGTGTATTTATTTTTAAGATATAGTTTTTTTTTAATATTTTTTTTTAATCTAAATTCTACATACAAGTGAACTGATTGGAGGTTTGTTTTGTTTAATAAATGTTTAAGGCCCCTTTCACACGGGACGGATCCGTGTTGATCCGCCCCGTGAACATCCGCTGCTCAGCGGGGATCGCTCAGTTTTCCCCAGCTGAGCCAGCGGATGACAGGGCGGGACCCGCACACTGTGCAGGGACCGCCCTGTCAGATCTCCGCTCTCCCCTATGGGGGATCGTAGGAACACGGACCGTCTGTCCTTGTTCATCTGATCCGCTCTGCAGACGGATAGAAAAATAGGATTTTCTTCCGTCTACAGAATCGGACGAGAGCGGAGCCGGACGACATCGGGCGTTTGCGGATGTACATCCACTGACACCCGCTATCCCATAGGGATGCATGTATGTCCGTATTTCATCCGAAAACGGATGGATGAAATACGGACATACGGTCCGCATGTGTGAAAATGTAAAAAATTTTCTGTATCACTTTAGGTTGCTTTCACACTACAGCAGGCATGCGTTGACAGTAAAATGCTGCTAGTTCTAGCTGCGCTTTACCATCATTTTAGCGGCGCTATTCGGCTGCTAGCAGGGAGCTTATAACCCAGCTAGCAGCCGAGAAAGGGGTTGAATGCGCCCCTGAAGCGCCGCTGCCGAAACGCTTTGCAGGCGCTTTGGCAGCGGTACGCATTCATTTCAATGGGCTGGAGTGGTGGAGGAGCGGTATACACCGCTCCAAAGATGCTGCTTGCAGGACTTTTTTTTAACATCCTGCCAGCGCATCACCTCAGTGTGAAAGCACTCCAGCTTTCACACTGAGACTGCAGGGGAGCCGTTTTAAAGGCACTTTACAGGCGCTATTTTTAGCCCAAAAGCGCCTGAAAAACGCCCCAGTTTTAAAAATCAAAAAAAGTGAGAATAAAACCCCCCTTTTCTTAGGGTTGGGGGGATGAAGTTTATCACCTTCTCCTCCAGCATACTCTGTAGGAGGGAAGACATAGCTGTTGCCTTTTCCACATCTTTCGGGAGAATGCTTGTGTGAAATTTGAGGGGGGGCAGCCCAAGAGTGCTATCCTGCACCCCGATTTTATCAGATCCAGGATAAAGCTGCTGCTGGAAATGGTCTGCCACTGTGGAAGGAATGACCCCAACCTTCCTCCCACATGGCTGACTGAGTCACTAGGAAGGGTCTTTAGGTTGGGGGGGGGTTTAAAAAAGGAAGCCACCTCTGCCCCTACCCCTCCTGTATTGCCATCCTCTTTTCTGGTCCTGCGTGGCTGCAAAACCCTTGTTATGCTGTCTTTTGTCCCCCTGATGATAGTTCCTTTCACCTGAAGGGACGAAAATTTTTTTTTTTGCTTTTTTTTGGGGAAAGGAAACTTATCGGCCGACCTCTCTAGGACAGATTCCAGCTCTTTACCAAAGAGCAAATCTCCATTAAAAGGGAAGGGAACAGAGTTTGACCTTTGATACTGTCTCCTCCCTAGGACTTCAGACAGATAGCCCTCTTGGCTTCGTTAATTAGACCTGGCCGAGAATATTACAGACTCCATGGACACATCTGCTATTTAGGGTACTGCCTTATTTAGCATTGATAGAGCATCCAAAAATTTCTTCCCTGGGAGTGACTCCAGAAGAGTGCGGCCATAAATCAAGCGTACGAGCCACGCACGTAGTGGCTAGTGCTGGCTTAAAGTTAGCGGAGCAGGCTTCCCACGCTTTCTTTAAATATCCTTCCGCCTTTCTGTCCACTGGCTTCTTCAGGGTGCCAGATTCCTCAAAGGAAAGCTCTGAACCCTTAGATTGGGAAGCGTCCAGTCTGGGGCACTTTTCCCACAACATTGTATCTTCCTCTTTAAAGGAAACTTTTTCAAATTTTGGGAGGGAAGACTCCCTATTCCGGTTTCTTCCATTCCTGAAGTACTGCCTCTTTTAGGGACATATGTACCGGAAAGGTTCTGCTCTGCTTAGGCTGAAGGCCTACATATAAAAAGGTCATGTACAGACAACTCCCGGTCCTCTGGCTCCTCCAGCTCCAGGGTGTCATATATAGCCTTTAATAGTTCCTCTGTTTCCTCTGCAGGAAAAAAGGGATCCTTGAACCCTGCTGGGTCTTTCCTCATTACAGTCCCCCTCATCAAGCTCTGAGGCTGACTCTGAGCTCTCCTCCAGTACTCCATGCTGGTGGGCTGCCCGTGCCTGCGCAGGACCATTGTCCTAACACCTCCTGCTCTCTGGGCTTAAAAAGGACTGTAAAGTCTGTTTCTACTTTGATGAGCTTGTCTATACAGTCCTGACATGCACTTTTCTTCCACCCATAAGGAATTTTTCTTGGTGCACATCAGGCACCTTTTTCTAGGTGTCTGTTTTGCCATCTCTGGGCTGGTGGGCTTTGTCCTAAAATGAATCAAATAACAAACACCAGCACATTACTTCCACTGAAGACAATACCCGTAACAAAAACACCCTGTGGATAAAAAAAAATTCCTATCTAAGAACCTTTTTAAAAGTACCCACCACCGGAGCCTATTCTAGTATGTGCGACACCTGTCCACACCAAGCATAACACGAAACAGTCTCTGGAAGAAAACATAACGCCCCCTCTTCCCCTCCCCCCCCCCCCCTGCAGGAGGATAAGAAAAGGGAAGGAGCAGTCTGCCCCCTACTTTCTTACCTTAGGGCCCAAATCAACAGATGGTGCTGAAGGCTTCCTGGATCCATGGAAGCAGGTCTGGAGGCGCCATTTTGCTATTCGGGCCTTTATATAAAGGAGGTGTGGAGAATCCGGGGCGGCGCTGTGGATCCAACGCCGCCCTCCGGCACAGCCCTGTTATCCCCAGCTAGGGCTTCACTTCCCAGCGTCTGGATGTACCAAGATGGCCGCCTCTGGACTTCCTGCCATGTCACCAGCCCTGGAAGTTACCTCATCACTCTGCGCCACCAGCACGATCCATATGCTGGGGAAATGGAAGCCCTGCACATGGGAGATCCCTGTAAACAGCAGGAAAAAAAAAAAAAAAAAAAAAAAGGGTACCCGGACCATGAGGCGGCCTGAGCCTCCACTAGGAGAACACCCTACTGTGCCATTTCGGATGGACCCACTGGATCACCTCCTCCACTCCTCACAGGTACCTCACTGAGGCTACAACTCAATCAGGAGAGGGGGTCCCTTACTTTCACCCCAGACCGCTCTGTCAGGTCTCTGGGTGGCCCAAACTGACTCATACCCCAGGAGTACTACCCCTGTTTGCCCTGGGTATGGACGTCGGGAGGCCCCTGCCACCTAACAGGAAGGCTGGAAAAATAACAAACGTCTGTTTAGAGTTCCTGACTGGCCGGAGGAAACAAATACTGAGGGGCTAATACATGTGTGCTGCTTTTATGACGCGTTTCCTGTGCTAGGTGGGATGAGCCTATCTCTCTGTAAGCCGTCCTGGAAAATGACTGGGGGGGGGTTTCACTTACCCGTCCAGGCGCAGGGCAACTTAGAGCCCAATCTTCACAGCGGGTTCCTGTCACTTAAGGACCTTCAAAGACTGGTTACCCTTTTCATGTAAAGGGTCCACTCCCTTGGACCTGTATAGCACCCAGCAGGAATGCCTTAGCGCTGTGTCCAGGATTCCACTTCACAGGGTCCAGCGCCCGGAGGTCGCATTACAGGCAAAACCTTGCAGGATCCTGAGCCTTTTGCGAGGCTCGGGTACCATTTATCTAAGCATAAAGAGCCTGTGTCAGATTGATCCGATCGGTCAATCCCTTGATTCATTTAAGAACTGTTTGTGGGACTAGAGAACTGCAGCTGAAAACAAAAAAAAAAAAAAAAAAAAAAAAAAAAAAGTACCCATCCACCTTACAGACACTGGTTTAAAAAAAAAAAAAAAAAAAAAAAAAAAAAAAACACACCCCACAACCTGATGCACTTCCTGTATGGGAGAGTTATATAGCGGATCACTCCCTAAGACTTTGTCTACCAGTGTCCATTGACCTAGAGATCGCATATAACCCAGTAGAAAAAAAAATAAATATATATAATAATAATAAATATATATTTATAGTTACTATAACTATAAATTGATTTGCATTTTAATGAGTGAAATAAGTATTTGATCCCCTATCAGCAAGATTTCTGGCTCCCAGGTGTCTTCTATACAGGCAACGAGCTGAGATTAGGAGCACTCTCCTAAAGGGAGCAGTATGACTATGACCCAAAACACAGCCAAGGCAACAAAGGAGTGGCTCAAGAAGAAACATTAAAGTCCTGGAGTGGCCTATTCAGTCTCCAGACCTTAATCCCATAGAAAATATGTGGAAGGAGCTGAAGGTTTGAGTTGCCAAACGTCAGCCACGAAATCTTAATGACTTGGAGAGGATCTGCAAAAAGTGGAACAAAATTCCTCCCGAGATGTGTGCAAACCTGGTGGCCAACTACAAACATCTGACCTATGAATGCCAACAAGGGTTTTGCCACAAAGTACTAAGTCATGTTTTGCGAAGGGATCAAATACTTATTTCACTCATTAAAATGCAAAATCAATTTATGAAATTTTTGAAATGTGTTTCTGGATTTTTTTGTTATTCTGTCTCACTTAAAATAAACCCATCATTAAAATTAGACTTTTTTATAGTGCACAAACATACAAAAATCAGCAGGTGATCAAATACTTTTTCCCCCCTCACTGTATATAGATGTTGCTTTGGAGGTACTTAAAAGCAGTGAAATAAATATAAATTCCTATAGGATAAAAATAAATGTATAATGAAACACTTTTAGATTACTGGAATAAAAAAAAGATTCAATTTTATCTTGGTGGCCTTTGGTGTGTTGGGATATGCGCTTTCATCTAAATTTGAATCCAAGATAGAATGGGCCCAGAGATGGGTAATAAAAATGGTGAACAGGGAAAGGGGAGACATGACTGAAACCTTTAAATACTTCAAGGGGGCGAGTAAGGCTCAAGAGGGCATTCTCCTCACCCCCCCCCCACCCCAATATGAAATCAAACACATGGGGACATGCCCTCAAACTAACCGGAGGAAAGTTCAAAACTAATCTTAGAAAGTATTTTACCGAAAGGGTAGTTGATGCGTGGAATAAACTTCCAGCAGAGGTAGTGAGCCAGCCAAAACATTGGGAAAAGAGATCTATACTCGGGGGGGGTGGACTTGAATTGCTCCAAAAACAAAAAAACAAAAACCCCAGAGACCTGACAATGAGATAATAATAAGGACCATGGTATTTTATACCAATTTTGATCTCATTCCTGTTATGTAGCAGGCCATCTTCCAGGTTTGCTGTCCTAAAGGTGACCTGGAATAATGCAAAACATTCAAAAAGCATCACAAAGTGATAATACAGTCATGTTGCTTGGGACAAGTGCTTACTTTCCAAGTGTACCCCGTCCTTTAGGTTGCTCCTTCATCCATTTCCACAAGGGATGTGCATCATCTCCATTGACCTCAATCTTGCTGAACATGTCAAATTTTACATTATAGGATGCAGCAAAGTCTTTAATTTGAGCTTCATCCCCAGGTTCCTTAAAGAATAAAATGTCATAGTTTCACTTTTCAAATTGTACATCAAAAAACTAAAACCCAAACACACATATACACACACACAAACACAAGAGCTGCCATTTTCGTTCAGAAGTTTATTAGCCAAGAAAATTGCAAGTTGTAGTTTGAAAGTAGTAAAGTCCATTAGAGATAGGAGTGTGCATTCTGGGTGTTGTGCTCTGTCAGTCTTTCAACATGTTTTCCTGCTCTCATCTGCAGTCTACAGTGCACAAACAGTACTTTGAGCAAGCAGAGATAATGTGGGAGTGAAGGAAAGGTCACATTGTATTAAGTATAATGGGTGAGATGTTTTGCAATGTGAAAATTCTGCCATTACTGGCCAATTTAGGACAGGATACATGGGGTGGGTGTTGTGGCGTTCTGAGCCCTGGACACTTGCCAGCCATTCGGCCCTCGGCATCTATCCATGTTTGCAGTTTAGCCTTAAAGAAGAACTACAGGCAAAACTTCTCATTGTGGATCGAGTAAGGGAGGGGTCATAACCCGTCAGGTTTTAATCTGGGATGAGAGCGAGCAAGTGGATCTCCTTAACGGGGACACATACAGTAATAAAATCCTGTCAGGTTGAAAGGAGGGGGGGGGGCAACATTTTGCCTTTATTTGTACTTCAATAAAATAAGCAATGAACAATGGCCACGCATACTAAAATGTAATCTGGTTGCTAAAGTGTAACTCACATTTACTATGCCACATGGTTTAAATGCCCACGTTTACTATATTAACTTATCAAAGAAAAAATATGCAGTTTTTTTTTTTTTTTTTAAACAAGATATGTAGTTTACTATACCTGCTTTCCAAATTGATTGCAGGGAAACCCGAGGATGTGTAAACCTCTCTCAGCATATTTGGCGTGCATTTCTACAAGCTGAGTGTAGTTTACAGGTGTTTTTCCTCATTTAGATGCTACATTGACAATGACACACACATAGCCCCTGTGGAGAGAAAAGTTAGTCATTCAGTACAGTGAAAACCCATAAGCTTAAAAAAAAAAAAAAAAAAAAAAAGCTTTGTTCTTGTTATAGGCCAAATTCACCCTGCACAAAATGCTCTGCAAAAACTAGTCAGGCTTTAGCTGGATGTTAAAATTATTTTGAAAAAAAAGGGACAAAGTCTTAAGCTTTGGTTTATATGGCTGCCTACAGGAGTATTGACACCGACAAAACTGTAGGCCAGACCTGAATAACCAGCATGCCTCAGTTTTGTAGCAAACCAGTGCCGAGAGCACAACAGAGGGTTGGGACCTGTACTCACTGAATCACAAGTAGGGGTGGTCAATGTTTTGGCTGATCATGGGGGGGGAGGGGTCATAATGTTTTGGCTGATCATGGGGTTGTCAGCTTTTATCACCGCCACTCTAGTTTTGAACATTTCGCCATTCATTCCTATGGGACCAATTTCGCCGCAAAGATATTTCGTGAACCATTTGGCGAAACGTTCCACAAAGTAATAGCACACCAATCGGGAACAATCCGCACGTTTCGGTATATTACTGTATATGTAGTGTAAAAGCTGTGGGAGAAGTTAGGGTGGCTGATATATATATATATATATATATATATATATATATATATATATATATATATATATATTGGTCTTGCTATGCAAGAACACTTAATAAATACAATTTTAAACACAAAGAACAGGAAGCAGCTTTGCATATCTGAGAAACAGCTGCCTTGTGCCAAAAGGCACTCAGACCTAGTAGAATGCCTTGACAGGAAAGGGTGGAACTGATCCTTGAGACCAGATTATGGTCTACCTGAGCCCTCTGGAAAACAGCAAAACAAGAAGCCTCTGTACACTTACGGAAAGGTTTCTTCACAGTAAGAGCTGTGAAAATGTAATGGAATAGACTCCCTCCAGAGGTGGTTCTGGCCAGCTCAGTAGATTTTTTTTTTTTTTTTTTTTTTTAAAGCAAAGGCCTGGATTCTTTCCTAAATGAACATAATAACTGGGTACTAATATTTATAGGCAAAGTTTATCCAAGGAAAATCCAATTGCCTCTCTGGGATCAGGAAGGAATTTTCTTTCCCCCTGCTGTAGCAAATTGGATCCTGCTTTTCTGGGGTTTTTTTGCCTTCCTCTGGATCAGCTGTGGGTATAGGACTGGGTATATGGGATTGTATGATTTTTTTTAGTTTTAATTTTTTTTTTTATGCTTGCACTAGATGGACTTGTGTCTTTTTTAACCTATGTAACTTCAGGTCCACTCAGATCCCAAAGTGGAATTAATCTTTCTGAAAGAAGCAGATTTGCAGCCTGAACATCCACACAAATGGAGGGAAATGTTCTTAAACCTTTCTTCTAGTAAAATGGAGAGGGAGGGGGAGAGGGAGAGGGAGAGGGAGGGGGAGAGGGAGAGGGAGGGGGAGAGGGAGAGGGAGAGGGAGGGGGAGAGGGAGAGGGAGAGGGAGAGGGACTTTGCCTTAGGCAAGGGCACCACCATGTTCCAATGCAGAACCAAAAAGCGGATATTTGTAGGATCAGGCCACGGATTCAGACACTTGGCTCCTAGTAGGCGATAGCTACAAGAAACACCACCTTGTGGTCAAGGGTAGAGAGGAATGTCTCATGGGTTTAAACAGCAATTAAGAACCCTGTACAAAAGATCTTGATAAAAAAGGCAAAAAGGCTAATAGGCTTTAAAGCAGGATAGAAAGAGCAGAAAGCTGACCCTTGAAAGAGCAAAAGGCCAAACTGCTGGTAGATTGATACCTCCCATAGAGAAGCTTCTATAAAAAAAAAAAAAAAAAAAAAAAAAAAAGAAGTAAGTCTCATATCAAAGTATGCATTCCATGTCCAATGATGGACCTTGCAGAAGGTGGACTTCAAACTCAGATGCACTTGACCTTTAGAACCTGGGATTCATAAGCCCTGCTCTTAACACCAGCAATTATGGGGCAGAATAGCAAATCAGTCTTTGGGACAGAAGATCTTGACAATCTGGCAGTGCCCATCTGCCAAAAGTCTTATCAGGTTGGCATATCGCATCCACCTGGTTTAGTCTAGAGCAATGAGGATCATTGGAATGTCCTCCATCCCAATAAGCAAGGGAGAAAACTTTAGGGGGGAAAGGAATAACATCCATTGCTTCTGCTAGAGGATCCCAGTACCTGGAGGCAAAGGTTTCCATTTTGTTGAGCCTAGAAGCCCTACAGCCCCCAGACACAGGTCCTGGAACACCTCTGGGTGAAGGGACCACTACCCTGGATACAGGCATTGCTGGCTATGGAAATCTACCTGCCAACTGCCTACTCTTGGAATGTACTGGAATGTGAAGTTCTGCCCAATACTGGATCCAATTTACCTCTTCCTGCAGGCAAGACTACCAGTTCCTCCGATGACAGAAACCCAAAAAAGCCCAACATCCAGATGTTGATTGGGAGATTAGGTGCAGATGACCACAAAGTTCCCTACACCAATAGGGTGCTCTGGACACCTTCCCAGACTTACAGTCTGGTATCCATCAAGATAGGAAGACTACTTTTCCCTGCCGGCATCTTCTCCCAGGCTTCTTCGTGGTGCCAGCCTTCCACCATCTATGCAGGAGGATGTCAATCCTGCGCAGGAGTACAGTCATCCCAACACGAGGGCAGTGCTGGAATTTAAACTGAGATGCACATGCACAGCTCAGTATACATTTTGACTGCAGAAGGGACATTACACGTTTTTGGCAATAAAGAGCCTGCCCAGTTTATTACTAGGACTTTAGTTCCACTTAAGAGATTTTGACCAGTCATTTTCCTGTCAGAGCAGGATTGGTGAAGGGTGGGTCTTACAAGAACAGAGCTTTACAATGGGCTTTCAATCACTTATTGGTGGGTATATAAAAAGACAGGCAGGCCTTCAAGTCTATTCGATCTATTGAAATAGTGTTGGTGTCAGCCAGATCCACATTGTGGGAATAAACCACTTCTGTAGAAAATTCTCAATCTGATACAAGGCTAATAAGTGCATGGGGCAGAGCAAGTAACTTAACCTGATGCTTCCAATTTACTATTTATTAAAATAGTTGGAAAACTCAGTGCAGGGCTCTTTGCAGCTTTGGAAAACAATCCAAGGCTGTAGCCAGCACTGATAGAAGCAAAAGGCTGATCCTTTCAGAGAGGTGCGCATAGCATCAATAAGAGCCAAAATGCTTGCCTTTAAAGTGGTTGTAAACCCTTCACAGTAAAAGGGACTGGCCTCAGGTGTTTATACAGATTAACCACTTCAATACAGGGCACTTAGACACCTTCCTGCCCAGACCAATTTTCAGCTTTCAGCGCTGTCGCAGTTTGAATGACAATTGCGCGGTTATGCTATGTAAATAAGCAAGTTCTCTTTCACTGATGGGCACTGATAAGGCGGCACTGACAGGCACTGATATGGCAGCACCGATGGAGGTGGCACCAATGAGCGGGCACTGATATGTGGCACTGATGGGCGGCACTGCTAGGCACCGATGTGGCACCGATATGAGGCACTGATGGGCATCCCTGGTGGCACTGGCAGGCATTGAAGTGGGCACGGACTGGCAGCTGCCTGGGCACAGAGTGGCATTTCCCTGGTGGTCTAGGGGCATACCTGGTGGTCCAGTGTGGATCGCTTCCCTAGTGGTCCTGGGTGGCTTCCCTGGTGGTCCTGGGTAGGATCCGAGGGGGGGGGGGGGGCTGTGCTCAAACAATCAGCACAGACCCCCCCTGTCAGGAGAGCAGCCGATCGGCTCTCCTCTACTCGCGTCTGTCAGACGCGAGTGAGGAAAAGCCGATCACCGGCTCTTCCTATTTACATCGTGATCAGCCGTGATTGGACACGGCTGATCATGTGGTAAGGAGTCTCCGTCGGAGACTCTTTACCTAGATCGGTGTTGCAGGGTGTCAGACTGACACCCCGCAACAACGATCCCCGCGATGCGCGCCCCCGGGGGCGCGCAGCGGCTCGATATTCCTGATCACGTCATACGATCAGGAATATCAAACCACTTTGCCGCCATCATTCTGTAATAGGGCGGGCGGCAAGTGGTTAAACAAACCCTCCCACAATTGTACCTGGGTAACTACAGCCGTCTTTCCCCTACATTCAAAGTGCAGAATTTACACAGGATCTCAGCTCTGAAAAACGGGGGGGAATTACATCAGACAGGAGAGCTCTGAGAACTGATCAGATGGAAAGGACACAATTTCTCTCTTGCGGTCAACAAAACTTGCTAGAAGTGACTCATGTTTAAAGCAGAGGAACGAGGCACAGGACTGAAATGACACTTCGTACTCTGGATTAAGAAAAGCACAAAGTATATAGGTACAGGTTTTGTTCACATTTCGTGAATGTCAGGTTTACTACTTCAAAAAGTAAAACTAAAAAGTAAAAACTAAGAAAAGGACTAAAAACTTTTGAGTGGAGATGCAGGTTTTATTCCTGTCAGTGTCAATAATAAAATGTATTATTAGAATACAGGATTTATATAGCGCCGGCAGTTTACGCAGCGCTTTACAACCCTAGGGCGGACAACTACAATACAGGAGGAATCAGAGTGCCCTGCTCGTTAGAGCTTACAATCTAGGAGGGAGGGTCAAGTTATACAAAAAGGGTAATAGCTGTGGGGGATGAGCTAATGGAGAAAATAGTGCAGTTGTTAGATGGAGGCAGGATAGGCTTCTCTGAAGAGGAAAGTTTTCAGGGATCACCTAAAAGTGAATAAGTTTGGAGACCGTCTGACAGATTGGGGTAGGGAATTCCAGTGGATGGGAGAGGCTCAGGAGGAGTCCTGTAGGCGGATATGGGAGGAGGTGATGAGGGAGCTAGAGAGCAAGAGGTCTTGGGAGGAACGAAGTGGGTGATTAGGTTGGTATTTTGAGACTAGGCTAGTGATGTAGCTGGGGGCAGAGTTGTGGATGGCTTTGTAACTTGTTAGTATTTGGAATTTAATTTGTTGGGCGAGTGGCAGCCAATGGAGGGATTGGCAGAAAGGGGTAGCAGACACTAAACGGTTTGTAAGGTGGATGAGTCTGGCAGCAGCATTCATTGACTGAAGGGGGATAGTCTATTTAAAAGGTAAGCCAATGAGGAGGGAGTTGCAGTAGTCAAAGGAAGAGATAACCAGGAACTTTGTGGTTTCATTGGTTAGAAAGGGACGTCGTTTAGAGACGGAGGTTGAGGCGGCAAGGTTTGGATGTGGGGCTGAAAGGAGAGTTCAGAGTCCAGGATAACACCTAGCACGCTGACATATGGGGATGGGTGGATGGTTGTGCCATTGCTCTTGACAGACAAGTCAGGGAAAGAGGCACGTGGGGGAGGAAATATTATAAGCTCGGTTTTGGTCAAGTTGAGTTTGAGGAAGTGGTGTGACATCCATACAGATATGTCTGTTAGTAAGTTACTGATGCGTGAGGAGAATGATTGAGTGAGTTGAAGGATGGAGAGATAGATTTGTGTGTCATCAGCGTAGAAATGATATTGAAAGCTGTGAGAGGCTATCAGCTGACCCAAGGAAGAGGTGTAGATTGAAGATAAAAGGGAGGTCCAAGAACAGAACCTTGGGGGAGCCCGACGGAGAAGGGAGGAGGAGTGGAGGAAGTAGAATTGTAAGGGACACTGAAGGTGTGTTGGGATAGGTAGGATGAGAGCCACTGAAGAGCACAGTCACAGAGACCGAGGGAGTAAAGTTTCTTGAGGAGGGGGTGGTCAACCATGCAAAAGGCAGCTGAAAGGTCCAGAAGTAGGAGTACAGAATAGGGCGTTGGTTTTTGCAGTTAGTAGGTCATTTGTGAGTTTTAAAAAAAGAGCAGTTTCTGTGGAGTGTTGGAGGGTGAAATCCAGATTGAAGGGGAACCAAGAAGGTTATTATTAATGAGGTGGCCACTCAGTTGGTTGTAAACCAGGCGTTCAAAGAGTTTAGAGGAAAAAGGGGAGCAAGGAGTAAGGGCGTAGTTTGTTAAGATTGGTAGGGTCCAAGGACGGCTTTTTGAGTATGGAGGTGAGCAGTGCATGTTTTAGAGCATTGGGGAAGATGCCAGAGGTGAGGGAGAGATTGAAGATGTGGGTTAGAGTGTAGGATAGGGTCAGAGGGTGACCATAGCATTTGAGAGGGAATAGGGTCCAGGGGACAGGTGGGCGATATAAAGGAGTTTAGCAACTTCGTCTGTAGTAGCAGATTTGAATAAGGGGAGTGTCAGTTGAACCTGTTGACATGGGCTCTTAACTGGGGGAGATACCTGTAGAGTGGAGATTTCATCACAGATTGTATCAATCTTGTTTTTGAAGTGATTAGCAATCTCCTAGGCAGTGAGTGAGTCAGTGGGTGGAGGACGAAGTAGAGAGTTGAAGGTAGAAAAGCTTTACGGGGACTGGATGAGAAGGTGTTAAAAGTTGTAAAATAGGTCTGCTTGGCAGTGTGGAGGAAAGAATAGTATTTTTGGAGGGCAGATTTGTATTGAAGTCTTTGAGAGACTTAGTCTTGTGCCACAGACGCTCAAGAGCGCAACTACGTTTGAGAATTTGTCTCATCTGTTTGCCAGGCCCGATTCTGCGTGTAGTGAGGGGAGCGAGCTTGTCCAGGGTGGAGGACAGGGATTTATTGTAGATGGACGTGGCTTGGTTGGGGCAGGACAGGGGGAGAGATTTTGTCATAGGAGGTGGTCAGGAGAGCACAAGAGAGAGCGCGCAAGGTTTGCGACCGGTGATGATTAGGCGATTGGAGGGAAAGGTGGTGGAAGACAGGGGGAGAGAGAAACTAATAAGGTGGTGGTCGGAGAGAGGAAAAAGGATTGTTTGAGAAGTTGCATGGAGTGCATAGGTAGGAGAATACAAGGTCAAGGGTGTTGCCATCAGAGTAGAAGCCTGTACCCATTACTTTAGGTCAAATGAAGAGGTTAGACTAAGAAGTTTAGAAGTGGCAGGAGGGTTTGTATTAGCAGGGATGTTGAAATCACAGAGAAGGATTGTGGAAATTTCCGAAGAGAGAAAGTAGGGTAGCCAGGCAGAAAACTCATCAAGGAAAGTCGATAATGGTCCAGGGGGCCAGTAGATCACAGCAATTTTTAGGGAAGTTGGAGAGAATAGACGTATACAGTGGGCTTCAAATGATGAGAGGGAAAGAGAGGGAGAAGAGTGAATAACCTGGAAGGTGCTCGGGGGGTGGCTGGGAATAGGAGGAATCCCACTCCACCTCCCTTGCGTCCATTAGGCCTAGGGGAGTGAGTCCAGTGAAGGCCACCCTGGGATAGTGGAGAATCACCTTTGCCATTTATCCTGTTAACTGTTACTGAAAATAAATGAAAATCTCGAATTTTGGGTTGTCCCACAAAATTAGGGAGGGAAAAATCTTCCAATGGGGACGCTAGTTTTGGTGACCTGGGGTTCCCAAGAGATTCCCTTAAATTTGCAGGAATTTCCCCACTACCTGTATTGGCTTTGAGACAGGAAGTCAAAGTAAATATCCCCGATGGGAAGAAGATGGCAAAAATAAACCGTATAGGGGTTATAACCCTCCCCTTAATCCAAAATGAAAATTTATTGCCTATAGTTCTACTTTAAATTGGTGGTAAAAGTAGACACGAGTCCTATCAGTCAAAGACTGAGCCAACTCAGATTTAGACAGACTCTGCAGGTGATGGTTCAGAAACTGCTAAGGCTGCAGCAAATCAGATACAGTCTGCAGGAGAGGCCACAGGAGTGCGCTTGTGGTCTCTTCCATTAGGGTCAACAAGTACCTAGATTTGGACGAGAGTCGTGCATACCTGTGGTAAAGACCACAGTTGAATGGGGAGAGGTTGCAGCCACACCTGATAGAGCTGAAAACCAGACCTGGATAGACTGCAGGAGTAGAAGGCAACATGGCATTAGGCTGCAGAGGTCAGCACTTTCAAACACTGTTGGCAGCCCCTGAGTCATTGGTTTTAAGCGAGCTGGGGGCACTCCGTACAGCCAGACGTTCTCCTGTTGCAACTGCTTGGCAGTAACATATAGGCTCAATATAGCAGCTTTCAAAACAGACAGCTGGTAGCAGATGAGGGTCAGATGGTCAAAAAGTTACCACATTCACTGTAGGCGAGCAGTAGGAACAAATGAAAGTTCAGTTGCTTGTGCCTCTTGCAGGAGGTACCTGGGAGATAATGCCTCATTGCGGCAAAAAACCTGAATCACCATGAAGTGGACAGCAGCACACAAACCCACAGTGTTAACCCTCTTAGAAATGGAAAAAAAAAGAGAAAGAGAAAGGGCAGACCCTAAGGCAATGGCAGTGGCTGGACCAGGAAAGCACTCTGCAGCTAACTTTTGACAGAACAGCAAGAGTCCAAAGTGCCCCAAGCAGTCAGGCTGGTACACACGGACCGAATATCATCTGGTTCATAAGAAACCGGCCAACATTCGGCCAGCGTACAGTGGGCTGTCCGATTTCCAGTGTAAGGGCATGCTGGAAAAGCAGCAGCCGATCAGCACTTGCAGCCAATGTCCCTGTCGGAGCACAATAGCTCAGCAGGGAGATGGCTGTACTAACATTGCATAGTTAGTAGAGCAAACTTCTCTCAAGCCCCTCAGTTTTTCTACTGTTCTGCCCGCTGTGTTAAACACACAAAAAAATTAAACCACCAAACACCACTTCGTGGGTACCAGGCATTCCAGGCCATCCCCATAATAGTCAATACAGCAGGGTCTGAGCACGTTACTCCAAAAGCTAGGCAGATGACTGCCAGGTAGCTGCAGCTGAAGAGACAAATCTCCAGTTCTATAGAGAAAAAAAATAAATAAAAAACCCAACTACTGAGGCATGCTGGTAGTAAGTAGTCCTGGGCTTACCAAGTTAAAATGAACTAACTTGCCATTGTCCAATCCTCTGCAAGCAGCAGTAAAACATGAAGGTTTAAGGTTAAGACTTCCTGTGTCCCTCAACGCACAATAAAAATACATTTTTCAGTAGGTTTGAAGTCGGGTCTCACTGCATACCATTTTTCTAAGCATAAAATAGTTTGAGCCCATTACATTTATCAGATAGGCAGTTCAATGGCCAAATGACAGAGCACATAACAGGCTGACAACACTGCTGCCATCTGCAAGGCAGTGACATATCAGTCTGCAACAGGAGGTTCTGTTATAGGCAAGATATTCAAGCAAAAAAAAAAAAAAAAAAAAAAAAAAAAAAAAACAACACACTTTGCAAGAAATCTGCTCAAACTCAACTGTATTACAGCAACAAATTATGCCAAACATACCGAGGAGAAGATTTGAGATTTATGTGCACTTTAAAAAAGGTGAATCACATCATTGACGCATCAGTCAGGCGTATGCTTAATGCAGGACTGCAGGCACCTTCAGTATCGAAACTTACCTGGCATGAGTAAAATGCAGGCTGTCTACAAAGGATAGTTTCCTGGCTTTTGAGCCTCTGACCCAGAATAAGCTGAATGAAGTCCATCTATTATTGTTGCTAGCCACTGAACAAGTGATAGCTGGGCCACTAGCATTTTTAGGTGTCAGCATTGGTAGGCTACACAGATTGCTCATTTGAGACTGCAGAGGTTCTTTTCATTTTAGACAGACCTGTCTTGTAGGTTTACAAGATAAAGTATCAGAGCACAATATGTAAGCATGGTCCAAATAGTGGCAAAAATGAACAAACCCATTTTAGAACAGAAAATGTCCCACAAAAACTGTAGCTGCTGACTAAAAAAAAAAAAAAAAAAAAAAAAAAAAAAAAAAAAAAAAAAACCACCTGCCACACCTGTCCCACAATCCAGTGATCTGCTCAGTCGGTCTTACCTACTGTCTTTGGTCCCCAGCATCTTCACTATGGGCACTGACTGACAGCTTGCGGCTTCAGAGCCGGGTGCCCACAAGTTGCGCATCGTGAATGGTGGATGCAGTTTCTGGAACCTGCCAGTGTCCCAGAAGATTCCGTTTTGGGGGGGGGTGTCGGGGGGTTTGGGGATGGTGGGAGTAGGAGAACTTACGTTAATGAGCGCCGCAGCGCTTGGAACAGGAGTGGGAACCTGTCCAAATCTTGTACCTGCCCCCCACCCCCAAAAGTGCCAATTGTTCAAGAGGAGCGGGGGACGAGTCCTTAAAGCGGAACTTCCCCTTTTGGGTGGAGCTCCGCTTTAAATAGCTCTCACCATCTTTCTTGTATAATTGAAATTTGTTTTGTTCTTACAGCATCTCTCTGTGTTATCTGTATTGTATGCAATCACAACCCACTACTGAATGTTAAACCTGAATAACATAATACAGGTGGGAGTCAAACCAAGTCCCCCACCCTTTCCCAATATATATGTAATGGCCCAACAGCAGAACTAAACCCTCCTATCTGTAAACTGGATATGTATTTTGAAGAAAAAAAAAAAAAAAACTTTTTTTATCCAAAAAAAGTTGGGGAAATCGAGGAGGGGGTAGGAGCTGGTGTAACATGCTCCAAAAAAGTGAACTTGACCTTTAAGGTATAAACAAGCCAGTAGGCAATTCCACCTGCTGACATCCACATATGCAAAAAACAAAATATGAGAACAGACACAAGTTACCTGTATTTCTCCAGGGAAACTACATTGCCATCGATGTCAGTAGCAGAAAATTCATAAATGGTCTTCGCACTCTTCCAGTCATCCACCTGGGCACACTGCAACAAATCACTTTATTTAGATCTCTGGGAACAGAGCTACTATTTAAAAATATATTACACCAAAAAAAAGACATGAACCCACTTTGATTGCACCAAAGGCTTTTGTAAACCCAGGTATTCAGTTATAAAATTAACAGAATCACCACAGTGATGTACACAGCCTATGCAAAAAGAGCTGTAGCGATTCAGCAGGTCCACCCACTACATGCTGCCTGCAGAAAGCTACAGTTGGGCAGGCAGAAGGCCAGACACCCTGCATAAGGAGCATGTGCAGCAGGGAACAATCTTTTTTTATAGGTAAATCCTCCAATGTAAGTAGTGTGCCTCAATGCACATATTCAGCATCTGGAGAAACAAACCCGTCCAACATACACATGTGAATGCGCTGTGCTCATCAAAAATTAGTGCATGTACTTTTTTCCCCCCATACTTGAATGGGCTGCCTTAAAGTTGAACTATGGGAAAAGGAAAAGTTCTCCCCTGAAGTGGGGCTGCACCCACGCTGCAAGGGTTAACTGCTCATTTAAGACTAGGGAGAACAGGTAAAGCAGTTTTACTTACCCGCTCCTCCATGCCGTGACTGATCCCTCCACCCGAACGTCACTGGTCTTAGGTCCTCTGACATCAAGACTGATGCAGGGAATATAACCATGCACTGGACTTAAGGACACCAAAGGACAATCCACTGCTTGAACACGGGGGAGCGTAGTTTGCATGGGTAGTGGAGGACCAGGCAAGTAAAATTGCTTTTACCATCCCCTAGGCTAAAAAGAACATTTAACAGTGTGGGCACAGCCCCACTGCAAGGGAGGACTTCCAGTTTTCCCAGAGTTTGGCTTTAAAGCTGAATTTCAGTTATGGATATTTTTGGATACCAACATCGGTCCATGTTGAACCAATGCAAGTATCAAACTTGGCCAATTCCTGTAGAAACTGGAAATCACTGGAGTAGGCAGCTTTACTACAGGTCCTGTGCTGAGCGGCTGCCCTGCCGCTTCAACCAGTAATAAAAACACAAAAGCAAAAAACATATTGCAGCTTCCCAATTCTTCAATGTGATGGCTGTAGTCTTTTTTTTTTTTAGGCTTTCATTCTATTTTCATCTGGTGATCCAGCCAGTACGTCTGTTTTTCAACTTAAATGCTCTTGTAGCTAAAGGAATGAGACAAATCATTTAACACTGGCTGGGGTGCTTAAAATCATCAATTAATGGAACGCATTTATCCCAAAAGAAATAAAGACTGGTGTCTGGAACTGATTATAAAGCATAAGCTGGAGTTCAGCTTTAATTTGTTAGGGTGTTTAAATCTGCTAGTCTAATACTCCCCCAGAGGAAAAAAGCCTAAGGCCTCTTTCACACGGGGATCCGTATGTCCGTTTTTCATCCTTCCGTTTTCGGATGAAAAACGGACATACAGTCATCCCTATGGAGCGTCGGATGTCAGCGGTGACATGTCCGCTGACATCCGACCCCGCTCCGATCCGAAAAGTGTAACGGAGGAAAAACCTACTTTTCCCTCCGTTTTCGGATCGGATGACGACGGACACTACGGACCGTCATCATCCGATCCCCCCATAGGGGAGAGCGGCGCTCTGACAGGTCCGTCGCTGCACACTGTGCAGCGATGCACCTGTCATCTTCCTGCTCAGCGGGGATCGGCGGAGCGATCCCCGCTGAGCCAGCGGATGTTCACGGGGCGGATCATCACTGATCCGCCCCGTGTGAAAGAGGCCTAAGGCCCCTTTCACACAGCCTTTCCGATGAGGTCAGCCTGAAAAAAACTGACAGGTGGATCTGATCGGAAGGTCCATTCATCCCTATGGACAGGTGGGTGTAAATGAACTTGTGTCCATTTATACCCGTCTACTTCTGGGACACGAACGGACACACACACCAATTTAGGGGAGCTGATCGAAGAGTCCATTTACACCTGGCCACCCATAGAGCAGGCTGTGTCCGTGTCCACTCTGCAGACACAACTGTGTCTCACCCGCCCTACTCCAATCAGCAGGGGATCTGTGAGCTGATCAGAACAGAATCCACCCCTTGTGAAAGGGGTCTAAAACAGGAAATACAGCCACTACATCTAATGATTGGTAAGTTGCAAATTGCAATATATTACATTTTTTGATTTGGGGTTTAATATTGCTTTAATGAACACAGGAGTTACTCTCTCTGCTCAGGCGCCATTCAGAGAACCCTTCCCATTTTTTAATGAATACAAAGCGTTCTAATTGGATGAACCCACCTCCATCTTGTCCAGAGAGCACTTTGCAGTTAAAAAAAAAAAACAAAAAAACCACACACACACACACACACACACACACACACACGGTGCCTACTACAGTCATTTCCAGTTTTCAAGTGATCAGCCAGGTATTGCACATGCATGCTTACATTGAGCCAAGCTGAAAGGGGTTGTAAAGTCATTAAAATAAAATACCTGTGTGGTAGCCGCCCTGAAGCCCCCCCCCCTAATACTTACCTGAGCCTAATCTCTCGCCAGTGATGTTCACAAGTGCCTCGGCTGTCCGAGATGCTCCTGATTGGCTGAGACACAGCAGCGGAGCCACTGGCTCCCGCTGCTGTCAAAGTAAGTCAGCCAATCAGGAGAGAGGGGACGGGGCTCCATGTCTGAATGGACACAGGGAGCCCCCATAGCAAGCTGCTTGCTATGGGGACAGGAGGGAGGGGCCATAATCACAGAGGAAGAGGGACCCAAGAAGGAGGATCTGGGCTTGAACCAATGCAAAATAATCCTATAACTAAACTTTAGTTTAAAAATAAGCATGAACAGTACAAAGATTAGGGGAAGACACACACTATCATGGCTACCAGCAAGCAAATTAGAGCCATCTAAAGCCTGCTAGTAGCTGGTTTAAAATGAATCTGCATTACCATCAAGATTTTTTTTTTATAGAAGTCACTTCCATTTACCACTTCAGTTCCAGAAGGTTTTAACCCCCCCCCCCATCCTGACCAGGCCATTTTTTTGCTATACGGCACTGCGTTGCTTTAACCAACAATTGCGGACATGCAACGCTGTACCCTTTTTTCCCCTGTGTCCCCCCCACAAATAGAGCTCTCTGGTCGCTGTATAAAATGACACTGGCAAAGAAGGTGTTAACCCTTTAATTGTCCCCGATGTGAAGTGTGCTCCTAGGGAGTGTGGGGGATAGACTGACTGGAGGAAGAGAGATCTGTGTTCCCGATTAGCAGCAAGACAAGATCTCTCACGTCCTCTGACAGAACAGTGGTCTGCCTTGTTTATATAGGCAGACCGCCATTCTGCCTTTCCTGTCAACGATTGCAGGTGGCCGCCAGCCATTGCAGCTGCCAGATCCGCTGACTGGACAGCAGGAGCTTCGCTCTGGCAGTACACGCCCCAGAGTTAATCTGAGGAATCATGTACTAAACCCTTAAACAAAAAAAAAACACCACACCACCACACATACTTCTCTGTGTAGTTGGTTTTGTACAGATCCTACTCTTCTGGGGTCCCTCAGTGGCACCTCTTCGAGTGCCCCATCGAAGAAGAGATCCCCTTCGGGACACCCGTGCGGGCGTGCTCCCAAGTTTTGCATCTGTTGACAGACAGGACTCGGCCCCAGTGCCCAAGTCATTGGATTTGATTGACAGCAGAGGGAGCTAATGGCTGCGCTGCTATCAATCTATCTAATCAGGACACGAGACACCAATAAGTATATGTAAGTGGGGAAGTCCTTAAGGCAAGCCGTTCCCTAGGGGACAAAAGTACAAGTATTACTTTGTCCTATCTTAACGTGCTGTAGAAGTGGCGTAGATACCCGCAGGTATCTATGCCCGGAAGTGGGAGCAAAAATACCTGTATTAGACAGGTATTTGCTCCCCCTGAAAAGGTGTCAAATTTGACACCGGAGGGGGAGGATTCCAAAAAGCAGAAATTCCATTTTTGGGTGGAACTCCGCTTTAAAAAAAAAAAAAAAAAAAAGCCATTTTTTTCCATTGACACTTTATTGCTTTATAACGTAAATATGAGATCTGAGGTCTTTTTGACCCCAGATCTCATATTTAAGAGGTCCTGTCATGCTTTTTTCTATTACAAGGGATGTTTACATTCCTTGCAATATAAATAAATGTGACAATTAAAAAGTAAAAATAATTCTCGACGAGCTCACGTGCAGAAGCGACCGCATACGTGACTAGCGCACACATATGAAAATGGTGTTCAAAGCACACATGTGAGATATTGCCGCGATCAGTAGAGCGAGAGCAATAATTCTAGTCCTAGAATTATTAGGGTGAAAGTTTGGGTAAAGGGTTAAGGGTAAAAGTTTGTCACCATTCCACCAGCGGGCGCAATTTTGAAGCGTGACATGTTGGGTATCAATTTACTCTTTCCCAATATATATTATCTTATTATTATATATTATCTTTCCCAATATAAAAATAAATATATTGGGCTAATTTTTTTTTAATAAAAAATAAATAAGTGTATTTTTCCCCAAAAAAGTGCGCTTGTAAGATCGCTGCGCAAATACGGTGTGACAGAAGGTATTGCAACGACCGCCATTTTATTCTCTAGGGTGTTAAGGGAAAAAAAAAAAAAAAAAAAATTTAAAATGTTTGGGGGGTACCAAGTAATTTTTTTTTTTTTTTTTTTTTTTGCTAGAAACTGTTCACTTGTAAACAACAAATTTCAGAAAGAGGCTCGGCCCTTAATTGGTTAAGGATGATCAACATGTACAAATACATAAGGGGTCCATATAGCGAACTTGGTGTTGAGTTATTCACTTTAAAAAGGTCATCACAGAGGACAAGAGGGCACTCTTTAGGACTGGAGATAATCTTTTTTTCCCTCTAAACACAGAAGGGTTTCTTCACAGTAAGATCTATGAAAATGTGGAATCGACTCCCTCCAGAGGTGGTTCTGGCCAGCTCAGTAGATTGCTTTAAAAAAGCCTGGATTCTTTTCCTAAATGTACATAATATACCTGGGTACTAAAATTTAGGCTGCTTTCACACTGAAAGCGCTGGCCGTTAGCACTAAAGCGCTACTTTTCACCCCCCCCCCCCAAAAAATAAAAAATTAAACTCCCGTTTTTGTGGCGTGTTGAAAGCAATGCTCATCATTCCAATGGGCAGGGGTGTTTTGGGAGTGCTAAATACAGCACTCTCAACCCGCCCCAAAGATGCCGCTTGCAGGACTTTTCAGAACATTCCGCAAGCGCACCTCCCCAGTGTAAAAACACAGACACTGGAATGAATGAGAGGCACTTTTCAGAGGCAATTTCTAGCGCCAAAGCACTTGAACAACCCCAGTGTGAAAAGGTGTCATATAGGTAAAGTTGATTCTGGGAATAACCTATTTGCTCTGGGAAAAATTGGATCATGCTTGGCTAGGGTTTTTTTTGCCTTCCTCTGGATCAACTGTGGGTATAGGATGGTGTATATGGAACTGTATGGTTGTTTTATTTTTATTGGTTGAACTAGATGGACTTGTGTATTTTTTCAACCCAACTATGCAACTATGAGACCGCTTCCTTTACAGATGGCACTTTTCTCCGTCTCCATGCATATGCCTGGACCATTTGTAGCTGACAAGCCTCCTTCCCTGCTCCTATCGGCCAGGTGCTTGGAGATAAGTGTCATAGCTGTGTTGTCAGATGGTCATGGAGGGGGAAAAAAAAAAAAAAAAAAAAAAAAAAGGGGATCCATGTCAGACTTTACAGCTATACCTAGACAGCGCATAGGAAGATGGCACAAAGTAACGCACATACTCATGTTGCACTGAGAAAAAAGGCCAGGTGCTTACAAGAATTAAATGGGCCCTGAACAAATTGTGAACCCTTCTATTAAATACTCAGATGTTTATATAAAAGTTATTGAACAGAAAGGATGCATAGAAAAAAGGCCAAAATGTATACCTTTGGTTATGAGCTCAGCCAGTTTGAAATCTGATCCCTTACTTCAGCAGTAATTACATATCCAAATGTCTAGGTCTTTACACGGTGAACAGTATTTCCCGACAGAATACCTAGGTGAATTATTTATGGAAAATGTGGACATATGCCATCCCATTAGTCTAAAAGCTCACGCATTTTCAGTCTCAACATTACTAGCTAGTCATCCTCTCAACCCTCTCTAACCTTCTTCTGGTGCATCAGTGGGCTATAACAGCAGATGTATGAGAAGAGAATTACCCCTTACAAACAAACACTTCCCATGACAGGCCTATGGTGCCAATAGTGTAATGGGTCACTGGATATTTAAACAGGAGATAAAATGTTCAAAGGTTTCTAGTGGAGCATGAACGAGTCGTGAAAACCATTTCCTGCAATTACGTCTGTATTTCATCATTTATACACATACACACAAAGCACACCATAGAACAGCAATTAGTAACGCTGTAGTAGGCGGGACAAATTCAATAACTGTGTGCATCACAGAAAAATTGGATTTTTGACTTACCATAAAATCCATTTCTCAGAGTTCATTGACACAGCGCTCCATTATTCAGAACCATAGGGATGTCCCAAAGCAGTGCCAAACATAAGGGGTGGGACAACGAAAAATCCCAAGGCCAACACAAGAGCCAACCAGGAAACAGGAGCTCAACCTGAACAATACCCCTTCAAGAGGGAATAGACCAGGGGTCTTTAAGTACCTGCCCACGGACCGGTTAAAAATGGCCCGCAGGCAGGGCCGATCAAGGACATATTTTTGCACTGCACCCAAGAGCTTTACCTTTCCATCTCCTCAGTCCTCTCCACTGCTGCAGCCCAAGGAGAGAACAGAGCAGAGGAAGGATCCGCTCATCGGCCTGCCCATCTAGGCACCGATCCAGGGTCCTGCTGCCACCTCAGGGCGGGAGATTGTGTTCTCTAGTTCCCCTGTCACTAGGCCTGTGTGGAAGCCAGGAGGAGAGGACTCGGGAGGCAGATGATCCTGACTGCCAGGAGAGGCGAGTGAGCCATCACACTGAGGCAAAGTTCTTAGTGGGGTAGAAATTTGTGCAGTGTATTTTAGGGAGTGTGGGGGGTAATGCGTTTGCTGACACCAATGCTGGGTTAATAATGCGTTTCCTGACATCAGTGCTGGGGTTAATAATGTGTCTTCTGACACCAGTGCTGGGTATAGTATATAATTGCTGGTATAGTTTGTTTTTGAAGTTTTGAAAGTTTGCATGCTGCCCCCCATGGGATATGAACTTGTCATGTGCCCTCAGGCAATTTGAGTTTGAGACCCCTGCTCTAAATAGCAGCCTGCAAAACCTTGCGGCAAAAGAGGCAATCGGTAGATGCCAACACATCCACTTCGTATAACGTTGTGAAAGTTTACACCAACAACCAAGTGACCGCCTTGCAAACTTGCACAACGAACGCCTGATGACAGAAGGCCCAAGAGCACTAAGCACCAAAGAAGAATGCGCTGTAACAGGGAAAGGAGGAATCAGATTCCTGACAGAATAGGGCAGAGTCATCATCTGTCTGATCCATCCAGAAATGGTCGCAGAATTAGCAGATAACCCCTTTCTTTGCCCGTCCGTGAGTACAGCGAGTCTGACCTCCAAAAAGACTCAGTGGCTGCCAAATACACCCGAATCCCCCAAACCACATCAAGGGCAGATAAGGCAAATGCCTTAGGATGTGTTAACCAGGGACACAAGGAAGACAATGTCCTTATTCGAAAAGGGAAATCCGCAAAATGAACAATGGAAAAAGGGCGAAGAACCACCTTAACCTTGTGCAACACTGGATAAGGTGTACAACAGGATAATGCCACCTTATCCAACACCCTGCGAGCAGCGGTGAATATATTGAAAGAGGCTTCTGTAGAACCGAAATCACAAAGTTCAGATCCCACCGGTGGCCTTCTTCAGCGTCCCCTGGTGCGTACCTCAACATAAATACGATTTAAAAAAAAAAAAAAAGCCACATGCACCAGGGAGTGCGAGACCAGGGGACACTGAAGAAGACCACCCAGGCTGACACCTGGCCCTTGATGGTACTCGAGGCCTATTCCTGCTCAACCGCCGGTGAAGGGAGGCCAGAATCGGAGCCACAGAGAAAAAAAAAAAGCGAGGATGAATGCCCGGTGACTCACACCAGGATATATGGACTTTCCACATCTGGGAGGTAGAACCTCCTAGAAGGTAGACTCCCTAGCCATCAGCAGTATCAGAACTGCAGCACCTGGTTCATCACAGCCAGGCTGTTAAAACCCGGGACGCTAAAGAAGAATAGAAGAAGAACAGCCCTTGGGCCAGAAGAACCTCCCTGAGAGGCAGTCGCCAAGGAACGTTGGTGACCAGACGCACTCAGTCGGCGTACCCTGACCAACGGGACCCATCCAGAGCCAAAAGGCGTAGAGCAAACGTTACCTGCCCCATGGGCCACCAGAGTGATTGAGGTGCTCAGAGGATCCCACGACCTTGCAAGAAACCTTTGTACCATTCTGTTGAGCCAGGAGGCAAACAGATATACATCAGGAGTGCCCCATCAGAGACATATCCGATGAAACACGGCCCGGTGAAGGGCCCACCTCGTGGTCCAACCCTAGCCGACAGAGGCATCCGCCTGTCAGAATTCCACTTCTGCAATGCGCACATCGGGGGAAGGCCGGAACGAGACGTTCCACCCACAGGAGGATACTAGCAACTGCCAACACCCTATTTGGCCCACCCTGGTGATTGACATAAGCCACCGCCGTTGCATTGTCTGACTAGATCCCCCGAAGTCGATCCGTCCATGATCCAGACAGTCTGATAGCTAGAAGTTCCAGGATATTGTTCAGACGCTGGTGGAATGTGGACTACCAATGACCCTCCCAGGACACCTCCCCACCTAGACAGACTGACATTGGTGGTCTCCCTGTTTAATACAAGGGGAGAAAGGATTTACCCTGTCGAAGAACCGGAGAGCGAAGCCACCAGAACAGGGAACCTCTGGTTTTCTGGCTCAGCCGAATCCGATTGTCCAGAGACCTTGGGCACTTGTCCCATTATTCCAGGATCTCCCTGAAGGAAGCTTGTATGGAACTGTGCAAATGGAATCACCGGACAACCGTAAATGAAAAGACGCAGCAAACATCTGGAGTGTGTCCAGGACCGCAAACCCCAATACAATACCCCAATTGAACACCCGAGGAGAGGAGGCAAGACCAAAAGGGCAACACCACGCGCTCATAAAGCACAACAGAGGAAGTGATGGGTTGGAGCACTTGTGATGTCGATAGAAGCCAGAAAGTCACCATGATGAAGGGGTGCCACAGTCATGCAGACTCCATCCTGAACTTCTGTACCCACACCAGGCAGGTCAGGGCCTTGAGGTCCAGAATTGGACATACCATGCCCCCCCACCCCATCTCTTGGACTGAACAGGTTTGAATAAAACCACTGAAACTGTTCAGGACATCACACTCTGAAGCAACAGGACTTGCACAGCCCCACAAGGAGAACCGCAAACGGTCCAGCAACAGACGCACATTGGAAGAAAAAAAAAAAAAAAACTGTTTGGGGAACAAGGCCTGAACACTATCTTGTAACCAGACAAAATCAAAACGTGCAATGATGTCACCCAGGGTAGTCCCCAACAATAACAAACAATAGCTGCGCTAAAAGATGGACATAATCTTATGAAAAAATCACCACATTAATAACAATATGGTGAAAGGTGAATAAAATGAATAAATTGTGGATATAGCATACACAAAAAGGAAAGGAGAAAAAAAAAAAAAAAGGACCAAGTAGTGATATGCAGAAAAGGCCAAAATTGGCATAAAAGTCCAAAAAGTCAGTCGATAGCTGAATTCAGAATAAAAAAGTGCAGTCTTCCATCACCCAATGAATGTGAATCACTAGAAAAAATGCACGCTTACCAGAGGCAAGCAAGGGTAAGCTTGCGGCTATAAACCCAGCCAGGGCCTTTCAGGATATCAGGACTACACACCCAGAGAACACTGATCCAGGATCGGCACACCGCTCAATTACATGAAAAGGATCCTCAGGCAACGTATCATCAAAACATAAAAGAAAATGGACTTCCCATAATGTAAGATCGTAAGGATAGTTTAATAAACAAAAGAATCACACTTACAAGCATAGATAAGTCAATCACAGGTAGCCGGCCGGCTTGCGAGCGCCCGTAACACTCCAGGAACCACATGCAGTACGTCAGTGCGTCCTGTCCGCCCGACATGCGTTTCGTCATACAATGACATAGTCTAGCCCCCAACAATACATGTCCAAGCACCACTACGGAAACAGTTCAGCAACCAGGGGAACTGCAGCCAAGAGGCATAGCAGACAAACTGCAGCACCTAGACCAACAGGTCCGCCGATGCAGCAAGGCTGGGGGATTCTGTTCCCCCTCCAGGTATGTCAGCTGGATCCTTAGAAGCCAAAGATTCCTCTATTGGAATCATGGCTGCCTTGAGCAGCCTAGAGACGGGGGGGGGGCCCACTACTGGTGGAACAGTCCACTTCTGAAGGAGGGACTCCTCAAAAGGGATACCTAACAGCAAGCGTTTTTGGAAGCACAAACAGGGCACTTTGGACATTCCCAGTCTTCATGGACAAATTTGGCAAAATAAGAAGAAGGGAATGCTTTCACCATGCAAGACGGGTTATGGGTGCCAAAGTGGAACTGACCCTCCGCAGCAGGCTTAAAAATGACCCGCAAAGCGCCGCCAAGGTAAGTATGGGGCTAATTCACACAGAAAAAAAAAAAAAAACCTTCTGCCTTTACAATCACTTTAAATCCTTTTATTGGGCAGAGTAATAATTTATTCTGGCCTTTGAAATTAACACTAATGCTCTAAATGTGCCTAGTGTTAACAAGCATCAAGTGCCAAAATGCCTTTACAAACATGTTAACTGCTCGTTAAAGCGTGGTACACACGGTCAAAAAAAAAAAAAAAAAAGAAGTCAGCTCTGGTCGGAGCCACCGTACTAACCATGCAAGATTAGTTCAGCGATCTCCCCGCTGAGCTGGTGTGTTCTGACAGGGGGGCACCACCCCCCGCCAGAACACTCTGATCAGCGCTCCCAGTCATTGGCCGAGAGCGCTGATCGGGAGGCCTCAGCTGCTGGTTTACCAACATACACATCTGACAGAAGCTGTCGGTTAACAGACCGACATACACATGGGCATAATGTCTGCCTTTTCTTTTTGAACCGCCCATTGTCTCCCAACATTCAGCCTGTGTGTACCCGGCTTTAGTCTAGGGGGCGCAAGGGAAAGCGGTACTTACCTGATCCTATGGAAAACCACCCTCCCCCACATCCAATGGTGAACTGTTCCTGCCGTCCTCATGTCCAGAGCCACTCTAGTGGCATGCCGACATCAGGAACAGTCCAATCACAAGATCGCTAGCGTGCGGGGAGGAGCCGCCAGGAGAGGTGGGGACCAGTCTTGCAGTCGGTGGATCAGATAAGTATATCTCTGTAATCGACCAAGCCCGGGTTCACACTTATGCGAATTAGATGTGCATTTCCGCACATCTAATTCGCATAGCAGGAGAATGTGACTGGCTCCCTATGGAGCCGGTTCACATATCTCCGGGGCGGCTGCGGTGCGCACTGCACAAAAACGCTGTGCGTCTTTGGCTGCATTTCAGGGCCGAATTCAGGCATAGCATTGGCCCTGATTCGTCCCTGAAACGGTGAACAGGGACGCACAGCGCTCCTGTGCGGTCCGCAGCGAATTATAGTGTGAACCCGGGCTAAATTAATGGTTCTCAACTCCTGTCCTCAGGACCCACTAACAGGCCAGATTTTAAGTATTAACTTGGGGGAGATGCAGACGAAAATAATGCAGTCACTGAACAGCAAATGATATCACCTGTGATTAGGGTTGCCACTTCATCCGTTTAAACCCGAACACACAGGTTCTGTGGCTGATTAAGGTGGTAATTAAACTCACTTGGGGCCTTATGTGCATTAGATTAGCCTCAGAACCTGTGTAATTCATGTTTTTGGGTTTAACCACTTCAATACCAGGCACTTAGACACCTTCCCGCCCAGGCCAATTTTCAGCTTTCAGCGCTGTCACAATTTGACAATTGCGTGGTCATGCTACACTGTACCCAAACACAGTTTTTATCATTTTGTTCCCACAAATAACGCTTTCTTTTGGTGGTATTTGATCACCTCTGCGGTTTTTATTTTTTGCGCAACTAATAAAAAAAAAAAAAAAAAAAAGACCGAAAATTTTGAAAAAAACAAAACAAACAAGTTTCTTTGTTTCCGTTAAAATTTTTTGTAAATAAGTACGTTTTCTTCTTCAATGACGGGCACTGATATGGCTGCACTGAATTTATTGGTGGCATTGCTGGGCATAACTGAAACATAATGGTGCCAATCAGTGCCCATTTGTGGGCACTGATTGGGCACATGTGGATGGCCATGGGGTACATACCTGGCCATCCACATGTTGCCCCTTCCCTGGTGGTCCTAGTGGCGATCCCTGGTGGTCCAGTGTGGTGATCTGAGGGGGGGCTGCGCTGATAAACAATCAGCGCAGACCCCCCCTGTCAGGAGAGCCGCGGACCGGCTCTCCTCGTGTCTGTCAGACGCGAGTGAGGAAAAGCCGATCAACGGCTCTTCCTATTGACATCGTGATCAGCCGTGATTGGACACGGCTGATCACATGGTAAAGAGCCTCCGCTGGAGGCTCTTTACCAAGATCGGTGTATCAAGCTGACACACCGCTCCACCGATCGCCGCGATGCGCGCCAGCATGTTATCCTGCTGGACGTCATGACGGCTAGTCAGGATAAAGGAACCACTTCCCGGACGTCAATCCGCTATAGGCCGAGCGGGAAGTGGTTAAAGGGATGAGGTGGCAACCCTACCTGTGATGTATTCCAGTTATCTTGCAAACCTGGCCTGTTAGCGGGTCCTGAGGACAGGAGATGAGAACCATTGTACTAGATGAAAACGAGCAGTTAAACCATGTAGTGCGGGCACAGCCCCACTGCATGGGAAGATACAATTCTTTAGGCCCCTTTCACACTGCTGCGATTTCAAAGTTGCACAATTTTGCAGCGATTTCAGGGAATGCCTGTGTAAACTTGAAATCTATGGACCTCAACTCGCATCAAAGTTGGACCAAAGTAGTGCAGGGATTACTTTGAAGTCGCACAGATATGAAGGGTACTCTTTGGAAATCATGGGGTACAACTTGTCATGCGACTTGGGACTGCAAAGTCAAAGGACAAGTTGCACAAGTGTGAAAGGGGCCTTAAGTAAAGTTGGGCAGCACAGACACAATCACAAGGTGTAAACTAGAAAGGAAAACAAGGAGTGCTACGGGTCCCCTTCGTTGCCCTACGCAAGCCAAAAGTAGATCCTACATTTTTCACAGTCAGTGTTGCGCAAACTGCGTTTGGGGTGTCATTAAGAATTAATAGCACTGCATGCATGACCTACATTTTGTGTGAATTGGGGGCAAAAGCCAAATAAAAGGATAGAAAAGTGATGTGTGAGCTGAAGGCAGCCCTGGCAGTGCCAGAGGGGACCTAACTGGCATTCTGTTGGGATGAACGTGTTGACAATCACCCAGCAGAATCTCCATAGTCATGTAACCAGATTGACCTGGGATTACCATTCAGCAGGATTAGGGAGGGGGATCTCTACACTGTTATTGTAGGGGATACAACACACACCAATCATTGCTGTAATCTGATTGGACAGCGTGACCTCTGTCCACAATAAATCAGTGTGCGCACCGGGTGTCCTATCACGTGGTATACGGGAACGCCGGACTCACGCTGACACAGCAACGCTTATCTAACGAGCTCACTGTACAGTATATAAACGTGTGTGTACACACGTTATATAATATATATAGCTATATACCACCTCCACAAGGTCACACAGAGGTCAGGAGACACACCGAAGGTACCGTTATACGGAGACTCCGCTAACATCCACTCTACTCAATCTTACCATAGTTCGCCCGCACAGCACTCCCGTCGCAGCCGCTACCAGTAGTGACCGTTTAGCGCTGACACACAGCACTTTCAACATGGCACCGCCAGGCCACGCCCTCCTGTGCCAATGTTTAGCCTATCGGAGGAGACTGGGCGGGTCCAACACGGACAGAGAGAGAGGGGCGGGGCAAGGTCTTACAGAACTGCGTGCTGGTTCTAGAAGATGAGGTAGTGTGGTGGAGGAGGACGAACAATAAGCCGTTTACTGTACAAGTCACATAGATACGCGACTACTTTCTAGTACTGCGCTCCGTTCTCTCGGTATGCTCGCAAAATGGCAGCTAATGTTTATAGTTTGCTGTCACATGAGCGGGGACTATCCTGTCTCGGTTGGTGCAAATTTAACCGCTTCAGCACCGGAAGATTTTACCCCCTTCCTGACCAGAGCACTTTTTGCGATTCGGCACTGCGTCGCTTTAACTGACAATTGCACGGTCGTGCGACATTGCACTCGAACGAAATTGACATCCTTTTGTCCCCACAAATAGAGCTTTCTTTTGGTGGTATTTGATCACCTCTGCGGTTTTTATTTTTTGCGCTATAAACAAAAAAATAGCAACAATTAAAAAAAAAAAACGCATTATTTTTTACTTTTTGCTATAATATCCCCAAAAAATATTTTAAAAAAACGTTTTTTTTCCTCAGTTTAGGCCAATACATATTTTTGGTAAAAAAAATATTATATTATAATGTTATATAAAATAGTTCTATAAAATAGGGGATAGTTTTATGACATTTTTATTAATATTTTTTTACTAGAAATGGCGGCGATCAGCGATTTTTATCGTGACTGCGACATTATGGCGGACACATCGGACAAATTTGACACATTTGTGGGACCATTGGCATTAATACAGCCATCAGTGCTAAAAAATTGCATTGATTACTGTAAAAATGTCACTGGCAGTGAAGGGGTTAACCACTAGGTGGCGCTGTAGGGGTTAAGTGTGTCCTAGGGAGTGTTTCTAACTGTAGGGGGGGAGGGGCTGTGTGTTACACTACAACAGGGATATGCAATTAGCGGACCTCCAGCTGTTGCAAAACTACAAGTCCCATCATGCCTCTGTCTCTGGGTGTCATACTTGTGGCTGTCAGAGTCTTGTTATGCCTCATGAGAGTTGTAGTTCTGCAACAGCTGGAGGTCCGCTAATTGCATATCCCTGCACTACACTGATCTACACTCCCGATTACAGGGAGCCGTGATCAGTGTCAGTGTCACTAGGCAGAACGGGGAGATGCTTGTTTACATCAGCATCTCCCCCGTTGGTCCTCTCCGTGAGACGATCGCGGGTATCTCCGCGGACATCGGGATCGCGTTCACAGGGCTCCCGGCAGGCGCATGCGCCCACGAGCCGCCTCTTAAAGGCCGAAGTACAGGTACGTTAATCTGCCTATATGTGCCCTTCTGCCGCAGTATATCTGCATGAGGCAGTCGGGAAGCGGTTAACCACTTTAGTCCCGGAAGGTTTACCCCCTTCGTGACCTGGCCACTTTTTTTGGGGCGATACGGCACTGCGTTACTTTAGCTGACAATTGCGCTGTCGTGCGGCACTGTACCCAAAATAAAATGGATGTCCTTTTTTTACCCACAAATAGAGCTTTCTTTTGGTGTCATTTGATCACCTCTGCTGGTTTTATTTTTTGGCGCTAAAAATAAAAAAAAAAACAATTTAAAAAAATACATATTTTTTTACTTTCTGCTATGAAACATTCCCAATTAAAAAAAAATCGAATTTCTTCTTCAATTTAGGCCAATATGTATTCTACATAATTTTGTTAAAAAAAAAAAAAATCACAATAAGCGTATATTTATTGGTTTGCGCAAAAGTTATAGCGTCTACAAACTATGGGATATATTTATTTATTTATTTATTTTCTACTTATTTTACTAGTAATGCCGGGAATCGCAATTTATATCAGGACTTTGATCTTAAGGCAGACAAATTTGACACTTTTCTGGAGACCAGTGACACTATTACAATGATCAGTGCTAAAAAATATGCACTGTCACTGTACTCATGACACTGTCTGGAAAGGGGTTAACATCAGGGGCGATCAAAGGGTTAACTGTGTGCCTAGGCCAGTGATGGCGAACCTTGGCACCCCAGATGTTTTGGAACTACATTTCCCATGATGCTCTTGTACTCTGCAGTGTAGTTGAGCATCATGGGAAATGTAGTTCCAAAACATCTGGGGTGCCAAGGTTTGCCATCACTGGCCTAGGTTGTGCTTTCTCACTGTGGGGGAGATGCTTTGACTAGGGGAAGGCAAAGATCCATGTTCCTGCTTTGCAGAAACACAGGATCAATGCCTTCCCTTCTGACAGAACAACAATCTGCCTTGTTTACAAAGGCAGATTGTCGTTCTGCCTGAGCCCTGTGTAAACGGCTGGTGCCGGAGGACACGGTACCCGTTGCTGGTCTCCCGTTCTGTAGAATCACAGTGGGTCGCCGACAGCGCGCACGTGCCCAAGAACCGGAAGTGTCAGATTATGTACTAGGTATGTGATCTGGCGCAGAATGGCCGCCCTGGCACAGTAAATGTACGGTGGGCAGTCCGCAAGTGGTTAAAGTAGGAAAGAAATTGTAAGAGAAAGCTGAGGCCCCATTCACAGCATGTGCATTTTGTTTTCGCACAGCAGCATAGGAACCTGCACAACCTGTAAGTGTGTTTTGTTTTTGTTTTTTGTGCTCGTTTTCTGTGTTTGCTGCACAACAGCATAGGGCCGTTTACTTGAATGGGCTGCTCTACACACAACAAACATCCCAAAGTAGCTCCCTTTTTTTTTTGAGCAGTGAGCTTTGCGCATTTTTGTACTGACCGTTTTGTCACACAACAAAATGTGCGTCTGCTAGCCACGTTTGGGGTTTCATTACTCCCTTTCGCTCCTAATGCCCCGTACACACGATCGGACATTCCGACAACAAAATCCTAGGATTTTTTCCGACAGATGTTGGCTCAAACTTGTCTTGCATACACACGGTCACACAAATGTCAGAAATTCCGAACGTCAAGAACGCTGTGACGTACGACGAGCAATGAAGAAATGAAGTTCAATAGCCATTGCGGCTCTTCTGCTTGATTCCGAGGATGCGTGCGTCGGAATTGTGTACACACAATCGGAATTTACCACAACGGATTTTGTTGTCAGAAAATTCAAGATCCAGATCTCAAATTTTTTGTGACGGAAATTCCGATGGAAAATGTCCGTTGGAGCCTACACACGGTCTGACTTTCTGACAACAAAGTAAAAAAAAAAATAATTTTAATTTATTTTTAGCTGTATATTTCTTGTTACTATTATAACCTACTACCAACAACCCAAAATAAATTCCCCTGCTCCGGACAATCGCAGCGATACCACATATGTTATGTTATTTCTTGTTTGTACCTGTAGTACAACCCAGGAACAATATTGCGCATTTTGCTTTTTTTTTTTTATCCTACCTAAAACACACTGACACCAACTGACACGGATACTAATTAACCACTTGCCTACTGGGCACTTAAACCCCCCCTCCTGCCCAGACCAATTTTCAGCTTTCAGCGCTCTCACACTTTGAATGACAATTACTCAGTCATGTAATACTGTACCTATATGAATTTTTTGTCCTTTTTTTTTCATACAAATAGAGCTTTATTTTGGTGGTATTTGATCACCTCTGGGTTTTTTATTTTTTGCGCTATAAATGAAAAAAGACCAAAAATTTTTAAAAGAAATTTTGCAAGTTATTAATTTTGGCCACAATTTATACAGCTACATATCTTTGGTAAAAATAACCCAAATTAGTGGATATTATTTGGTCAGTGTGAAAGTTAGAGAGTCTACTAGCTGTGGTGCAAATCATAAAAAAATGATCACACCTGATGTACTGAGGCCTATCTCATTTCTTGAGACCCTAACAAGCCAGGAAAGTACAAATACCCCCCAAATGACCCCTTTTTTGAAAGTAGCCATTCCAAGGTATTTAGTAGGAGGCATGGTGAGTTTTTTGATGTTGTCATTTTTTCCCACAATTTTTTGCAAAATGAAGATTTTTTCCCCCACAAAATTGTCATTGTAATAGGCTATTTCTCTCACATGGCATGTGTATACCACAAATGACACCCCAAAATACATTCTGCTACTCCTGAGTATTACGATACCACATGTGTGGGACTTTTTCATAGCCTGGCCACATAGAGAGGTCCAACATGCAGGGGGCAACATCAGGTGTTCTAGGAGCATAAATTACACATCTAACTTGTTGACTATTACACTTTTGAAGGCCCTGGAGCACCAGGACAATGACATGTGGCACTGAAGGCACGTGACACTGATGTGGCACTGATGACAGATGGCACTAATACGTGGCACTGATGACAGAAGGCACTAATATGTGGCACTGATGGCACTAATACGTGGCACTGATGACAGATGGCACTAATATGTGGCACTGATGACACGTGACACTGATGTGGCACTGATGACAGATGGCACTAATACGTGGCACTGATGACAGCTGGCACTAATTCGTAGCACTAATTCGTGGCACTGATGACAGATAGCACTAATACGTGGCACTGATGGCACGTGACACTGATGTGGCACTGACAGATGGCGCTGATATGTGGCACTGATGGCACGTGACACTGATAACAGATGGCACGTGACACTGGAGACAGATGGCACTGGGGACAGAGGGCACTGGGGACAGATGGCACTGGGGACAGGTGGCACTGGGGACAGATGACACTGATAGGTGATTGTCCATTTAGCACGATCTGTGATTGGCTGTGTCCAAGGGACACAGCCAACACAGATTGCCCCTGATGCGCGCCCGCAGCGGCACGCAGGGAGGAAGTAAACAGGAGGACGTCGAGGGACGCCCTCCCGGCAATCGAGCGCCGCGCTGTAGCCATCTTTCGGCTATAGCACAGGCGCTTGGTGGTTAAAAAAAAAAATCCTGTCCAAAATATACTGACCTTTGACCCTGACCCTGACCCAAACACTAACCTTCATCTAGGTATTATTTCTTTTATTTTATTTCTTTATTTTACACACAGTTGTTTGTTTTACTCTCTCTCTCTGCAAGAGAGAGAGCGAGGCTGTCACAGCGATCAGGTGACCCGCAACCTGGGAGTTCTGGGTCCCGATTCTTAGTACAGGACCCAGGACTCTTGCTGAGATGCTCCCAGCACAAAGACAGATACGCATACAGTATCTCCCAAAAATGAGTACACACCTCACATTTTTGTAAATATTTTATTATATCTTTTCATGTGACAACACTGAAGAAATGACACTTTGCTACAATGTAAAGTAGTGAGTGTACACCTTGTATAACAGTGTAAATTTGCTGTCCCCTCAAAATAACTCAACACACAGCCATTAATGTCTAAACCACTGGCAACAAAAGTGAGTACACCCCTAAGTGAGAATGTCCAAATTGGGACCAGTGTCAATATTTTGTGTGGCCACCATGTTTTTCAAGCACTGCCTTGACCCTCATGGGCATGGAGTTCACCAGAGCTTCACAGGTTGCCACTGGGGTCCTCTTCCACTCTTCCGTGATGACATCACGGAGCTGGTGAATGTTAGAGACCTTGTGCTCCTCCAGCTTCTGTTTGAGGATGCCCCACAGATGCTTAATAGGGTTTAGGTCTGGAGACATGCTTGGCCAGTCCATCACCTTTACCCTCAGCTACTTTAGCAAGGCAGTGGTCATCTTGGAGATGTGTTTGGGGTCGTTATGTTGGAATACTGACCTGCGGCAGAAGCCCAAGCCGTCATATGACGTCCACCCAGGATGGGAGATCCCATCTGTGGACGTCATATTACTATGGCCGGGTAGCGAAGTGGTTAAGCACCTTTTGGTGTGAAACGTGTTAGCTATATGTGTTGATATACCGTGTTTCCCCGATAGTAAGACACCCCCGATTGTAAGACGTATCGGGAGTTTCAGAGGGGTCAGCTAATATAAGCCATACCCCGAAAGTAAGACATATGTCTTACTTTCGGGGAAACACGGGGGGATTTGCCTGCAGTGAAGTGCGGTACCCCTCCTTCTCTGTCCCCCTCCGTTCTCCCCCTCTGTTCCGCTTTCCTCCTCTGTGCCTCCCCGCTGTCCCCTCCGTTCCCCCCTCCTTCTCTGTCCCCCTCCGTTCTCCCCCTCCGTTCCGCTTTCCTCCTCTGTGCCTCCCCGCTGTCCCCTCCGTTCTCCCCTCCTTCTCTGTCCCCTCCGTTCTCCCCCTCCTTCTCTGTCCCCTCCGTTCTCCCCCTCCGTTCCTCCGTCCTCCCCCTCCTTCCCTTGTGAATAGACAGAGTCAGCTGACTCTGTCCATTCACATAACTGAAACATTGTAATCTGCTGTGATTACAATGTGTCAGTTTATGAATGGAGAGAAGCCGATGTCTTCTCTCCTTTCATTGTCAGTGCAGCTGACGCTGCAGAGAAAGGGACTGGGGAATCTCTATCCTCTGTCTCTTTCTCTGTCTCAAGGGGGAGATATCAGAGGTCTGTTAAGACCCCTGATATCTCACCAAAGCCCCCCAACAGGGCTGATTAAAAAAAAAAACAAAAAAAAAAAACATATTGCAATAAAGAATAAAAAATTTTTTTTTTTCCCAATATAAGACATACCCCGAAAGTAAGACATAGTGGGGCTTTTAGGGATAAAAAGAAAGTAAGACACTGTCTTACTTTCGGGGAAACACGGTATGTGAACTTGGATGTCTTGGACCTCTGTCTTTTTTATGAAATAAAAGGTGAATTTCTGGAGTGCGGCTGTCCAGCATATTTTTGTTTCTATGCCACTGTTGCAAACAGAGCCGACACCCATCTCAACTCAGAGACAGCTGATCTGAGGAGAGGTAATTGTCTTAGAGCGGTGATCTTTTGAATCCATGTCCTTAGTCTGCTTGTCTTCAGCAAACTGTTTGCAGGCTTTCTTGTACATCATCTTTAGAAGAGGCTTCCTTCTGGGATGACAGCCATACAGAACAATTTGATGCAGCGTGTGGTGTATGGTCTGAGTACTGACTCCCCACCCCTTCAACTTCTGCAGCAATGCTGGCACCACTCATATGTCTATTTCCCAAAGACAGCTTCTGAATATGACGCTGAGCATGTGCACTCAACTTCTTTGGTCGACCATGGCGGAGTGGAACCTGTCCTGTTAAACCACTGTATGGTCTTGGCCACCGTGCTGCAAGTCAGTTTCAAGTTTCTTGGCAATCTTCTTATAGACCAGGCCATCTTTCTGTAGAGCAACCATTCTTTTTCTTTAGATCCTCAGAGAGTTCTTTGCCATGAGGTGCCATGTTGAAATTCCAGTGACCAGTATGAGAGAGTGAGAGCGATAACACCAAATTTAACACACCTGCTTCCCATTCACACCTGAGACCTTGTAACACTAACAAGTCACATGACACCGGGGAGGGAAAATGGCTAATTGGGCCCAATTTGGACATTTTCACTTAGGGGTGTACTCACTTTTGTTGCCAGTGGTTTAGACATTAATGGCTGTGTGTTGAGTTATTTTGAGGGAACAGCAAATTTACCCTGTTATACAAGCTGTACACTCACAACTTTACATTGTAGCAAAGTGTCATTTCTTCAGTGTTGTCACATGAAAAGATATAATAAAATATTTACAAAAATGTAAGGTGTCTATTTACTTTTGTGAGATACTGTGTGTATGTGTATATGTATATATATATATACACACAAACATACAGTGGGGACGGAAAGTATTCAGACCCCCTTAAATTTTTCACTCTTTGTTATATTGCAGCCATTTGCTAAAATCAGTTCATTTTTTTCCTCATTAATGTACACACAGCACCCCATATTGACAGAAAAACACAGAATTGTTGACATTTTTGTAGATTTATTAAAAAGAAAAACTGAAATATCACATGGTCCTAAGTATTCAGACCCTTTGCTGTGACACTCATATATTTAAGGTGCTGTCCATTTCTTCTGATCATCCTTGAGATGGTTCTACACCTTCATTTGAGTCCAGCTGTGTTTGATTATACTGATTGGAATTGATTAGGAAAGCCACACACCTGTCTGTATAAGACCGCACAGTGTTGTCAACCACACAGTGTTGTTACCGCACATGCACGAGATTGTTACCTGGTTACATAGTAGGTGAGGTTAAAAAAAGATGCAACCTATGTGTGCGATTATATGTCAGTATTACATTGTATATTACTGCATGTTGTGGCCGTTCAGGTGCTTATCTAATAGTTTTTTGAAATTATGGATGCTCCCCCGCTGAGACCACCGCCTGTGGAAGGGAATTCCACATCCCTGCCGCTCTTACAGTAAAGAACCCTCTATGCAGTTTAAGGTTAAACCACTTTTCTTCTAGTTTTAGTGAATGGCTGCGTGTCTTATAAAATTCCCTTTCGCGGGAAAAGCTTTATACCTATTGTGGGGTCACCAGTACGGTATTTGTAAATTGAAATCATATCCCCTCTCAAGCGTCTCTTCTCCAGAGAGAATAAGTTCAGTGCTTGCAACCTTTCCTCATAACTAAGATCCTCCAGACCCTTTATTAGCTTTGTTGCCCTTCTTTGTACTCGCTCCATTTCCAGTACATCCTTCCTGAGGACTGGTGCCCAAAACTGGACAGCATACTCTAGGTACGGCCGGACCAGAGTCTTGTAGAGCGGGAGAATTATCGCTTTATCCCTGGAGTTAATCCCTTTTTTAATGCATGCCAATATTCTGTTTGCTTTGTTAGCAGCATCTTGGCATTGCATGCTATTGCTGAGCCTATCATTTACTAGGAACCCCAGGTCCGTTTCCACCCTAGATTCCTCTAGAGGTTCCCCCCCCCCCCCAGTGTATAGATTGCATTCATATTTTTGCCATCCAGATGCATTATTTTACATTTTTCTACATTAAACCTCATTTGCATTGTAGTTGCCCACCCCATTAATTGGTTCAGATCTTCTTGCAAGGTTTCCACATCCTGCGGAGAAGTTATTGCCCTGCTTAGCTTAGTATCGTCCGCAAATACAGGAATTGAACTGTTTAGCCCATCCTCCAGGTCGTTTATGAATAAATTAAACACTCTAAACTCGCCCTTGTAGCCAGTTTTCAATCCATGTACTCACCCTATAGTCCATGCCAACGGACCTTATTTTGTACAGTAAACGTTTATGGGGAACTGTATCAAATGCTTTTGCAAAATCCAGGTACACCACGTCTACGGTCTTCCTTTATCTAGATAGCAGCTCACCTCCAGGGCTGGTGCAAGCTCTAGGCAACACTTAATTTTGCTACCCCCCCCCCCGGCTCCACCCCTGACTCCATCCCCTTTGCCCTGCCCATATATACCCCACCTTTTTAATTAAGCGCCCATCAAATGTAGCCTATCAGCGCCCATCAATGCAGTCTCACCAGCACCCATCAAATGCAGCCTAATGCCCCGTACACACGGTCGGACATTGATCGGACATTCCGACAACAAAATCCTAGGATTTTTTCCAACGGATGTTGGCTCAAACTTGTCTTGCATACACACGGTCACACAAAGTTGTCGGAAAATCCGATCATTCTGAACGCGGTGACGTAAAACACGTACGTCGGGACTATAAACGGGGCAGTAGCCAATAGCTTTCATCTCTTTATTCTGAGCATGCGTGGCACTTTGTGCGTCGGATTTGTGTACACACGTTTGGAAATTCCGACAACAAGTTTTGGTGTCGGAAAATTTTATAGCCTGCTCTCAAACTTTGTGTGTCGGAAAATCCGATGGAAAAAGTCAGATGGAGCCCACACACAGTCGGAATTTCCGACAACACGCTCCGATCGCACATTTTCCGTCCGAAAATCCAACAGTGTGTACAGGGCATAACCAGCGCCCATCAAATGCAGCCTCACCAGTGCCCATCAAATGCAGCCTCACCAGTGCCCATCAAATACAGCCTACCAGTGCACATCACTGAATGTTTGCTTGCTACTATTCATTTGGGGGTCGGGACACAGACACAGTCCTCCACTGCCGCTGCACCTCTGACACTATGTGCGAACTGAGCGGCGGCTGCCTGCTGATGCTGAGACTTAGTTGCTTGCTGCAGAGAGAAGAGAGCAGGAACACCAGTGGCCGGGCGCTTTAGACAGCAGTGCGCCCTAGGCGGCTGCCTAGTTTGCCTCGTGGTAGCACCGGCCCTGCTCACCTCCTCATAGAAGGTTATTAGATTGGTTTGGCAAGAACGATTCTTCATGAATCCATGCTGATTACTGCTAATGATACCGTTGCCATTACTAAAATCTTGTATATAATCCCTTATCATCCCCTCCAAGAGCTTGCATACTATTGATGTTGAGCTAACTGGTCTGTAATTTCCAGGGGTGTATCTTGGCCCTTTTTAAGGGTTGCCAGCTGCACAAAATGCAGGAAGCGAATGCCAGCCGTTCTCAGATCACACGCGCTGCGTAAATTGACGGCATTACAGTATATAAGTACCTGTAATAAATAAATCATGATGCGCGGTTTCAGGAACACACACAGAAACACACATTTCTGCACACGTTCCCAGCATGCACAGGTGTGAATGGGACAGAATGGGTTATTAGATTCACATTTTAAACAAGCGTCCAGTGTAGCATTTTGTGAATGATTTTGCATGTGTTTATGAACTGCAATCCCTGCCTCATACCTGCAGTGACATTTATTATTAGGCTCAGTTTACACCTGTGCAATTTGTTGTATATTTGCTGAAGTGTAGCACCACAAAACAAGCCATTACTCATTATGTTCTATGGGGCCCATTCAGTGTGGTGGATGACAGGTCTGTTTCCGCTCAGTTTATGCAGAGTAGACACGGACAGAGACCACTCTGCTCTATGGGTGGCTGGGTATAAACGGACCCTGCAGTTCATTTGCACCCTACTTTCCCTTGATCCGCCTACACGAAGGAGAACAGATCCCCTACCGTTTGCTTTTAGCGGACTGGATCGGAGATAAGCAGGTGTAAACAGACACAAATCTGTTTACATCCCCCGGTCCATGGGGGTAAATGGAGGCTGAAAAACTGACAGGGAGATCTGATGGGGACGGTCATGCGAAAGGGGCCTTACAATCTGTGGCTCAACTTCTACACTTATGTCCTTGCTGCTACGTACATCACCCTTACTATAGGCTTGTACGCTCCCTACCTCTCTAATTGTGCAGCATTTCTGAGCCGATACCGCAGAGCTTGTACCAGTCTCCATCAACCCAGTAACTCTTTCACCTCACTCCCAGTGACATTGATCTGCATGTTACTATAGGATACAGGAAGGTAACTTCTTCATAAACCAATGCTTGTTCTCCTTCTGAGGTCTCACTACATCTCCTCTGTGACCTTCAGGCTAGGTCCCTAGGTACCCCGTGTCCAGTATGTGGGTAATCGTTTACTAGATAAGGGGCAAAGCATCAAACCCCTCCACCACCAGAGCCACGGTCACCCCTACCAATTCCCCAGTAAAGAAGACAGCAGATAAACAGATACAACTTTTGTAAGAGGATTTGTTTCATCTCTGTGTATTACCTGAGGTTTACAACCACTTTAAATTCACGTAGATCCATACCCCTTGGAACCCTGACTGGGTTACCACAAGGAGTGGTCGAGCAACAGAGTGAAGGTTACATCCTTAAAGCGGTATTAAGCTCAAAACCAAAAATGTATTATATTGCAGCTTACCAATCATTAGATGTATTAGCTGCATTTGTTTCCTTTTCTTTGGCATTTTCCCTCTGTTTTCACCTGGCAAGTAACACACATCCTGTATTAGAGTGCCCCCACTCTGGAAAAAGGAGCAGAGGGGTACCTTTGGACAGCAGCATTGTCAGTCTGGGGGAAGGGAAGTGTTAGATGTGCTAGCAGATTTAAATAAACTAATGCCGCGTACACACGGACGGACTTCCCGACAGAAAAAGTCAGATGGGAGCTTCTGCTTGGACATTCCAACCGTGTGTATGCCCCATCTGACTTTTTCTGTCGGCATTTCCGACGGACTCAGATATAGAACATGTTCTAAATCTTTCCGTCGAAATTGCCGCCGCAGTTTAGCCCATTGGCAAGTCTGGCCGTGTGTACGCAGCATAACACATTGAAGTCAAACTCCAGCTCATACTAAAGTTACACAAGCAGCAAACAATTTTTGTTCCTTTGGGGATAAAGGGTTTACATGAATAAATAAAGGATGATTGTTAGTGGTGAATGGTTTGTCTCATCTCTGTAACTGATACATCTGCATGACAGCTTGTTCTTTTGAGAAACACCAAACTTACTGGCAAGATCACCAGATAAATATAGAAGAAAGAAAGCCTAATGCCGTGTACACACGACCGGACTTTTCGACAGCAAAGACAAAAAAACGCAAAATGCACCTGGAGTATGCAAACTGCAACCTGGATAGGTGTGAATCAGGCCTAAGCTACTTTGCTGGACATAGCGCAGCACATTGAAAGGTGTGGGCTTTCCATATGAAGCAGCAACATACATGTATGTGCAATGACAGGTGGGCCGCATATGCTTTTTTTTTGTGCTGATGATTGCTTTTGATGATGTCTGTATAGACAAAACATTTTGGGCAGGGCTTGAGTACTGCAACATCAGCACACTGACAGGAAGACGCACTGCTGTGGCGCCGATTTATGTCTTAGCTATCAGATCTTTAGTGCTGAACATTGTGTTTTGTGAGTACCTCCTGGATTGTTTTTAATGTGACCGTTTTATAAAGAAGTTGTTTTATACCGTGATACAGAGGGGTTGATTTACTAAAGGCAAATCCACTTTGCACTACAAGCGCACTGAAAGTACACTTGTAAGTACAGTCGCTGTAGATCTGAGGAGAAGCTCTGAAATGAGGGGAAGCTCTGCTGATTTTACCATCCAATCATGTGCAAGTTAAAATGCTGTTTTTTTATTTTCCTTGCATGTCCCCCTCGGATCTACAGCGACTGCACTTCCACTTTTAGTGCACTTTCAAGTGCACTTGCAGTGCAAAGTGGATTTGCTTTTAGTAAATAACCCCCATTCTTTTTCCTTTTTTATATTTTTGTGAATGAGACCTTCTTTTTAAGAGTGTTATAAAGATCTTAGGAACCAAGTGATTCTTGGGCTTTTAAACAATGTTATCCTGTTCTGTTCGACCATTTTGTAACAATTGGTCAGTCAAATCTGGTGAGTGAGTTATAGCACTGGTGTGTAAGGATGAGCTCAGGCGTCTTCGCACAGCCCATGTGGAGAGCCCGCCAGGGAGTCGACACTGCGCTAATCACAGGAGGTGAAACATTTCCCGATCTCTGCAGCCGCGCATCGGGACAATGTCTCACTGCCTGTGATTAGTGCAGCGCAGTGCCGACTTCCTGGAGGACTCTGCACGTGGGCTGTGCGAAGACGCCTGAGCTCATTCTTACTGGTGTGCATTAAGGTTGCGAAGCACAGGCACTTTACCACATTGAAGACTTGCGATCACATTACTCATATTTGTGGAAGATGCTTGTTTACACACTGCATGGTTTAATTGACGTATGAGTATTTTATTATATACCGTATTGATTTTGCACAATTTATTTATTTCTTTTTTTCACTGTATTGTTTGTTGGATGAACTAATGATGTAGTGATTTAATGCACCTTTAGGGCTGGTTCACACCAGGAATCACACAGGAACACGCACGCGTTCCTGTGAGATTCCTGTGCAATATGATTGTAGTGCATTTTCAGCCTATTCGTTTGAATGGGCTGAAATTGCACTGCATCGCACCAAAAGTATTGCATGCACTACTTTTAAAAGCTGCAACCGGATCACATCGCATTTTGGTACCATGAGATCCGCTGCATATGCGATCAGTGTTTGGGGTGTCGTTAACTTTACACTGACACCTGCTATGGATCGCAGGCACACCATGTTCAAGTGTGAACCAGGACTTATTGATTTGCACAGCATTTTTTGCAATTATTTAGATTTTTTGGATTTATTGAAATATTGATTTATTGCACTTCTTTTGGCTGTATGCACTAGTGTTTGAATTATGAGTTTTTTATATATTTAATTTTGAGTAGTGCTGTATGTTGTAAATAATGTTATTTTTTAATATCATTAAGATATTTATGTAGCATTTTGGGTTAGGAAGAGGGCAAACATTTTTGTATTTCCTTTTATAGTGTGAAATCAGCCTTACATGTGTATTCAGATGGATTTATTTTAGGCAATAGAAAGCAATGGGGGGGGGGGGAGACCAGACCTTACAGGCTAAAGGCCATTCACACACTGGCCTGCACAGTAAAATGCTGGATTTTTCAGTTAAAGATCTGCTAATGGATAGTGTGATGCAGGGGCAGTCATTTGGGGGAGAAAGGGGGGGCGCTAAGTACCCGCATTTGTTCTCTGAGAAAAAAAAAAACCCAGTTATGCACAATATATGGTGAACACTACCAGTATCTCAGTTACTGTTTCCTACAATAACTTCTAGAATAGCAACTTTAGAGATAGTTGGCTCCGCCTTCAACAGGATACACAGACCTGAAATTGGTGAAAAACCCCTCCTACTTCCTCATCCTAAATTTGTTTTGTGTTTCCCACTGTCCAGGAGTACATAATGTTTTCCCTAGCTCTGGTGATTGTGATTATCGGGCCCCCCCTCAGGTTGAGCAGGTCCCAGTGTGTTCTGTGTCTGTTGTCCTTGGATTTACCTGAGGGTACCCTTTACCATCTGGTTGGTGTCACGATCAGAGGGTAAGATCAACTGCAATTGTAACTAAAGATCTAGCAACCAATGCAACAACTAAACAGGTATAACCGGGTACCGGTCCTCACAGGGTACAAGAGCAATGTGACCACATGCAAACAAAGGTGTGCCAGAAGGGTCTAAGGAGACACCCGGTCTTCACCAGAGCAACTAGAGGTATGGATTTTGCGCTCCGTGGCAGCCCCCAGGTTGCGGCTCTCTAGCACACCCGTGCGGGCACAGTGCAGCCAAACAGCATGCTGGAAGGACACAGGGTACACACAGAGACTATACTGAGGGGAGACACACACAGCAACAGAAAATTTAGGGATCCATGGACAGAAACCAAAGGGGAAATACTGCACAGCCAGAGGAAAACACTGAGAACAAAAACAGGATCAAACAACACATAGAATAAGGGAATAGTTAGCAATAGCAAACACCAGAGGAACAGGAGGGTTCAACGTGGAGACGCATTGCTCGAACACTAAGCCATAGGTGCACAGGCTTAATAATACCTAGGTCAGTGATCCTTTGCACCCCAGATGTGTTGGAACTACATTTCCCATGATGCTCAACTACTCTGCAGAGTATGAGCATCATGGGAATGTAGTTCCAAAGCATCTGGGGTGCCAAGGTTCGCCATCACAGACCTAGGTTCAGGGTGGATTGGTAGGAACCCCAGCAACTTGAACAGGAGGTAAAACTCGGCGCTGGATCAATGTACATGGAACCATGACAGTTGGATTTAGCCTCCTTAAACAATGAAGGAAACTCCAGCAACCTGGTGCTGCAGTGGCAACCCTGTGTATGCCACAATGGTCCCTTCTATGGCCTGTGGGGGAGGGTGGGAAATATAATTCCGGCACTGTTTCTCCTGTGTTCTTCCATCCTGAGTGGGCAGCTGCAGGATGGGCAGCCTGGGAAGACCAAGATGGCATCTTCCCATTTCTGGGGCCAGGTGATGATACACTTCTGGTGCGTTGGGCATGCATTTCTGCCTGGCCTTTGAAAAGCACTTGAGGGGCACTGGAGCACTGTTAGGTCCCAAGGCAGCCAATGCAGGGAGCAGAAGAAATCATTCCTGTCTGGGGCCGGGCTGCAAGAGACTTTGGACTACACAACAGAGTTTCCAGAACTCTTCTAATGGAACAAGACAGGGAGGTATCAGGAAATAAATAAACCCTGGCCTGGCTAAATTGGGTCTGCCTCTACTTCCAGAGCTGTGCCTCCTGAGGTAAGCAAGTACTTAGCACCATGTATGTGTATGCTAAGGTTGCTTGGTTTTGAACATGGCTTATTATACCCTATTTTTTCCAGCTGGACAAGCCTGCAAGAATAAGGATTAAATGCAGAAGTTCTAAAACCAAGCTTTCTGATTCATGCATTAAACATCTATGTGAGAAATGTATCATGCTTATAGTTTGTATGGAATCAGCCATTTGCATGAACAATTTTGTGATATTCATGCGAGAAGAGAAGACTTCATTCTTCCAATCCTTTAGGTCTCTTTTATCAGCTCTAGGGCCCTCCACATCTAAATCTGTCCCTCAGGGTAAAGTTGACCCTAAGTTCCTAGTTCCTTTGTGTCTTGAATTAGAGACTGTCAGCCTCGGATCTTGAAGGGAGGAAAATGTAGGTAACTCCTCTGAGGGGAGTTCTTGTTTGGAAAGATGCGAGCGGAGTCATTGCAGCTGGATATCTTTCTTTCTGTAGAGAAAGCTGATGAGCTTTTGACTATTTATACGTCTGAGCAGATCGAGGACTCCCAGCCTGTCCAGTCTGCACAGGATAAAATATATAAGGGTTGGCAAAAACATAAGAGAAGGATCTTTCCCATACACAAATCTCTTAGGGATATTATTCTAAAAGAGTGGAAGGACCTAAAGAAAAAAATGTTCATTGGTCACATAAAAGTTGTTTTCCTTTTGATGTTAAAGAGGCTTTTAAATATTGTAGCATAAACAATGTTCTTTTACAAGTTTCAAAGGTCACAGAATAATTCTTTGAAGACTCTGGTGTCATTAAAGATCAGATGAATAGGAAGGTTGGATCACTTCTTAAAAAAAGCTTAGGATGCTCCTGCTTTTCCTTAGGGCCTGCTCTGGCTTCCACCTTTGTGGCTAGGAATTGGGTAGAGACTCAATAACCTATCCTAGAATTCAGGATTCCACCAATACAAGCATACAGATTTTCTGTTACGGTCTTTATGACAATGTAACTTGCTGCATATGTTTGTTAAGATATGAAAAAGCAAACATGCAAGCTAACAAAAAAATAACAGATAGAAAATAGCTGACAGTGTAAGCTTCTCTATTTCCAAGTAGTAGAGAGTTTAGGCTTGTGTTTTCCTGCACCCATGATTGAAGGGGGGGACTGAAAAGAGGAATTATGTGTACCTAAAGGGGAACTCTTATGTAAGGGGGGCACTCTGGTGTAAGGGGGAACACTGGGGACTCTTATGTAGGGAGGAAATCGGAGAACCCTGACCAATAGGGAAATGCTGGGGATTGTGATGTAAGGGGGGACTCTGATGTATCCAGAGGGTTCATCCTGACTGTTGCACTCTATATGCTGTTTGGTATGTTACTTACTCGCGTGTGTGTGTGCATGTGTGTGTTTAGCAGCTTGTTTTGGTGTGTTGAAGTTTATTGTGTCAAATTTAATGGCCTATTTAATCACTTCAGCCCCGGACCATTTGGCTGGCCAAAGACCGGAACGTTTTTTGCGATTCGACACTGCATCGCTTTAACTGACAATTGCGCGGTCGTGCGATGTGGCTCCCAAACAAAATTGATGTCCTTTTTTCCCACAAATAGAGCTTTCTTTTGGTGGTATTTGATCACCTCTGCGTTTTTTATTTTTTGAGCTATAGACAAAAAAAAGAGCGACAATTTAAAAAAAACACAATATTTTTTACTTTTTGCTATAATAAATATCCCCAAAAAATATATAAAAAAACATTTTTTTCCTCAGTTTAGGCTGATACGTATTCTTCTACATATTTTTGGTAAAAAAGAAAATCGAAATAAGCGTTTGATTGGTTTGCGCAAAAGTTATAGCGTCTACAAAATAGGGGATAGTTTTATGGCATTTTTATTAATAATTTTTATTTTACTAGTAATGGCGGCGATCTGCGATTTTTATCGTGACTGAGACATTATGGTGGACAGATCGGACACTTTTGGCGCTATTTTGGGACCATTCACATTTATACAGCGATCAGTGCGATTAAAAATGCCCAGATTACTGTGTAAATGTGACAGGCAGTGAAGGGGTTAACCAGTAGGGGGCGCTGCAGGGGTTAAGTGTGTCCTATGGATGTGTAGGGGGGATGGGCTACGTGTGACACAACATGAGATCACCGCTCCCAACACCACTTGCTTTATTTTAGTGCTGGGAGCAGGAGTCCAGGTAGGGTGTGTATACCGCTCAGATGAGTATAAAGTAGCAATCCAGTGTGGGTGCCCGCCCCATCTCGCCACGGCATACTCCAAAGGCAAAAGAAAAACTGACTGCACACCACCACGGAGCTGTAGCAAAAAAGTTCCTTTATTGTCACCATAGACAGAAAGTAGAACAGGACCACATTTTGATGCGTTTCACACAGACATCTTGTGCCTAATCATGGTAATGATTAAGTAGAAGATCTGCACGTGAAACGCGTCAACATTTGGTCCTGTTCTACTTTCTGGCTATGGTGACAACGCTACAGCTCCGTGGTGGTGTGCAGCCACTTTTTCTTTTGTCTCTGGGTGCAGGAGTCCCTAGAGTATCCCGACACCCATCATTCTGGTGCCACTTTGCAAAGTGTCCAACAGGTGGTGGACCATGCCCAGGACAGGGGCCCCACAAAGAGAGCCAGTAAACCACGTGGCCTGTGAGCCATTTGTGGGTTCTCAGGGATGATGGATCATTTTTCAAAGCACCACGTTGGATACTTTACCTAGCAACCAAAGCAAAAGACAACTGTGTGTCAGTGACATGCCATTATGATTCTGTTATGGTTGCTTCAGTTTTAAGGAGTTAGATATGCGCTAAAAAATTCAAGTGTTTTGGTAAAAGTTGGTTATTTAACAATTGTGCTCAGCTGGTGTAGCAGTGATAGGTTTATGTTGCACTGAGCTGCAGTTGACAGTTAGGCCCGGTTCACACTGATGCGAGTCCATGACGAATGTGATGCATCAAAAACACTTTAAATTCGCCTGTCATCCCTAAAGTCATTGTTTTCAATGACGGTCGTTCACATACATACATGTTGCGATTCCTCTACAAATGCGATGTGATTAAAAAAAGGGTCTTGTGCGAGTTTACTGCGTTGCGAATATAGTCTCCATAGACATCAATGTAAATTCGTTCACATATGTGCGAATTCCACCACACTACTCTCCACAAAAACCAGGAAGTACATAGGAAGTTAACACACACTTTTTTTTTTTTTTACATTATGATTCCATTGGCTAGAATATCAATCGCAGCAATGTCCAACTCATGAAATTCGCGTTAAAATCACGTTAAAATCGCGGTAAACTCGCACCTCACAAAGGACAAAAAAACGGAACAAAATCACAGCGCATCAGTGTGAACTGGGCCTCACTGTAACACAGTGAATGTTGATATGTGAATAGGTATCCTTGTGAAAGGTGAGCCTAATTGTACAAATAGGAGTGCTGTACAGCAGTGGTCATCAACCCTGTCCTCAGGGCCCACTAACAGGCCAGGTTTTATGTATTACCTTAGGGAGATACAGACTAGAATACTGCAATCACTGAGCAGCAAATGATATCACCTGTGATGTATTTCAGTTATCTTGCAAACCTGGCCTGTTAGTGGGTCCTGAGGACAAGGTTGATGACCACTGCTGTACAGGATGAAAAGTTAATAATTTCCTTACATGGGACTCTCTATTACCCATTACCGTAATCGACTGCTGAATTACTCACAGAATTGCCATTTAGGTTTCAACTCAGCACTTTCCAGAAGCTAACGCAGTGTTTAGTAAATTCCCCTTCACTATAAGTGATAGTGCTTGGGCCTCACCATTAGCTGCTCAGGTATTTCACCTCTGTTATCAGAGATATCAGATTTTCTCTGGTCTGACTGGTGGAGAGCAAAAGGAAAGGGAATACAGTGGATATAAAAAGTCTACACACCCCTGTTAAAATGTGAGGTTTCTGTGATGTAAAAAAATGAGAGAAAGATAAATAATTTCAGAACTTTTTCCACCTTTAATGTGGGGGGAAGTAAAAATAAACTAAAATAATATGGATGCATAAGTGTGCACACCCTCTTATAACTGGTGATGTAGCTGTGTTCAGAATTAAACAATCACATTCAAACTCATGTTAAATAGGATTCAGTACACACCTGCTATCATTTAAAGTGCCTCTGATTAACCCCAAATAAAATTCAGCTGTTCTAGTAGGTCTTTTCTGACATTTTCTTAGTCGCATCCTACAGCAAAAGCCATGGTGCTTCCAAAGCATTAGAAGGATCTAATTGTTAAAAGGTTTCAGTCAGGAGAAGGGTACAAAAGAATTTCCAAGGCCTTAGATAAATAATGGAACACAGTGAGGACAGTCATCAATTGGAGAAAATATGGCACAACAGTGACATTACCAAGAACTGGACTTCCCTCCAAAATTGATGAAAAGACAAGAAGAAAACTGGTCAGGGAGGCTGCCAAGAGGCCTACAGCAACATTAAAGGAGTTGCAGGAATATCTGGCAAGTACTGGCTGTGTGGTACTTGTGACAATCTCCCGTATTCTTCATATGTCTGGGCTATGGGGTAGAGTGGCAAGACGGAAGCCTTTTCCTATGAAGAAGAACATCCAAGCCCGGCTAAATTTTGCAAAAACACATCTGAAGTCTCCCAAAAGCATGTGGGCAAATGTTTTATGGTCTGATGAAACCAAGGTTGAACTTTTTGGCCACAATTCCAAAAGATATGTTTGGCGCAAAAACAACACTGTACATCACCAAAAGAGCACCATACACACAATGAAGCATGGGGTTGGCAGCATCATGCTTTGGGGCTATTTTTCTTCAGCTGGAACAAGGGCCTCATGCCGCGTACACACGATCTGGATTTTGGTCGGAAAAAGATATGATGGCTTTTCCGGGATTCCGCTCAAGCTTGTCTTGCATACACACGGTCACACAAAAGTTCTCTGAACTTTCAACCGTCAAGAACGCAGTGACGTACAACACTACGACGTCGAATTGTTTCTGAGCATGCGTGATTTTTTGCGCATCCGAATTGCAAACAGACGATCGCTTTTTCAGATAGGAACTTTTTCCGACCGAAAAATAGAGAACCTGCTCTCAATCTTTTGCTGGCTGGAATTCCGCCAGCAAAAGTCCGATGGAGCATACACACGGTCCCATTTTCTGACCAAAAGCTCACATCGGTCTTTTGCTGGCGGCAATTCCGATTGTGTGTATGGGGCATTAGTCAAGGTAAAAGGGAATTATGAACAGTTCCAAATACCAGTCAATATTGGCACAAAAAAAAGGGGTGAAAATACTGCGCTAAACCCAAACAATCTTAAAGCAAAAAGCTGCTAACACACAAACAAACCAAGTCTAATGAGAAATAGCAAAAAACAAGTGTAGCGCTAAATAATAATGTAATATGTGCATCCAAAACACCTCAAGTGCAAAATAGAAAACAATGTAAAAGGTAAATATGTGACAGCAAAAATATGGAGTAATAGCAATGAAAAAGACCAAAAAAACCCACGTGTGAAATGCCCAATGGATAGGAAGCTTTCTCTTCATACTTCAACCGAAGAAGAAAATAAACCAATAGACAGGGAAAGACATTCAGTAGAGAAGATGGGTACTTTTACCAGACCTGTTGGACGCACATACCATACGACAGTGCGTCTAAAGGGCTTTGGGATACAGGATCCCCAATGGTGAGCTGATGCCAAGGCTGGACGATATCCTGCAGGCCGCAGACTCCAATCTACAGGAGGTTGGGGGATGGTTCCAAAGGAAGATTCCAAAGCTGTCGGCTGCCACACTGTTCCAAAGAGAGGATGGTCCAAGGATGGTCCAATGCTCAGGCATGAGGAAATAAGAAAAAAGGGGGCTCCACATGGCGCAGGTCAGCCAAAATAGGTTTATTGAGGTAAAATACCATGTAGCATAAAAATATAAAAAGTGATCACAAAGGTATAGAGAATGGCAATGTGGGAAGCAGGAGGCACTGGTCCAATGCGTTTCGACTAACAAGTCTTTAACAGGGGCATATCCTAACTTCCCCACATTGCTCTTACATATAGACTGTACATCAATTACAAAATCAGAGAGGTTCGCCCCCATCATGGCGGAACCGGAAGTGGATTCAGTGACTTGCGGCCCAAGCCTCACATATATACGTTAGTATAACAATATGATGCTACTCTCTGAATAATAATCATAAGCGTAAAGCAAAAATATTGGCATACAAATGGTATCTGGACCGCAGACACAGAAGTTTCTATATCTGTGTTCCAAACATCATAACCTAAATGAAAGGGGAAGCGGCGGTAACGTCACATCCGCCAGATCTTGAGAAGCTTGCGTCGCAAGCCTCATACTAGACGTATGGAGGAAGTCGTCGCGGATAAGGCCGCCACGTCACCTTCGTCCAAACATCACATGATCCACTTCTCCTCACAGAGTCATTCGACCTAACAGCCACCCACCAACCGCATCCAGCATAAACCTCTATAGAGGTGACGTCTGGAGCGGTGGGCGTTACAGGGAAGGGCCGTAAAGTCCACTCGTGTGTACGCATTAGTTGCATATGACGTTAGTAGGATCCCGGGCACCCTTTTGTTAGACATCCATGATGTGTTTGTGAGAGGTTGAATCATGCCCCTGGTGGATATGGGTGAGTGATCTTGCACCCTTTATGGGAGCATAGACACTCTTTTTCCCATTCCCCTTGTTTGGCCCTTTTATTCCCTCTCCACAAGGTGGCGCGACCGTGCACTTGTTTCAGGTGTCTGATCGCGTATTACTTGCCCGTCTGTTTGGGGTTCTGCCTGAAAATCCCCCCCCCCATCTTTCTACTGTTCATTAGGTCTTCGGTCGGCTTGTTTATCCTTTATTTTTTTCCATTCATTCTGATATTTTAACAGTCATGTGCCCTTCCCCGTTACGCCCACCGCTCCAGACGTCACCTCTATGGAGGTTTACGCTGGACGCGGTTGGTGGGCGGCTGTTAGGTCGGATGACTCTTTGAGGAGAAGCGGATCATGTGCTGTTTGGATGGAGGTGATGTGGCGGCCATATCCGCGATGACTTCCTCCATATGTCTAGTATGAGGCTTGGGACGCAAGCTTCTCAAGATCCGGCGGATGTGACGTTACCGCCGCTTCCCCTTTCTTCAAGTTATGATGTTTGGAACGCAGATATAGAGACATCTGTGTTTGTGGTCCAAATACCATTTGTGTGCCAATATTTTTGCTTTACACTTATGATTATTATTCAGGGAGTAGCATCATATTGTTATACTAACGTATATATGTGAGGCTTGGGACGCAAGCCACTGAATCCACTTCCGGTTCCGCCATGATGGGGGCGGACCTCTCTGATTTTGTAATTGATGTACAGTCTATATGTAAGAGCAATGTGGGGAGATTAGGATATGCCCCTGTTGAAGACTTGTTAGTCAAAACGCGTTGGACCAGTGCCTCTTGCTTCCCACATTGCCATTTTATACACCTTTGTGATCACTTTTTATATTTTTATGCTACATGGTATTTTACATCAAGAAACCTATTTTGGTTAACCTGCGCCATGTGGAGCCCCCTTTTTTCTTGTTTCCTCATGCCTGAGCATTAATGACCATCCTCTTTGGAACGGTTTGGCGGCTGACAGCTTCGGAATTTTCCTTTGGAACCATCCCCCAACCTCATGTAGATTGGAGTCTGCGGCCTGCAGGATATCGTCCAGCCTTGGCATCACCTCACCATTGGGGATCCAGTATCCCAAAGCCCTATAGACGCACTGCCGTATGGTACGTGCGTCCAACAGATATGGTAAGATTACCCATCTTCTCTCTTGAATGTCTTTCCCTGTCTTTTGGTTTATTTTCTTCTTCGGTTGAAGTTTGAAGAGAAATCTTCCTAACGATTGCTACAACCTTAGCCTTCCCAGGATGCATCTGTGAGACCCTAGCACCACCAGTGCTTCACTCTGTCAGGAAGTAGAAAAACAGTACTTGATTTGTCTAGCGATCCCCTTCTTGGACGTGGTATGAAGTGGTAACCTGGAACTCCTGGGAGAGAAGACATTACATCTCACCAATCACGGGATATCGGCCAAGCGGATGGCAGTGGGATTTGGAAGTGTCTGTCACCCCTGCAGGGGTACTGGGATCCGGTGAGTGGGGAGCCAAAAGGGGAGCACAGAAGTCACGGATTTTCACCTGTGTGGTCACAACAGTCACCAAGCTTTTGGAACTTTTTTCTTGCTATTTACAACTTGGGACACACCACCTTTGAACAGACCTTTTTATATTATATATTTTTGGTGTTTTTTATATTTTTGGTGTTTTTTAGTTTCTGCTTTATATATGGTTTTCAATACACGTTTTGGATTTGATTGCATTTACGTTTGTACACGTACACGCGGGAATCATCACATCAGCTGCATATTATACATAGCAGCAGTACCTAGTGGTCACTTTTTGCCACTACCTACATGTGGCATACATGTTTATGCAACATAATAGGGTTTTTACACCACATGTTAATTTGATTCACAATTTCAAACTATGGTATAGGGCTTGTCAATTATGAGTTATTGCAGTCTTCACGCTTTATATTTGTAATAATTTTTATTACTCACTGTTAACAATCATCATCATCAAATATACAATCAAAAGGGAGCGCCATACCCCCATATACAATCCTCTATACATATATATATATATATATATATATACACACATATATTGTCACTTATTTACTCTGCCATTATTATTTAGCACAAAACCTTATTTATTGGCACAAAACCTTCAGGCTTCTGCTAGAAAGCTGAACATGAAGAGGAACTTCATCTTTCAGCATTACAACAACCCAAAGCATACACCAAAACCAACAAAGGAATGGCTTCACCAGAAGAAGATTAAAGTTTTGGAATGGCCCAGCCAGAGCCCAGACCTGAATCCGATTGGAAATCTGTGGTATGATCTGAAGAGGGCTGTGCACAGGAGATGCCCTCGCAATCTGACAGATTTGGGGTGTTTTTGCAAAGAAGAGTGGGCAAATATTGCCAGGGCAAGATGTGCCATGCTGATAGACTCATACCCAAAAAGACTGAGTGCTGTAATAAAATAAAAAGGTGCTTCAACAAAGTACTAGTTTAAGGGTGTGCACACTTATGCAACCATATTTTTTTATTTTTTACTTCCCTCCACTCAAAAGATATCAGTTTGTTGTTTAACTGAATTGTACAGTTTATAGGTCACATTAAAAGGTGAAAAAAGTTTTGAAATGATTTATCTTTGTCTCATTTTTTAACATCACAATTTTTATATCTACTGTATGTACTAAATCATTTTTCTTCTGTAAAGCATACATGTTATTTGCACAAGAAAAACAGACAAGCAGCCCCAATCTAAGTGTAGCAATATTGTAACATATTAAATTAAGTAGTAATCACTTTATATATTGAATGGACTGATTGCTATTGGACACTGTTTTTTGAGCACAAGTCACTTTATTTATTGAATGGACTGATTGCCATTGAATTAGTGGTTGAAGCTTTTTTATTATTTTTTAATTATTTGTTTTGGTTTTTGCTTTTGGGTTTACATTGTGGTGAAACACAGAGAAGCACATTTAATCATATACATATTCCATTTTAATTTTATTTCTTTATTTTCATTCATGCCTTTTTATTTTTATTTTTCTACATTTGCTTTTTTTGCTTCTGGTTTTTGATACAGAGGGTCAATCACATTGATCTCTTTGTACACATAGGGAACAGAAAACCTCTATTCTCTATAATTTTAGCTCACTGCACAGAATAGATTTGGTTTACACACCCCAGAGGGTGTAACACACCAGATGGTGGCTTTACACCAGAGGGTGTGACACGGTGGTCAGCCACACCTATCTGAAGTTCAGCACCTATTATTTTTTAATATACTCTGCAATCAAAAGGCAGAGGGTGTGACACTTTTTTATTTGAGCAGGACAGTTTTTGGTCTTCACACCCCAGAGGGTGTAACACAATAGTGGTATATTGCACCAGGAGGTGTAACACAATAGTAGTGTATTGTACCAGAGGCTGTAATACGGCAGTTCCTCATATTTGTTTAAAGTCTTGCACTTATATAATTTTTTTCATATACACTTTGTGATCAACAGACAGAGGTACAACACACCCACACATGATTTCACACCATCATTCTACACCATATAGATTCCTGCACACTGTTCACACATCTATGCCCCTCTGATTTTGCAGACACGCCATCCCCCTTTTTTCTTGGTTTCTTTTGTCTTTTTGGTTTTGCTTTTGTTTCTGAGTATAAGGTTTCATTCATGGGATGGTCTCAAAACAGGCCATTATCATTCAACTCCCACCTTTATTGAGGTATATCACCAGGTCCTAATCCTCAACACTTTCATGTATGTTTTATCTTTAATTTATTTTTTAATTAGACCATAGGAGAAATAGCGCCATGCCTACACTTTCTCAGTTTATCTTGTGCTCCACTTAAGTGGTAATTATTTGTAGAGGCAGCAATTTTCTCTTTTGGAACACCAGGGCATTCATTTGCCCATTCACGATATTTTATTTTATATCCTATTCTGTTTTTTGTCTATTGTGTTTGTGGATTCCGTAGTGCAGTATCACCTAACGTTTTTATATGTTCAGGATCCTGACTTTTTAACCATTCCCTCACCACCCCAGACAACACAGCTTTGTCTGCTGGAAATGCCTTAGCGCAACAATCATTGTGTGTTTTTCCAATCTTATTTTGCACATATTGGGCCTGGCAAACTAAACTACAGGGTCCCATGAGGATAATAGATAATTTGTTTGCTCTTACTCTAAATACTGTAACTAAAATGTAATCCCCAGGCAGACTCTCAAGAAAGTTCATTGAACATTGTTTTAAATGCAGGTTGCACTTTATTCATTTAGAACAAAACTCCAATATCAGCAAAACAGAAAACAGCATGCATGATACTTGTGAAATTAGGATACAAACACAGCCTTAAAATTGTCTGAAAGACATTGGGTTGATTTTATGCATGCCAAGGAAATAGGCACAAAATTTGAATGTATCTCCATAAATTTTCCTTATTACATATACAGTATGATAAAATGGGACTTTAAAGTGGATCTACAGGCTGTATAAAAAAATACCGTAGCTGCTGTCTTTTAGTAAAAGGACACTTACCTGTCCTAGGATCCAGCACCGTCCAGCGCCAACCCAGGGCCTGTTCTTCACTGGTTTTTAGATCCCTGGCCCCCAGCAAATTTACTAAGGGAATCCGGTTGTCACTGCTTGGGGCTTCACAGCCAGCTTCACACTGCACATGCAAGTGGGAGTTGGGTAACTGTCAAAACCAGGTACCCGCTTCCCCAAAAAATTAAACGTATCCAAATTTGATAGGGGCAGGAGGTGAAGTTTCACTTTAAGCCTAGGTTCACACATATGCAGTGCAAGAAATGCAGTGATCCCTGTGTGTTTCCTGCCCTGCATTGCAGCCACACTGTGTTTGCGATCTGCTGTGCATGCCAATAGAAAGTTAACGACATTCCAAATGCATCGCAGTTTTCCTGCAGCAGATCACATGGTACAAAACGACCATGCCGTCTGGTTGTGGTGTGGCTCCAAAAAAGGGAGCTGCACTTCTTTGGCGAGATGCAGTATGATTTGAAAATGAATGGGCTCAAATCGCATTGTACTGAATCACATGTGAATTCCACAGGAATGCAGTGCGGTTCCTGTGCAATTCACATACAGGTTATATTGTGAACCAGGGCTTAAAGTATAACTAAAGGCAAAACCTTTTTTTTTTTTTTAGGTTTGGATAGAGTGGAGGGGGATTAAAGTGCTTATCAGTTTTTATCGCTGTCTGTGGCCCCGTTAAGGATATTCACTCACTCTACTTGTCCTGCTTACCATTATTGCCTAAAGTAAAAGCAAATCTCAAATGTTGTGTTGTCCCCAGAGAAGTAATAGAGGGGGAATTTCCAACGGGGACACTAGTTCTGGTGACCTGGGGGCCCCCCCAAAGTAATTCCCTTAATTTGGAGGGATTTCTTCTTACTTCTTGTTTGGCTATGGAACAGGAAGTGAAGAGAAATCTCTGCAATGGGGCACAGATGGCGAAAAAAATCTGACATGGGTTTATAACCAAAAAGGGAAAAAAAAAAAAAGGGTTTGCCTATAGTTCTACTATTAATTTACTACACTACTAATGATGTAATTGAACACAAGTCTTTATTCTTCTTTAACTGTGCAATTCTTTCAGATAGTTTTTTTATTGTATGTCTCTGTCTTTGTACTTGACGTTGTAAGGTTTTCACTTTCTTTTTAAGTTCTATTGTATCAGGTTTGTAACAGGGAATGTCTACAGCATTAAGTAAAGCTGAATAAGTGTGATCAGCAGGTCTGAGAGTTTCTGTTAATGGCTCTGAAGTCACAAACTCCAACTTAAAATTGTTTCTTCTACTTTTTTTTTTACAGACGAAAGGCACTGCATTTGCATGAAGTCGAGGAACTTTCATCCCTGGCTGCAAAACATAATCTTTATCCTTAAAATGGTCACTGCAGATTCTGCTTGATGCAGATGGCTTCCATTTTGTAGTTCGAATTGCTTGAAACCATTTGCACAGCTGTTCTGGGTTTTTCAAGGGAAACCTGCAAACAATACAAATGTTCGTTTCTGAATTTTGTTAAATTGTGTACATCAAAAAAAAAATCCATCTTTGCAGTCTATTGGTTGTAGATTGCTACTTTTAATTTATGTTAAAGGACACATGCACATTTTAAAGCTGAACTGAAAGAGTTACATGCAGAGATGACTTACAGTACATATATGAGAACTATGAGAACTGTTCTACATGCAAAAGGATTTTTTTTCTTGTTAATTCAGTCCTGAGATTTACACACCTCCCACAGCACAGCCCTGTCTAGTAAGGGAAGGGACTGAATTTTCTCTGCTACAGCAGCACCAGCAGTACTACCAGCTACCAGCAGTCTCCACACTGATGGGAGGGGTTTGCACACCTAGGTGCTCCTCGGCTCCTGCATAGCAGGCAGAAATAATCACTGGAGGGTTTGTTGCCCCCCACCCCTGGATTGTCAGCAGGCAGAACACACTGGGTTCCTGATGAAAGTACACCCAGTTGGGCACAGAGTAGGTTTGATGGCCTTGGTTGGACCTGATCACTAGAAGTTGGGCCCTCTTTCTGTGGCTGATCAGCAACCTCTTGAAGAAGGTTTCCCAGATCCTTTCCTTGGCCATGCCCTTAATCAGGCAACAGTATGATTCCTGTGCCTGGCTCCATGACTATGGATACTTTGCTGGACCAAAGCGGGTCAAGTGAGTCTTAAAACCATGTTCAGCACTTTAGGTTAGGCAGGATCTGCAGAGTTCATTGGTCAGGCCTCAGAGACGACACCTACAGGTGGATGGGTTGCCACCTGGTTTTCTGCAGAATTCTGAGGCTGTAGTATACTTTTCATCCATGTCTACTCTTGCAGGGGTACCTATCTTGCAACCTGCCACTTCCTTCAGTCAGGCTGAAGGAAGATGTATGATTGGCACATTTTAGTTCTCTACCAGTCTCAGGGGTCCTTTTAGTTGTACTTATGGGTTATTATGTAGCGATATCTCTCACTTCCAGGATATTTTTTTGGGGAACCTGTTCTCCTGGGAACATTGTGTTGTTTGTCTATTTCATCCTTAGCAGCTAGCTATGTTGTCCCACCTGTTTAGGAGGGTTTTAGAGGGTGTCTATTCCTATGCCCCTCAATGAACAAGACATTTTTTTGTACTTACGGAATCCATTGAGGGACACAGGTCCGACCTTTTCGGTGTGTTATTCGCTCTTGTTCTTACCTTTTCATAAAATTGAGGAATGCTGGGTAGAGGAGTTCTACAGGGGCTGGCTCACAATTATCAACAATTACCAAAGTACCAACCTCCTGTAGGCAGCAGTATACCGTGACTGTTTATGAATGTATATGTCCTTCAATAGAATAAAAAAAAAAAAGATAAAAAAAAACAAAAAACTTATTTACAGTGGTTGTTACAAGATCCAGTGCAGATTGCTCCCCTCTTCTGCCGTCACTGGTTGTTAGGACTGCCAACATCTCAAAAATTAATGATGTCACATGCGTTCCCTACCTCTGGCAGCAAAGGAGCACAGAAGTGGAACTTCCTCCATCCAGATCTGCAGCCTGCTTCACCTCCCAGCTCTCCCCTCTGCTTGCCTATCACTAAAAGGTATGAGGATAGGTGATGTAAGGTAGCACTGTGATGGGGACGTCTGATGTAAGGGGCACTATGACTAAGATACCTGATGTAAGGAGGCACTTTGATGGGGATAAAGCACAGATGCATTTACTTTATTTATAACATACTAGCCATTTTGAGCATCCACAAACACCGTAAGATGTTAACATGTTTCAGCCATAGCTCATTGCTATAATTCATCAGTGCATTTGCACTTTTTTTATGGTATTAAGATGAACAGGAGCCTTGCTGTTGAGACCAAAATCCCTGGAGATGAGTTGTTACAGAGGAAGAGTTCTTTTTTTGTGGTAATTGGACTGTGATTGGGACACCTGATGTTAGGGGGCCCCATAATGGGGACATCTGATTTAGGCAGGCACTCCTGAAGGGGGGCAGTTTTTTGATAGACATATAATGACTATATATCTCCTATCTTACCTCTGCTACAAGAAAACTGAAATGACTGGAACGCCTTGAATTTGAATTTATTACCCATTTTACATGTCTTTAGATGCCCCATATGCACATTTTATGAAGCAGTAACAGCTTATAAATACAGTTTGTGTAGCTAAGACCTTGTTTACACTAGCAGTTAGGTTTCTAAAATCATACAGTTGAGCTGTGGTTTTACAGACTTCCAGCTGCTCCCCCTTATGCTTCAAAGGCAGTGGCCAGGGGTGTACACACACTGCAGTGGCAATGCTTTGTATCGCAACGCAGCAAAAATGTAGCTGTCAAATTCAGAAGGAAGTGCCAACCACTGAATGCCACTCATTCTATTGAATAGGAGTGGCCAGCAATCGCATGCAATGAGAGCAATGTTTGTGTAACCCTAGGAGCTACAGTATCTCACAAAAGTGAGTACAACCCTCACATTTTTGTAAATATTCTATTATATCTTTTCATTTCAGAAGCTGAGGATAAAGGTGATGGGCTGGCCAAGCATGTCTCCAGACCTAAACCCTATGGAGCATCTGTGGGGCATCCTCAAATGGAAGGTGGAGGAGCTCAAGGTCTCTAACATCCACCAGCTCTGTGATGTCGTCATAGAGGAGCGGAAGAGGACTCCAGTGGCAACCTGTGAAGCTCTGGTGAACTCCATGCCCAATAGGGTTAAGGCAGTGCTGTAAAATAATGGTGGCCACACAAAATATTGATGCTTTGGGCCAAATTTTGACAATTTCACTTAGGGGAGTACTCGCTTTTGTTGCCAGCAATTTAGACATTAATGGCTGTGTGTTGCGTTATTTTGAGGGGACAGTAAATTTACACTGTTATACAAGCTGTACACTCACTAATTTACATTGTAGCAAAGTGTTATTTCTTCAGTGATGTCACATGAAAAGATATAATAAAATATTTTTACAAAAATGTGAGGGGTGTACTCATTTTTGTGAGATATTGTATATAGAAGTATGAAGTCTATCCCACATTACAGAACAAGCATATATTGTGGCACGTTGACTGTTCTTCTTAGCTTTAACTTTTATACTCACACTGTATTTGGTGATATGGGTTTTCAAAAATCAGAAATTTTACAGCACACAAAAATTTGCAGTGTTCCAAATGATAATTGCTAGTTTAGAATATTTTTTATGGCTATGCTAAAATATTTCAAACTTTTATTTAGTTCAAGAAAAGGCAAAAACTACTATTACGACAAGACATAGAACTATGAATTGACACGGTCTGTATAGTACATATACATCCTAAAAGGACAAAGTGCTAACTGTCTTGAACCTTTTTAAAGAACATAAAAGAAGATTTAAAAAAAAAAAAAAAGGGAGAGGAGAAATAACAGTGCATAGTGCAATAGCGATCTACAGTACTCCTAATAGCCATTCCCTTATTGTCAGCATAGATGGTTGTTTCCAAAAGTACAGGAATAAGATCTTTGGCTTACTTTGGGAAAAATGGGATTGGAGACATTAGACAAATAGACGCCCATGTACAGTGGAAAAGCAGGGTTCACAGATCTTATTCCACAACACAGCCTGCAATGTGTCCACACTTGTCCTCATTTCCTCCAACATATCTGGAAGACATGGCCAAATTTGTATATACAATGGTACTCTGTACCAGCATGACAATAATTTAAAATTTGATTCTTCGGTCTTAGGCTAGGTTCACACTGGCATTAAAAGCAGGCGTCTGAGGGGCGTTAAAAACACTCCTCAAATGCCTTTGCAAAAAATATAATGGACAGCACATAGTGCTGTTCACATTATAAAAACATGAAGCCTTACCCTCGCGTCACTTCAAAATTGAAGCCTCATGTCTAGTCAGGAGGCATTTGAAGCCCTTCAACGGCTCCCATTCAAATCTATAGTAACACTCAGCAAACACTCTGGCAGGCGTTTGCGGCACAGTTGTAGGGCGTTAAAATTAGTTTAATTCTGTCACTTTCCATTTTGGAGAAGCTTTAAACAGGCCTAAAGAGAAAGTAAAGCCTCTGAAAAAATAAAGATACACCCTGCAAGACAAAGGCATAATGAGCTAGTATGCATAGCATACTAGCTCATTATGAATTACTTACCCGAGATCGAAGCCCCTGAAGCGACCCTCGTTCGCCCCCATCTATCTTCCGGGTATCGCGGCTCCGGCGCTGTGACAGGCCAGAGCTGCGATGACGTCACTCCCGCGCATGCGTGCTGGTGCCGCCACTAACAGCATGATTGCCATTAGAAACGGCACGCTCAGTGCGCCTGATGTCTACGGTACATGCGCCGTAGACATTGGTGCTGCTATTTCTGCAAATATCTCCTAAACCTTTTAGGTTTGGGAGATATTTCTTGCACCTACAGGTAAGCCTTGAAGTGGATGTAAACCCAATGTCATCCTTTCTAAACTACTGCCATAGGGGTTATCTATAAGGATATACATGCCTCCTGCATGTATCTTTACCTGTCAAATGTCTCCCCTCTGTCTGTTATTAGACCCGAAAAACTGCATATTCTGTGGGTGGGTCTGTTGTCTGGAGCTCGGTGGGTGGAGTCGTGATGTCAGTAGACTCCCCGCCCACCTCTACACTCCTTGTCAATATGCATTTTCTCCTGTGTATTTCTAACACTGAACTTCTGCTATGATCTCTAACATCCAGTGAAAAGACAGGAAAGTAACCACATGACTTCAGCATGCCAAATCATGGTGAGGTGTGGAACAGCCAATCCTTGCAGAGCTGCTGAAGAAAGGAGTGGGGGAGGGAATTAAAAAAGAATGCATGTCTCTTAGGCTAGTGCACAAGATATGTAATTCACCTGTCACTCACAGCAAGGGGGAGGATTTGACAAAAATCTTATACTCTACATTATGACACTAAAAAAAAAAAAAAAATCGGGTTTACATCCACTTTAAGTCCTCATGCACAAAGGCTGTTAAAATAACGTTATGAAAACGCCAGTATCTTTGCAGTGATTTTTTAAAATTTCTTACACTGAACTTCTGCTATGATCTCTAACATCCAGTGAAAAGACAGGAAAGTAACCACATGACTTCAGCATGCCAAATCATGCTGAGGTGTGGAACAGCCAATCCTTGCAGAGCTGCTGAAGAAAGGAGTGGGGGAGGGAATTAAAAAATACTTCATGTGTCTTAGGCTGTCACTCACAGCAAGGGGGAGTATTTGACAAAGTTTGGCAAGATTGGGCTCAAATGATAGGAAATCTTATACTCTACAGTATGATATAAAAAAAAAAGTTTTCAGGTTTACATCCACTTTAAATCTAGGCTTACCTGTAGGTTAAAGTGGTTGTAATGGGTTTACAACCACTTTAGCGCTCATCAAACGCTTCAAAACCGCACATAGGGTGTTTACAGAGCATTAACGCTTGTAATACATCCCATACTAAAGCATATTGATGCCAGTTTGAGGCCCATACTAAACGCCATACAAAAGCTATGAGTGTTTGTTAAGTGTTAGAAATTTAGTCAAGTGTGAACAAGCCCTTAGAGCTAGATGATAAAACATGACTTAGGTGTTGTCACTTTACATTTTGAAACATCTGCAAGTTGGGTGTATAATTCCTGTTACCACTTGGTGAGATAGCCCAATAAGGTTGTGTAGGAGGACACACTTTTTTGTGGGGCAATGGTGTGGAAAACAGCATCTCTAATGGGTGCAGTTCTTTAATAGAGGGTAAAGGCTTAGGAAGGGAATTATTTTCCTGTTGATATCTCCAATAACCTAATAGATGTACCAACCCCGTAATTGGGCAATTTCTAGTAGCTCAAGTGGGGTACCAAAATCTTTGCAATAAATCGGAACTATAATCTAACCATTTGAGGATCCTAAATGTACAAGATATGCGCTAAAAAACTCCTATGGTCAGCTAATATTGGCTGACAGCCTGAAATTGCTATTTATTACTAAATGCAGCTGCTACTGTGTAAAAGTTTACTTGCAGATAGTCTGCAATGTCCCTGGGTAATACAAAGTACTTTTCCAATTTTTTTTTTTTCGTTTTTAACAACCAGGATTGCTCTTTATTGAAACAAATGCATGGTACAATAACAACAGGTATCGGGATTATACAAATCTTCAGAATTAAGTACAAAACACATGTGCATAGACCACATATACAGTGCCTTGAAAAAGTATTCATACCCCTTGAAATTTTCCACATTTTTTCATGTTACAACCAAAAACGCAAATGTATTTTGTTGGGATTTTATCTGATAGACCAACACAAAGTGGCTCATAATTGTGAAGTGGAAGGAAAATGATAAATGGTTCAACATTTTTTACAAATAAATATCTAAAAAGTGTGGCATGCATTTGTATTCAGCCCCCCCTAGTCAATACTTTGTAGAACCCATTTCTGCAAGTCTTTTTGAGGATGTCTCTACCAGCTCTGCACATCTAGAGAGTGAAATTTTTGCCCATTCTTCTTTGCAAAATAGCTCAAGCTCTGTCAGATTGGATGGAGAGAGTCTGTGAACAGCAATTTTCAAGTCTTGCCACAGATTCTCAATTGCATTTAGGTCTATGCTTTGATCCAAACCATTCCATTGTAGCTCTGGCTGTCTGTTTAGGGTTGTTGTCCTGCTGGAAGGTGAACCTCCGCCCTAGTCTCGTCTTTTGCAGATTCTAAGGTTCACAGATGTGCGAATTCACGGTCCGCATTCTAAAAGGGTCCAGTTCAGGTGCAAATTCAGTCAAAAATTCAGACCTGATTCACATCTGAACCGGTGAACAGGAACACACCAGACCCCATACTGGGAACCGCGACCGCACATGTGAACATGGACTAACGGGTTTTCTTTTAAGATTGCCATGTATTTGGCTACATCCATCTTCCCATCAACTCTGACCAGCTTCTCTGTCCCTGCTCCTGCTGAAGAAAAGCACACAACATGATGCTGCCACCACTATGTTTCACGTTAGGGACAGTGTGTTCGGGATGATGTGCAGTGTTAGTTTCCCGCCACACATAGCCTTTTGCTTTTAGGCCAAAAAGTTCAGTTTTGGTCTCATCTGAACAGAGTGCCTTCTTCCAAATGTTTGCTGTGTCTCCCACATGCCTTCTCCCAATCTGCAAACAGGACTTCTTATGGCTTTCTTTCAACAATGGCTTTCTTCTTGCCACTCTTCCATAAAGGCTAGATTTTGTCCTGTGGACAGATTCTCCCACCTGGGCTTTGGATCTCTGAGGCTCCTCCAGAGTTACCATGGGCCTCTTGGCTGCTTCTCTGATTAAAGCTCTCCTTGCCCGGACTGTCAGTTTAGGTGGACAGCCAAGTAGAGAGGAGACATTGCTGGACCTGGCAGCAGAAGAGGCTTTGGGTCGGAGTGTATTCCCCCATATTGGAGTGCCTGTTGGTCTGTTCCTGCTATACCCTGCTGAGTGGCTCCCGTCCATACTTGGAGGACCCCGGAGGTATTGGATACTTACCAGTCCCCGCAGAGGGTTTAATCTGCCTGCGTTTATGACCTCGCTTTAGAGGGAGTCCACCTGTTCTGGTAAGGGTTCCCACTTGTAGAGTGGGTTCTTCTCTTCAGATTGAGATCCTTTCCTTTTCCTTCCCTCCCTCTCCTCCCCTCCCCTGTTGGTGAAGGTGGATAACCCTTGGAACTTTGTACCTCAACGGATTCTTTCCTTCTTATTCATTTTATTACTTCAATGGACTTGGTTTCATTTATTTTTCATTCATTTTTTGATTTTTTTAAATATTCATTAACTTTGTTTCTTATTACTCACTATTAAGTTTTTTTTTTTTATATGTACACGTTTTGGGTTTATGAATTTTTGAACGTTCACTGTTTATTTTCACCATATGTCACTTGACTTGTGATCTTTTCATATTTAGCACAACTTATTTTTATAATTTTACTTGCACCATAGAGATATTTGATGGTTTTTGTTACAGCTAACTTTCTTTTTACTTTAGTGCAGTATTAACTTGTTTTTTTACCGTAGGTTTGCAGTTGTGCCATACTCATTCCATTTCGGATGATGGATTGAACAGTGGTCCATGAGATGTTCAAAGCTTAGGATATTTTTTTTTTATAACTTAACCCTGCTTTAAACTTCTCTGCAACGTTAATCCTGACCTGTCTGGTGTGTCCCTTGGCCTTCATTAAGCTGTTTGTTCACTAAAGTTTTCTAACAACCTCTGAGGGCTTCACAGAACAGCTTTTTTATACTAGTATTTATACTGAGATTAAATTACACACGAGTGGACATGACTTACTAATTAGGTGACTTCTGAAGGCAATTGGTTCCACTAGATTTTAGTCTAGGGGTATCAGAGCAAAAGGGGCTGAATAGATATTTATTTGTAAAAATTGTTGAAAACCATTTACCATTTTCCTTCCACTCCCCAATTACAGGCGGTCCCCTAGTTACAAGCCATCGGACTTACAAACGACTCCTACTTACAAACAGAGGGAGACAACAGGAAGTGAGAGGAAATCTACTCCTAGGAAGGGAAATTCTCTCCTGTAAGAGCTAATATGGGAAAAAGGTACCTCCACTGATGCTTTATCACCAATCCTTGTTTCCCTAATATCCCAAAATTTTCAAAATCCAATTGTCATTAGGACAGAAAGTGAGGTGAAATCTTCTGAACAGGGGCACAGACAGCAAAACAAATGTTACAGGGGTGATAACCCTTCCCTATGCTATCCAAAAAGCTTAAAAATAGATTTTTTGGCTGGAGCTACACTTAAAAAATGTACCTGTTCCAACTCATAAACCGATTCAACTTAAGAACAAGCCTACAGACCCTATCTTGTTTGTAACCTGGGGACCGCCTGTATGTGCCACTTTGTGTCGGTCTATCACATAAAATCCCAATAAAATACATATACATTTGAACATGACAAAATGTGGAAAATTTCAAGTGGGAAGAAAACCTTTTCAAAGCGCTGTAACCTTAAGCAGGCTAGAACAGCATACAGAGTGGAAAGGTATAACATAGGACATAAAGAAAAAGGAATCTTCAAGGAAAAACAAAAAGAAAGGTTTGGAGGACAGTGACTCCAATAGAGAAAAAAGAGGAACACTCATCGGGTCATCCAAGGCCGCCAGATTTTTTTAGGGCAATTATATTAAATAGTGAAGGCCAAATTTAATACTGTATAAAATCACACTAATACTCGTAGATATCTCTATATATACGTGGCATTGTACAAAAAGCCGAAAAGAATGGGACTTTAAATTATACCTTACCAGTGTTCTAAAAAGCCTAATAACACAATATTACATTAAAAAAAAAAATCATTTTATTATGCAAAATAATTAAAATTCAGTAGAAAAATGCTACATCACATATGTCACATATAATGTTCTAGACATAAACGCTTCGGTCTACGCTGGCCTGTGGGAGGGCACACCGGGATCAAAGAACTGATTCAAGCAAATGTCCTGAAGAAGCAGTACAAAACTGCAAAACACATAGACAACAGAAGCTTTTATGTCTAGAACATTATAATCTCTTTTTCTCTAAAGATTACATATAAATAGTCGTTTCTGCAAGACTTTGTCGCCAAATAAAACCACGTTTGGCCTAAAGTAAAAACAATATATATATTATTTGTTATTTTAAGTAATGTTAATGCCAAAAAAGACAGGCCCATAGTCGAAATGTAAAAATTGCTCTGGTCCATAAGGGGTATAAAGGTACGAGGCCTTCAGTTGCGTGTAAGTAAATGCTACTTCATGTCACTTTTTGACTGAATTACCAACTCAAAGTTTATATACTGTAAAGGCAAGCACACTAGGTAATATGGGAGTCACCATGTTTACCTGAAAAATTGCTTCTTGCTTCCTTTGACAAAGCGGTTATTGCAGCCATATACCACACAGGCTGTATGTAGGCTTTTCTCTCTAGGGCCAAGTTTAACCTAAAGAAGTAGACACATGGTTGCAGTGTTTTATATTAAAATTAAAATAAAATAACACAGCTTTATTTGTAGTGAGAAGTTGTTCACAGACCATGACACACCAAACTGTGGAATGTTGTTGCACTTGTAACACAATGCAAAACATTTCAAACGCTTCCGTATCACAAACCTGAGCCCTTTTTATCATTTATCAAGTGTTTGTCTAGTATGTGACATTGCGGAAAGTGAGTTGTATGCAATTTTCTCCCGTGTTGATGTTAAAGCTGCAAAAAGGGAGCTAGGAAAAAATTGCTATCCTGGGCCAAGTTGGCCAACAACAGTTTTTTTTTTTTTTTTTTAACAATGATAGAAAGTCTTAGGTTCCTTTAGTTCTGAATATACTCACTGTATAACATCTATATACTGTAGCAACTGAACAGATGTCACTAAATCACAAAGAGCATTACCTGTCAGATGCCATTGCTGTTTTTCAATTACAGCCATGACATTCAATCTGGAGGTAAAACCCCCTATGAATCATCACGTCCATGAGGTTTGCACTATCCTATTATTGTAAATATGGATATGTTAACATATTATACTAATAATTCTTTCCCCATAGGCAGCAGTAAGCTAATGTTTAATAGGGTGAATTTCCACAAATTTGTATCCATGCATTTTATAAATTAAAAGTAGAAGTCTGGTCTAAACCTAATTTTAAACCTGCTCCCAACCCCATTCTAAGTTCTACACTAACTAGCCCGTAGAGCAGTGGTTCTCAACCTTCCTAGTGCTGTGACCCCTTGATAAAATTTCCCAAGTTGTGGGAACCCATAACAGTAAAATTATTTTCGTAGCGTGGGTTGTCAGCACCCAAGGCAAGACAAGTAATTTGCGCCCCTAACCCAAGGACATTTAGCGATCCCTGAGTCCCTTCCACTCGTACAGTATTAAAACCTCTTATGGTGCATTTTAGAAAGTACCACTCTCTTTGTTCTACTTTCTTTCCCTGTTATGTCTCTCTATCCCAATTTCTTGTTTTCCCCCCATCCTTCTCTAGCAGTCTTTTTTGTTCTTTTTCTTTCTCTCCCTTTTTTTGTTCCTCCCCCTCTTTTTCTCTCCCTTCCATGTATTCTCTATTTTTATTTCTTCTCTTACTCCTTGGTGGGGGGTGGAAGAATGGGATGAGTGGCAGTGCTGGTGGGGAGTTGGGATCAGTCGCAGTGCTGGGGGGAGTTCTGATCAGCCTACTTAGGTGCTCTTGATCAAGGTCATCTGCTGATCTGAAAACTGTAGTGGGGACTTTTAATGGCAACTATAATCACAGGTAGTGTTACTCACTGTGTCTCCGGCTTCACTGTGTCTCCATCTCTGTGGTTTCTCGCAGCAATGACACCTATGCCGAAATCAGGAGATAGGGTCTCCTCCAGCCCCTCCCACTTCACATTCCTCACCACTCAGCTGACCTCTAGTCTCTGCCCCCCAGCCATGCCGTAAACTGAATGGGCAGCAGTGGAGAGGCTGAGTGGGCAGCCGCAGGCTTCATGAACAGCCCAGCTGGGAAGCCGCAAAAAGGCTGGGAGAGCGGTGCAGGCTTCAGGAACAGCCCAGGATTCGGTGACCCCTGGCAAATCGTCATTCGACCCCCAGGTTGAGAACCACTGCTGTAGAGGAAAGATGTGTATATGTACTTATTCCTTGTGTGCTTTGGTCTAGTCACAGAATCTCCCCAGCGGCTGGCTTCAGGGGAGAGGAGAGATCGCTGACAACGGTTGCAATGCCTGAGCGGTTACGTCACCCATAAGCTTACTTTGGGGCATCCATTGTCAACTGTCCCTTCTCTTCTATGAAGCCAGCACTGTGTGTCGATCGGGTGACTGGACAGGAGCATCCTGGGAATAGATACATATACAGACCGTTCTATGGAGTAGTTGGAATAGGATTTAGAATGGAGCTCCACTTTAAGTACATACATACTGAAGCTTTCTGCAGTGCCTCTTTTTTACTTTCAATAGTTTTTTTGAGTTTTAACAGAGAAAACAAGGAGTACAAATTGACATGAGAGGATGGTTACCTTACTTACTTATACAACCTGAGGAATGCCATAAAAGGTATACAACAAAGAGTTCTGGTGAAACCATGCTAACCGTTGTGACCATTTAGTTTGAGTCGAGGAGAGGTGTCCTTCAGGAGGAAGCAAACATGCGTTCATAAGATCCATGGGTGTGCACCAGGGAGATCACCTCGCTTCTGTTAGGGGCCTCTGGAGATTTCCAGTTGCGTACTATGATCAGTCTGGCTGCAATGAGAATATGGAAGGCAATACTGCGGACACCAAGGTGAAAGTTGTCAAGGCCTATACCCAGCAGCGCAAGTTCAGGACAGGGTGTTGTGTCTACTTTGGTCACTTTGGAGAGTAGTTGGAATATGTTCCTCCAGAAGGAGGACACCCTGGTGCATTCCCATAGGGTGTGATACAACGTTCCTGTAACCCCACATTTTCTCCAACAAAGGGGCGAAGTGGAGATATCAAATGTGTGGATCTGGGCCGGGGTGATGTGCTAACGCAACATAAATTTGTGCACAGCTTTGTAAATGTTGGTGGCTCGAGATGCACTAGCTAACAATTGGAATCCGCTGAAAGATTTGCCTATATCTTTTTCCCACTGTAATAAGGGTTTCAGATTTTTAAAAGATGTTTTGTCCTGTAGAAGGTTGTAAAATAGAGAGATTTCTTTGATGTAGGAGTCATTACCCAATAGGTATCGCCAAGCTCAGGCATGTAGGGATACTTGGAGGTGGGGGTGGCAGAGAAGACAGTGGGTCACTTGTAGATATTTGTAGTAGTCTGTTGGTGGAATTGCAAATGTTTTTTGCAGGGATGTAAATGGTCTAAAAAGATTGTCGGTATAGAGATCAGAGATGTAAAATAGGCCTTTGTCTTGCCATGTTTTCAAGGATATATTAGGGATGATTAGAGAGAGTATTTCTTTTGGCAAGGGAATGGGACGGGGTGAGTCCCTTTTAGGGGCATGTATGAGCAGGTCAGCAAAGGCCATTGCTGATGCCTTAGCAGTAGGGGAGAGGGCCGCAAGTTGGAAATTCACTTTGGGTGTACTGAGTAACCAGTTGCTCAGAAGGTGGCCTGGGACCTGTAAGGATTCGATTTCATACCAAGGGTAGGAGGATTTAGGAGTAAACCAGGTTCTAAGTTGTGCTAGGAGGGATGCTGTGTAGTAATCTTTAATAATTGGAAGCCCCATGCCTCCTGCCAATCTAGGTTTCATGAGGTTGACCCGTGAACATTTGACTTTTCCTTGTTGCCATATATATTTGCCAAGTGTACTTTGTATGGATGTAAAGAAGGATAAGGGGATTGGGATGGGAAGCGTCCTGAAAAGGTAAAGTAATTGGGGTAGTAATAGCATTTTAAATGCTGCTAGTCTACCTGACCAGGGGAGGAAAGTTTTGGAAATCCGATTTAGCTCCTTGGGGAGGGTATTGAGAAAGGGAGTAAAGTTAACCTTAACTAGAGAAGATACTGATTTGGTTAGAGAGACCCCCAGGTAGGAGATATAATCTTTGGCCCATGGGTAGGGGAATTTACTTTGGAGTGTGGTTTGCAAGTCATGTGGTAACCCTAGAGGTAGGACGATTGACTTGGTTTCGTTTACTATATAGTACCATATTTCACCAAATGCAGACAGTATGCGTTGTGCCGAGGCCAGCGAGGGACCAGCGTTAGATAACATAAGTATAACATCATCAGCAAGCAGACTTATTTTATGCTCACTTGGGCCAATGGTGAATCCAGTTATGTCCATTTGAGATCTGATTTTTTGTGTTAGGGGTTCCATCATGAGATTGAAGATTAAGGGGGAGAGTGGACACCCTTGTCTTGTGCCACTGGTTATGGAGAACCGTTTGGATAGCATAGAAGAGCAGTAATCATACGCCGAAGGTTGGGAGTATAATGCCATGATCGCCGTGAGGATGTGGCCTTGAAAATAGGATTTTTATAACAGCCCACCTGTAAAATCCTTTTCTTGGAGTACATCAAGGGACACAGGGCCATAGTAGTTACTATGTGGGTTATATAGGCCACCTTTAGGTGATGGACACTGGCACACCCTAAGACAGGAAGTTCACTTTCCTATATAACCTCTCCCATTACTGGGAGTACCTCAGTTTTTGTAGCAAAGCAATATACGTGTATCAAAAGAGGGGAGGGACCTCTGTGTCCCATGATGTACACCAAGAAAAGAATTTTACAGGTAAGCTGTTATAAAAATCCTATTTTCTTTATTGTACATCACGGGACATAGAGCCATAGTAGTTACTATGTGGGATGTCCTAGAGCAATACTATCTGAGGGGAGGGAGACACAAAAGTAGGGCACCATCAGACCTGAGAACCTATACTGCTGCCTGAAGCACACTGCGCCCAAAGGCGATATCCTCATGCCTTTTTACATCCACCTGATAGAATCTGGTATATGTATGGACTGAAGACCAAGTTGCGGCCTTGCAGATTTGAGCCATGGAGGCTTGGTGATGCACTGCCCATGAAGCACTAACAGCCCTGGTGGAGTGCGCTTTGATTTGAAAAGGTGGAATCTTCCTTTTCAAACCATAAGCTTGAACAATTACTCGCCGAATCTACTTAGAAAAAGTAGATTTTGATGTTGCCTGTCCTCTTTTAGGACCTTCAGGCAACACAAACAAAACATCAGTTTTTCGAATTTGAGCAGTCGCCTTCAAGTAGACTTTGACTGCTCTCACTTTGACTTTTCTTCCATAGATCAAGGTTCTGGAAAAAACAAAAAAGGTAGAACAATATCCTGGTTTAGATGAAAACCTGACACTACCAAGTTAGGATGAGGAAGCAATACTACTCTTCCTTGTGAATAATCAAATATGGCTCTTTACAAGAAAGAGCAGCCAACTCTGATACCCTTCTTGCAGAAGATATGGCTACCAGAAAAACTAGCTTCCTTGTCAAAAAGGACCAAGGGAATATGTCATATCGGCTCAAAAGGCTGTTTCTGTAATACCGACAGAACTAAATTCAAGTTCCAAGGGTTCAGGGGTGACCTAACCGGTGGATTAGACCGCGTTGCCCCCTGTATAAAGCTACGGACCAAAGAATGCGAAGCAAACGGTCGTTGAAACAACACCGATAAGGCTGAGACCTGGCCTTTGATAGTACTCAGGGCCAGCTTCATCTCTAACCCCATTTGCAGAAAGGCAAGGATTCTTCCTATGACATACTTTCTGGGATGCCAACCCCTGGATTCACACCAGGAAACATATGCCTTCCAGACTCTATAATATATGATTCTAGAGGCCGGCTTCCTTGCATTAATCAAGGTAGATACCACTGAACCTGACAGCCCACGCTTCTTCAGAATGTGGGTCTCAATAGCCAAACCGTTAAATTTAGCATTTGTAAGGTAGGATGGAATACCGGACCTTGCAAGAGTAGGTCCGGACGTGGTGGTAGGGTCCATGGGTCCCCTACCGCCATCTTTATGATCTCTGCATACCAAGATCTTCTGGGCCACAAGAATCACAGACTTCCCTTCCTGCTTGATCCTGCGAAGAAGTTGTGGAAACAGCAGAATAGGAGGGAATGCATAAATCAGTGAAAACTGATCCCACGGGACCACCAAGGCATCCATTCCGCATGCTAGCAGATCCTTTGTTCTTAACACAAAGTTGTCGATCTTCTTGTTGAACATGGACGCAAACAGGTCTACGTCCGGGATCCCCCATTTCTGGCATATTGCCAGGAAGATAGAGGTGAAGGGCCCCCACATTTACCGGGAACAACTGCTGGCGACTCAAGTAGTCCGTTTGCCAATTTTCTATTCCTGGAATGAAGACTGCCGATAGGCAAGGTTCATTGTTTTCTGCCCAAGTTAGGATATTATTCACCTCTCTCTGGGCCGCACAACTTCATTTGCCCCCTTGGTGATTGATACAGGCCACTGCTGTGGCATTGTCGGATTGGATCCTGAGAGGACAATTCCGCAACCTGAATGTCCAGGCCCTCAGGGCCAAGCGCTCTGCCCGAATCTCTAGAATGTTGATGGGCAAGGTCCTTTCTGTTCTTGACCATTTCCCTTGGACAGTCGCCTCTTCCAGGACTGCTCCCCATCTGGCTGGCCTCTGTTGTTACCACCTTCCAGGTAACTGGTAGGAAGGATTTTCCCTTCTGCAGATTTTTGGTTATAAACCACCAACTGAGGCTCTGGCGCACCTTTGGAGACAGACGCATTGGGAAATCTAGAGCTTGGTCTCGAATGAAACTGAGCGTAAGGAACGGCCTCCTATGAGGCCACCATCTTTCCCAACAACCTCATGCAAAGCAGAATAGAAGGATTCTTCTTTGCTTTGACCACCTGAATCAGTTCCTTTATGGTGCTGATCTTTGCCTGGGGCAAGAATATCCTTTTCTGGGCTGTATCTATGATCAGACCCAAGTATTCCAATCTCCTCGATGGTTTTAAGGAAGATTTCTCTAGGTTGAGAATCCAACCTAGGTATTCCAGGTAGTTGACTGTGGTGACCATTCTTTGGTCTAAGCGGGCTACCAAATGGTCTATCAAGAGCAGATCGTTTAGGTAAGCTATAATCGTTATACCTTGGACCCTTAATCTGGCCAGAGGAGGGGCCAGGACCTTTGTAAACACCCGAAGTGCAGTAGTTTTACCGAAAGGCAGAGCTACAAACGGAAAATTAAGATTTTCTACCTCGAAAGGTAAATATTTCTGGTGAGCGGGGATAATAGGCACATGGTGGTATGCATCCTTGATGTCGATTGAAGCCAGAAGTTCTCCCCCTTGTAGGATGGAGACAACTGATCGGATTAGATTCAGGAACCGGTTTAGATCCTTGATCTAGAATGGGTCTGACATCTCCATTTGGTTTTTGGCACCGCGAAAAGGTTTGAATAAAACCCCAACCCCTGCTCTTCCATGGGGACCACCATGATCACTTTTTGAGACAAAAGACGGTGCAATGCTTGAAAGAGAGACTTCTTTTTCTCTGGATCCTTGGGAACGTTTGATCTGAGAAAACGAGGAGACGGGAATTCTCGGAACTCTAGTTTATACCCTAGAGCTATTGAGGAAATCACCCATCTGTCTCGAAACTCTTTCTGCCAGACCCTTGAGAACTGCAGATGTCCCCCCCCCACTCGAGCGAGCGGGGGCGCCCCTTCATAAGGGGGCTTTAGTATTTTGTTTTGTAGCTTTCTTTCCCCAGGACTTCTTTTGTCCCTGGGGTTGACCCTGAAGTTTACCTCTTGAATCTGACGGCGGAGGCCATCGTGACTGCCTGGAGGCTGATGTCCCTGGCACTGGAGAAGGAGCTCATTTAAATGAAATAAGTTTACTCCTTTTCTTAACTGGCAAAAGGGTACTTTTTTCAATAGAAATTTTTTGGATGTATTTATCCATATCATCCCCAAACAGCCGTTCACCGCGAAAAGGAAAACTAGCCAGGAGTTTTTTGCATGGCGCTTCGGCTGACCAATTTTTCAACCATAGGATTCTACGCATATGCACCAGCCCAAGCATAAGGAGCGAGGCCTGAAGAATAGAATCTCTCATAGCGTCAATTGTCATAAACCCCCTGGTAGCTCGGCTAAATCCTGGGCCTGCTGATCAGGGATAATCTTGAGCACCTGTTTCAACTGGTCTTTCAAGGATTGACATACACCAATTGCTGCCACTGCCGGTTGAGTCACTGAACCTACCAAAAAAAAAAAAAATGCGTTTTTTAACAGGATTTCCAATTTCTTATCAGTTGGATCCCTAAGTATTTGAGCATTGTCTACCGGACAAGTCAAACTTTTATTTTGTTACTGTGTTGAGTTGTCTGGGACGTTGAAGGGCCTGTTGCGACAGATCCGCAAATAGTTGTAGTTGAGAGTATGGATCAGGCAAGGTGCCCTTTGCTCTTGCTCTAGTCCACGAGGCCGGACGCCGCGGACTAGGCCGAAGCCGCAGCCTCGCCTAAAAACTCCTGCCTGCAGCTCCCCAGGACCGGCGCTGACACCGCGCCGGTCCTGAGGAGCTGTGGGCAGGAGTTTTTAGGTGAGGCCGCGGCTTCGGCCTAGTCCGCGAGGCCGAACGCCGCAGACTAGGCCGAAGCCACGGCCTCGCCTAAAAACTCCTGCCCGCAGCTCCTCAGGACCGGAGCGGTGTCCATCAAAAAAAAAGGAAAAACTTGCGTCGAATCGGGTTTAAAAAAAAAAAAAAATAATCACAAATTTTTTTTTTGGAGAAAATCGCCCAGCTCTATCCAGCGGGTAGCCAAATGTGAAGGGTCGCCATATGTGACGAAACACTGGCCGCGGCACCATCTTGTCGGCGCCGCTCGGCTGGTTGATACACAAATTTCCTCGGATGACGGTCTCCCTTCCTCTTCAGGGACATGCCGCTGGGCAAGGGGCAGGGATCAAGCAGGGATCGGGTGTCTTATCGAGCCTCAGAAGTGCCGTCAGACGCTGACAACCCCGATGGATGAGAGGAGCCTGTGTGTTAGGCGCCCATACTGTTCGTGTGCTGGCCACGCCCCCTGCAGTGCCTCTTTTATCTGTCCTGAAGACAACTCGTATTTTTGAATCTCTAGTAGCTCAGCAGCGATTGATTCTGTTGAAATTTCTACCACAGCATTGTCACTTGACTTCTCAGTGTGTTCCCCTCTTTCTGCTCTGCTTTTAGTGTGGTAATAAATTTGAAACTAGAACACTGACATATAAACAAGTACATAATCAACTACAGTATTTGTAGCTGCTGACTTTTTTTTTTTAAACCGGACTTAAGAACCACTTTAAAAGTATTTTTTTTTTGTATTTTGATAAAGTAGAGAAGGATTACATCCCCTCACAGGTTTTTATTACTGTCTGTATATCTCCACTTTTTTAGATTCCCCCTCTTTTTTTCCCCACTTTCACTAAAAGTGAGTTAAGTGAGCTTTATGCCAATGTTAACAGACAGGAATTTTAATGCAGAATAGTCTCTTCTGCCTTAAAGATACTTACCTGCCTGTCTGCCCTTGTACAGTGAGCAACACACACGCAGCTCACTGTACAAATCTGGCGACATCGAATCTGACTGAACTCTCGCATATGTGAGGGAGTGACATCATCCCAGCCATTGAAAGCGCCTGACGATCGAAACCCAAAAGCCGGCCGCCAATCTATCTAAAAATTAAAATGACTATAGATACACTTAATATAGAGCACTATGTTCATCAAGCACTATAGTTAATGCTGATAGTTTGGGTATAAAAATATAATGACCCAGTCCCCTATACATGCTCACACAGTTGTTATGTGTCATTATTTGTTTCCAGCCATATAAGGGTATACCTGTCATAGTAGAAATAGGGGACCTCCGCTGCTTGCCCCTTTCTAAAAATGCAAGTTGTCTGGCTGTATCGCTTATCCATTGGTTTCAATATTTCTCTAACCCAGAACAAGATTGTGGACTAGAAATGTCAAAAGTCTATCTGAACACTTGTTTATTGTTGATGATTCAAAGTATTGAAGCATGGGGTCAGCATTACGGCAAGACTACTAGCATTATCAGAAGAAGAGCTTAGCAATGGTAGCTTACATGTTTCTCTACTGACAGGTTTCTTTACACTCTATTGAAGAACTCTCATAATTAGATCTAAAGCAGTGGCACTTGCGGGAAGGAAAGGCAGTTGTCAAAAGAATGTGACAGTGCTCTTCACAAGCCATGTAAAATTTTGCACACAGACTTTTGAAACACGTTCCACCATGACAAAACCAAATTTTAGGGGGAAGGTCCTAAAAAGACTACTCGACTCCTTGTCTTTAAAGGTCTAAAAAAGTCTTGGTACAATTCCTGCCAATGTACACAATCACAAGATGTAATATTTCACCACCGCACACCTTACCTGATCTCCATTTTGGACTTCTGTTACATCACCGGTTTTATTGTTCCATTTAGGATTTTTAATAAAGATAGACGGCACTGCATCATTTCGTAAATGAGGACCCATTGCTTTTGGACACGACATGTAGTCTTTGTCAGTAAAATGATCACTACAGATTATGCTGGATGTGGACGGTTTCCAATATTTACACTGAACTGCTACAGTCCACTTTGACAGACATTCTGGATCATTCAATGGAAACCTGCACATAAATTACAGTTAATATCACTATAGATTTTTGACCACTTTTTATAGCTTGGAATTAGGCTTTGTGTAATTGTCTGATAGAAAAAGTGTGTTGCCCATAAAAAGAACTCAAATTTTGTAATCTGCACTAGAACAGATAATGGAAAAAAAAAATGGTTGCTTTGGTGCTCTGATACAAATGTGTTGCTAACCAAGAAAGTAAGGTAAAACAAATATATGCAGGAATTAGACTAGCACTAAGAATTATCATGCATGTCTTCAGAATAACCTCCGTTTTCAGTCTTCAGAAAATTCTCAGTTATGTGCACTAAACAGTAAACAGAAATATATAATATATATATTTACACATATATACACATAGAGGTAATCTTGTATTAACACATTACTCACACTGGCAGTCACTATGCTGCAACACTCCGCTTTATGGAAACTAGCAATGAAAGAATATAGTGGCTGCCAATGTTGAACACTTTAAGAAAAACTGGTAATGAAAAAATATGGTGGCTGCCAGTTGCCTGGTTTTCTTGCCGATTCATCAGCTTTAAAATGTACCTGAAAGTAAGTATGGAAACCAGGACATCTGACTTAAAGCATACCTAGACTCAGATATCCTCATCTCTTACACAGTGCTAGAAAGGCCAGTTGTGAAAAATACAGCACTTACAGTAGGTATTCTGCAGCTGATCTTTTGCCTAGGCCTACTCTGTCATCCTTTATACAGCACTGTGTGGCAACATTAGTAGAAGTGTAAGCCATCACTAGAGAATTCTTCATGTTCCTAGACCCCGCACCTGTAATCCAGTAACCGGAAGCAGTAATGGGTGGGGTATGCCTATCACACTCCCGATTCCGTTCTTGTGAGGCTAGAAGAACGGAGGTTGCCAAGGCACTGTAACCTGTAAAAAGGTCCTCTACTATTTGTATTGGGGAATTCTGTGCTAAAAAAAAAGTACATATTTTTATTAATTGCTTTACCATATTGAATTATACTAATAAAAGATTTTAAAGAGCAACTTCACGTGGCAACCAAAAAAAAACACCTCAGCAGCTGCAAGTATGATAGCTACTGACTTTTAAACAAACACATATGGTACATACCAACCCATGGGGTCTAGTGCAGTCTTCCTAGCACCCAAAAGCTTTTCAGATTTTTTTGGCCTGTGCCATAATCTTGATCTCCTGCTGAAGCAGCACGGAGTATGGTCCCAGGAGGCTGCAGGATGACTGCCCTGCAGCCTCCTGGGATGTGTGACGTGTACCCCAGGAGGCTGCAGGTGAGGTGAGTGGGCCGAAGGCTACAGCATCCTCGCCTAAGTGAGGAAAGAGGAAGCGAGAGAAAACCCTATAAAAAAAAAAAAAAAAAAAAAAAAAAAAAAAAGGTGCGCATGTCTCCAAAATAAATTCAAAAAGACCTTAGATTGTGTAAAAAGGCAACAGGAGGATGAAAATGATGCTAACTTTTATTTAACTTCAGCTTTCTGATCAGAATAAATTATTCCCGAACATAGAGAAAGCCCAGTAAGATCAGCAATGGCAGCCCCTGTATTTCTCTCTGTACAGGTTTTCTTTAACTAGCACCAGAGGACATTGACAGGTTGTTTTCCCTGACTACATCAATTACCTGAAAAACTTCTTATTGCATCCTTTGAATAGGGTGTTACTGCAGCCATATACTACACAGGTCTTCATTGTCATGGTCTCCTTTACAGAGAAAAAAAAAAAATACAGAAATCCCTTTTATAGATGTTTTATTTTTTAATAGAATAGGTAGGTTCTAGAAGACAATTAGCCTGTGCCTACAAGCAAGCATGTCCCACTGGCCCTATTCTGAGTGTAAACAGCTTAGTGACAACATTCTTAACCGCTTGCCGACCGCCGCATGTAGATATACACGATGGCACGGACAGGCAAATGGGCGTACAGGTACTTTCCTTTAAATTTGCCACAGTGCCATCGCATGCGCGCGCCCGCTAGCCAAGAGCTCCGCGAGTGTGATTGCGGGTCCCGCGGACTCAATGTCCGGGGGGATACCCGCGATCGTCTCACGGAGAGGAAGAACAGAGAAATGCTGATGTAAACAAGCATTTTCCTGTTCTGCCTAGTGACACTGACACTGATCACTGCTCCCTGTAATTGGGAGCGGTGATCAGTGTCATGTCACAGGTAGCTCATCCCTCCTACAGTTAGAATCACTCCCTAAGACACACTTAACCCCTACTACGCCACCTAGTGTTAACCCCTTCACTGCCAGTCACATTTACACAGTAATCAATGCATTTGATCGCTTTATAAAAGTGAATGGTCCCAAAATAGCGCCAAAAGTGTCCGATCTGTCCGCCATAATGTCGCAGTCACAATAAAAATGTCAGATCGCCACCATTACTAGTAAAAAAAAAAAATTATCAATAAAAATGCCATAAAACTATCCCCTATTTTGTAGACGCTATAACTTTTGCGCAAACCAATCAATAAACGCTTATTATAATTTTTTTTTTACCAAAAATATGTAGAAGAATACGTATCAGCCTAAACTGAGGAAAAAAAATGTTTTTATATATATATATATTTTTGGGGATATTTATTATAGCAAAAAGTAAAAAATAATGCGTTTTTCTCAAAACTGACGCTATTTTTTTGTTTATAGCACAAAAAATAAAAACCGCAGAGGTGATCAAATACCACCAAAAGATAGCTCTATTTGTGTGGGAAAAAGGACATCAATTTTGTTTGGGAGCCACGTCGCACGACCGCGCAATAGTCACTTAAAGCGACGCAGTGCCGAATCGCAAAAAGTGCTCTGGTCTTTGGCCTGCCAGATGGTCCGGGACTTAAATGGTTAACCAAAGTTTCTTGGCTGTATCTTGTCGCAGTAAATAGGTATATTAAATTAAGCCAATATAAAGAACCTGTCATGAGCTTAAGAAGTCCACAGATGAATGCAGAAAGTCTTTAAATCAGTAATAAATAACAATGACTGGCTCTTTCTGAAGCTGATCAACAATAGACTGTTAACAAGTGGTGACAGCACTGACTTTAGGATTCCGCTTTGGAAATTGCTCAATGACCATACCAGACTGCCAGAATATTTTTGTAAGACCTGAATATAAACTCTTGAAAGTTGTATTAATGCAATTTTAGTTCTAAAAGATAATTTGATTTATTTGTATTTTCACTTGTCACAACAGAAGTCTAATGCCACGTACACACGTGCGAACTTTACGGCAGACTTTGCACAGCGGACTTTGTTTTCTCAAAAGTTGGACGGACTTAGATTTGAAACATGTTTTAAATCAATCCGTCAAAATCGAGTCGAAAAGTCCGCCGTCTGTATGCTAGTTCGACGGACAAAAAGCCACACTAGGGCAGCTATTGTCTACTGGCTATGAACTTCCTTGTTTTAGTCCGGTCGTACGTCATCACGAATTCGACGGACTTTGGTGGATTGTGTGTAGTCAAGTCCGTTCATTCAAAAAGTCCGTCGTAAAGTCCGTCGAAAAGTCCGGCGGGCAAAGTCTGTCGTAAAGTCCGACCGTGTGTACGCGGCATTAGGCTGCATTCACACCTGGGCATTTCAGAACGCTCATGTAAAATAACAAAATCACACAACGCAAGTTTCAGATGCCATTTATTTTTTTTTTTCAAATATAAAGTTTATTCAACTCCAAACAGGGGTGAGGGCCCCATCATATAAACATTGACGAATCAGATGCCATTTATTTTAATGCAGCAAACTGCATCACATGAAGCTTGTCTCCCAAAAAAGTTCAGGAGCTTTTTTTGGGTGACAAGCTTTACATAATACGGTTTGCCGCGATTGCAGCACAATCTATCTCGTGACAATCATGGCAGAATCGCACCCCGTTTTTAGGTGTGATTAGAATGGCATCTGAAATTCGCATTGTGCGATTTTTCATTTTATCAGAGTATTTTGAAATCAGGGGCAGAATCGGCCAGGTATGAATTCAGCCTAAGGGCCCTTCAGCTTCATGTAGCTTTATAGGCAGGCTGATGTAAACAGACTTGTGCCTGTTTACACCTGCCTACCTAAATGCCTGTCCAGCTCCAGAAGAAAAACATTAAGAAGAACTGTATCCCTTTACATTTTTCCAGACCTAAACATCACAGATCAGAGATAGTCTGATGTAAACTGACTCAAGCCCATTTACATCTGGCTGCCCATAGAGCTATCACGGGTCCGCTGGACACAAACTAAATGGGCATGAATGTAAAGAAAAAAACTGACATCTGCCCCGTTTAGCTGTGATTCAGCAGGGGATCCAATCACTGATCCCCTGCTGAACATAACTGAGCGGCTCCATGTGAAACAGCCCTAAGGCTGCAAGTGCAGAAAAGACACTCAAATATTGTCATATAATAAGGCTGTTGCCAGTGTTACCCTTCTCAAGCAGCCCGGAGAACGTGTCTCCTATCAGCCCTGCGCTTTAAGCAGGCCAGCCTCCATAGGACCCTATAGCCAGAGACATGGGTAACATTTCTGAGGGTGATTTATTACAGCCACAGCACAAACAGCTATTTCTGACAGTTACAGGAGTAGTCTCAAAGTGTAGCCTGTCAGAGCTGGAAGGATGACCTGGTGCACCATGGAAACTATATACTGGCATACCTCCCAACTTTTTGAGATGGGAATGAGGGACACCTATCAGCAAAAGTATGCAGGCATAGGACACACCCCTTTCCATGCCCCCTTAAAGGAGAATTGTACAAGAAAACAAGATAGATTAAATCCACAACTGTTTTTTTTACCACTACTATACCTTTATATTGGCTTTTGGAATTTACAAATGCAACATTTTAAAAATCAGATGAAAGGTTTAGCACTGGGAAACACTTTTTGATAGATAAAAAGTGCATTTTATATACAACTATATAGATCAGACCAAAATGAGGGACAAATGAGGAGGAATGAGGGACAGAGGGACATTGCTCCAAATCAGGGACAGTTGGGAGCTATGTATTGGGAGATCCTGTGCACAGCTTTGTACTGTGAATACTTAGGTTATCCCTAAGTGTGGGGAGGAGAAAAGTCTGGACACACAGCGTTAGGAGAAATAGATGATGGTTGTGTAATAATGTTGCTGGTGTGGGGCACAGGTTGGTATTTAGGGAAGAAGTGGTGGGTCGTTGCCTAATGCTGATAGTATTAGAAATATGTGAGACTAGTGGTAGTTGAGCAAGAGCACACAGGCCAAGAAGAGTTCATACAGGCTAAAATGCGGCACAATAAGCAAACAGTATAAAGGTTTTCTAGTTATTATTGTTTAGAGAATATTACTGTATCAAAAAAAAATGTAGGTGTTACTAAACCCAGGAGCCTGCATTCACTCTATCTGGTCTCCCACAGTGCACAGAACATGGAAACGCAATAGTTTTAGTAAATATAAACAGCTAAATATCTTTTCTCATCAGCAGTATATAGCAGTCTTGTGACTTCTATCAGTGTCTGGTTACAGCTTGTAGGAGGAGTTTTCATTCTCCCCTGATTGTCCTATAAGGCTGCAGGACCCCTGACCCTCTGTCTAGACAGTGCTGATTGGCCCTGTTCTGATCACATGCACTCTCCCAAGAAAAAAAAAAAAAAAAAAACAACTTTCTAGCAATACACACCAAACTGAGCATGTGTAGAGTGCCCCAAGGCTCTGTTCTATCAGGAGATGGTTTGGGGACTGTGGGAGGAAGGGAGGATCAGAGAAGACAGAATCAACCAGCCTTTTTACACAATGCAGAGGATTAACTCCTTAGGTTCCACAGTGAGTATAACAAGCATATTTTACAGCGTAGATTGATTTTACTGTTGTGGGTTCAGTAAAACTTTAAATTCAAAAGATGCTATGATTTTCATATATTAATAATATATTGACTGTGAAATAAACGCTCACTCATAAGTCTTCATCTGAATAAACTGTCTGCAAATGGAGTAGATGGCCGTGTTTTTGAAGGGTTATGTGTTAACATATCACTATAATACCGGAGGAAGGTATTTTGAATAATAGATTGCTTGTCTTATTAAGAGCAGGTTCACACTTGTGCGGGTGGTTGTTGCAGCGGGTTCTCAGCCACAACCACCCACACAGAAAAATACGCTCCTGCTCAGGAGATACGTGGTATAACAATAACCCTCATGGCACCCCGACGCACTGGAAAAATGCAGCGCTGTTTCCCTGCTTTGGAACACGCACCGCACTTGTGGTTTCTGCATGGGCCATGTTTTCAGAAAAGGTGCAGGGACCTTTTACTTGCGTTTTCTGGAGGCACAGCTGCCTATTCAAGTGAATGGGCTGTTGTGCCCAAGCAAAACGTGGCTTGCAGAGCCACACAAGTGTGAACCAGGCTAAAGACACATTAAAGAAAAATAAAGGGCTCTACAAACCCCTTCCACCTGCACACCTAAAGATACATATGGATGCTGAAAACAACAGAAATATCTCAAATACTACTGCATATCTGAATTTCTAGGCTTGACAAGAGACACAGAAGCCAGCCACCACAGTGAAAGCTTTCAGCTATACCTTAGAATTTACCACAACTGCTTCTTGCTTTTCTTGGTTCCCAAGTGTGTCTGTCCCCTGAATTTCTGTTGCCGGTAGTGAGGACTCTGTAGTTCTGTCAGTAGTACTTTCTGAATTCTCACAGGGCCCACTTGTCTTCATCAGCTCTTCTGTGTCAGGAAATGGCTAGAATACAGAGTTAGGGATCTCTATAACTAAAGCAAGCTACGTCCAAATGGACCCTGTCACCATCCTAAAATTGCTGGTATAAGCACAGAACAGTCAGTTGTTTAATAGGCTTACTTGCAGCGTTTTTGTTTTCCATAACTGGTTCCTTACTCACTTGCAACATGCCTCTGAACGTGCTAGAAAATCAGACTACTCCCGAATATCCTAGCACAGTCCCTCCCTCCTTGTATGTCATAGTCCTCTATTCCTCTGGAAGGGCCTAATTACGTCTGTGCTGACCTATTTCCTCTGCTCTCCCCTTTCCGCCTTATGTAACCTTATATGTAGCTGCAAGAGGAGAAGCAAAAAAGAATACTAAAGAATGTCACTTGAGTGGCAGCTCTGAATTTGCTGGGGCTGCTGACATTACATCCAAAATGGTGGCACCCAGCAGCAGTCTTAGGGCTTTTGAAGGTCTACACAAGGTACTCTTTTACAGGTAAATAACATGCATTATACAGTATATGTTAAATGCACATACTATAGTATAATCTTATCAGAATATTGTTGTTGAAATGAATGACCCTTTAATGTTTAAAGTGGTAATAAACTCAGTTTTTCCACTTGTACCTACAGCTAAGACTATAAGAAGGCTTACCTGTGGGTACTGCGAGTATCTCCTTAACTTTCACTGTTTAGGAGATATTCACACTGCAATCAGCTGGATACGTCATTGACGCATGCGCTCTGAAGGCCCAGAATACCGTGCCGAAAGAGCCCATGCTGTAAACGGCGGCTCCCGTGCGCGAATGCGAGGGAGGGATATTATCGCACCCCTAGCCACTCATGTAGCCAGGGGCCGCGAAACCAGAAGGAAGACCAGGTGAAGATGGAAGCCCTGTTAGCGGTGACAGCGCACCGCTGGAGGGCTTTGTTTTAAGGCAAGTCTCTCATAATGTGCTAGCATGCAATGCATACTAGCACATTATGACATTGCCTTGCAGGGGAATTTTTTTATTTTATTTTATTTTTTTTTTTAACTGCGGTTTACTACTGCTTTAAAACAGTCTTGTTTACTTTATCTGCTGTTATTTCATGTCAGTTTTTTTTTAATGCATAGCTTGATTGAAAGCTACTAATAAAATAAGAATTCCCTTAGGGCTGGTTTACGCGCGATTCAAAACATGGCTTCGGACACACTTTGTTAAAGCTCTCTGAACGCCAGTCAAATCTCCTGTCACTAAATAAAATGGTTAGCTTACAGTCCTGTTTACACCTTGCTTTTGCTTGGTGCTTCAAAGAGGCTTCAATGAGGCTTTGGTGGAGCTTCGATGGGGCTTCAGTGGGGCTTCAAGGGAGCTTTGCCATAGACTTCTATGGAGGCTTTGAAGCACCACTAAAGCTACATGGGGTATAATTTTTGAAGCAAAGCAAAGCCAAAGCAAGGTGTAAACAGGACTGCAAGCTGACCATTTTATTTAGTGACAGGAGCTTTGACTAGTTCAGAGAGCTTTAACAAAGCGTGTCAGAAGCCTTGTTTTGAAGCAAGTGTAAAACTAGCTGTTAATGTTTGTTGAAGCCAAAGCAAGTGTAAGCCCTTAAATATTCATTTCAGTGTATAAATGTCAGCATAACATAGCCCTAGTTCATTTTCAGGAAGAAATATCACCTCTTCATAGTGACACAATACCACTACCTGGCAAGTGCACAAATTTAAATTTTAGGTTCTGTATGTTATGATTCCACATCCCACCATAACTACGTAGGTCTAAACAAAGAGGAAACTTGCACAAGGTACGCATGTTTGAACATTAGTATTCCTGGCTAAGATTTCCTGTGTTTATGTTGCATGCATTTGCACATTGAAACCAATAGGCTGCAATTAGATAAGTTAAAAAAAATCCTGTATGCCTAAAAACGCTGATTTTTTTCGGTGGTAGTGTGCAAGAGGCCTTATGCAATGGGAACTTCCCGTGGTCTAAACGTTCCTGTCCTGTATGGTCAATAAACAGGATGCAGTTGGGGAGTGGGAAGTGACACACAGGTTCTCTGGATTGCAAATTAGTTCCCCACTGCAACGAATGTAATGAAAAAAAAGTCATGGCTAGATTTAATATTTACAATTTCTCATTTCAAAACAGTATATTGCATTTTCGTTAGGCTGATTTTTTATTTTTTTTATATCTTAGTCTAAACCTTAGAAACAAGGTCACTGGTTATTCAATACCCCACACTGCTGTGACCTACATTTTGGCAGTCTACATTCAGTAGTTCAATTAAGAAAAAAAAACTACTGGCAACGGGTGTTAGGCATTGCATTGTTAAGAGTCATTTATCAAGTATACCAGTTACAAACTGTGGACTGTTCTTTTCATAAACAAAAGTATACATGAAATTATGTATGTACTGCCATATAAAGTAGTATACATTACATTTTCTTTAAAAGCTGATTTTGAAAGAAAATAAGACCCCTTTCACACTGCCGCTTTACCGTCGTTTTAGCGGCGCTATTCGGCCGATAGTGGGGAGGTTTTAACCCCCCCGCTAGCGGCGCAAAAAAGGGGTTAAATCCACCCCCAAAACGCTGCCGGTATCGCAACCCCATTGATTTCAATAGGGAGCAGCGGGGAGTTCACCACTCCTTCACCGTTCCAAAAAAGCTGCTGGCAGGACTTTTTCTGACGCCCTGCCAGCGCACCGCTCCAGTGTGAAAGCCCTCGGCCTTTCACACTGGAGTGAATGGAGCAGCTGTTTTAGGGCGGTTTGCAGGCGCTATTTTTAACGCTATAGCGCCTGCATAATGCTCCAGTGTGAAAGGGGTCTAAGTGAGTAAATAATCAAATGTCCAGGTCAGACAGTTGTATTAACAGTATATGCTGATTGATACACCCAGAGATTTTCAGTTTTGATGTCACAATTTATTATGTCACAAAAGGAAATCTTGTATTAGGAAATTGAAGGATTTGAAAAAAAAATATATTCTCACTACTCTTTGTTTATATTTCAGTGACGATCAACAATTTATCCTTGGCTATGGTAATATATTCTGTCATTAAAGTGATGGTTTCCTGTGATCACTACTAGGTAATGGAGATCAAATGATACTGCACTCAGTGTCAGCAAAACCTTAGACAGATTTTTCTAGCAATACACATAGCATTTACTGAGAGCAAATCTCTAGGTAAATGGGCAAAAATATTTTTTTTTGCTAAGCTGTAGTTAGCTCAGACTGATTGTATAGTTTTTCACCTGGTTTGTCCCTTAAAATTGGCTTATGATTTCTCACTGTTGCCAGCAGATGTCACTGGTATCACTGGTCATAGTATGAAATTTCACAAACAAAACAAAGTTATGAATATTTATATTTTCTTCAGCCAAACCAGTAGGAGGCTTATGCCACTGGTGCATGCTGGGGGAGCATATAAATATTCGGGACAGGCCTAGGGTTACCACCTCATCCCTTTAAACCCGAACACATCTGAATTACACAGGTTCTGAGGCTAATTTAATTCACATAAGGCACTAAGTGAGTTTAATTACCACCTTAAACTGCCACAGAACCTGTGTAATTCATATGTGTTCGGTTTTAAAGGGATGAGGTGGCAACCCTAGACAGGCCATGTGCTCGCTATCTTCCCATGGGCCAAGGCCTAAAGAAATGCTGCTGGATGGAGCTCTGCTGTGAGGTCCAATAGCCTGTTTTTGGGCCTAATGTATGCTGAAGTGGTCCTGAAGCTGTCCTGCCTGGTCTTGGGGAAGCTGTGCCAAGGAGGAGACCCAGGGTGGCCCCTTGCTGGAGAGAGCCAGGAAGAAGGCCGGTCCCTTAGAAGGGCCTGGTGCCTTACTTGGAGGATGCACTGAAATTTGGGAAAGCATTTTTTCTGGGTCGGCATAAAGCTTCTGACAGGGTGAAGCAGGGCATTGATCTGGACTTGGAGAGTCTATACGTGATTTGCTACAGTATCTGGGACCCCTAATCCTCACCACCTTAACTGTTCTGCAATAAAACTTAAAAAGACAAAAGTGCCTGAAAAAACAAAAAAAAAACAAAACCATCACATGTGGGTTGCTTGGATACAAAAAAAGTGCAAAGATGTGCAATGACATAATGCATCTCAGCAGTTTTGTGCAGGCAAACTAACAGAGATGCTTTCCATTAACTACACCTTTTCCATTGCTCTCTGCTTCATTAAAAAGTCCATGGGTGTCCTAATGGCACAACATGCTATATGAAATATTTAAATTCAAACATAATCTCACAGTGTACTCACTTACCTGATCTGCATTTTGAGTCTCCATTTGATTACAAATTATAACTACTTGCTCGTCAGCTTTCTTTTTCTTCTTCCTTTCTAGCCTCTCTTTGAGATGCTTTGGAAATCCATTGAAAATAGAAGGCACAGCATCGAGCCGTAGACGCGGCACCATGGCCCCTGGACGTAACATGTAATCTCTGTCAGTAAAATGATCACTGCAGATTCTGCTGGATGCAGAGGGTTTCCAATTTTTCCGTCGGATTGCTATAACCCACTTGGAGACCCGTTCAGGATCTTTAATTGGAAACCTGTAGGAATTTTTACAGGTATGTTATAAATATATATGTATATATATATATATATAATCTATTCTCATGGTTCAGTCCATTTAAAACTGATATTTTGCTGACAATATATTTAGACCGCCTTCTATTTTTTAAAATATATTTTGCTAATACAATGGGAACCTGTAACCATTTTATATTCAGGGTTGATTAAACCCTTTGTAAACAGACCACATTTTGAAGATATGGCATGAAGTTTTTTCAGCTTTTCAACCACTTAGCATGCCAAAATGTCTGTAATTAACCAACAGGCCTGACACAACGTTAAAGGGTAACTCCACTTTTGTGGGGGAAAAAAATAGCAAATAGAAGAAAAAATAATATAACGTGTACAATTGTGATACAAGTCATATTGTAATTGAATGTTAATAAAAATTACCTTTCCTTCTCAATCTGTAGATGCTGTAATTTTCTATAAATGCAAAGCAATATGGCTACCTGGAGTGGTTCTGTACACAGAATGTGTCCTGACCACTCCCCAGAAACATCATTTCCTGCTTGTGATTGGCTCACCAAATTTCCCAGAAGTCTGCACTAAGATACAAGTCAGATTTCAGGCATCCCCTGCAACAAAAATGTCATTTTTGGTGAGCTACTCCCAAAAGGAACCCGTCTAAAGGGATGTAGGCCCAGCAGATTCCTCATTAGTGCCCTGCAGCTGTCACAGCTGACTGTTAATTATGAAACCATTTCCATTAGACCAACTCAGCCCAGAGGCACAGACAAACACACAGGGATTTCTTCAGAATAGCAAAAGGTAGGAATCCGCAACAAAGGTTGTTATAATCCTAGCAATGTACATAGATCACCCAGGGGGGAATGTTTTTTTTCTCAACAAAAGTGGAGTTACGCTTTAAGGAATAGAAGAGCAAATACAGTATATACAGTATGTGTGCTGCAGCGGCACATAAAGTTTGCGGCTAAGTTCTCACTTGCACATCTTCTGAAATGTGATCACTTTTCAGAGTGCAGCTAAACAACCACGATCAGACATTCAGGAGAGAATCCTGCTGCCTTCCGAATGCCTGTTTTTTGGGGTTTTTTTGCCAAACGATAATTTTTCAATAGGACTGTGCATTAAGCTTGCAATTGCACCACGACCCCATTGATTTGAACTACTAAGTTTGACAGGCGGTCAATTAACTTGCCGCCTATCAACTTGACATGCTGCATTCATTTTAGTATGTGAACAGCCCCCTCTGGCAGTATAGTATGCTTTAGGTGCGTGATAAGGGTGTAGTAAAACTGCAGCTTCACTGATTTTACTGCCCCCTGGCCATCCGTGTGAAAAAAGCCTAATTGAACCTTTCCTAATTAATAAATGTAATACAGTCAGGATGCATACAGTAATAAACATGCTTCTCTTTTACTTCTTTTTAACCTCCAAGTGCTACAGCAAGGGTTAAAATACCTTGTGCTGCCAGCACATAGTAGAGACAGACTCTGGCTTTCATACACAAAGCAGGACCCCAACACTGAAGGTTTGCTTTGCCGGATAAAAACAAACAGTGGAGGCTGCGGTCATCAGATCTAGGTAAGTAGGCATCTTTGGAGGGGGGGAGGGGGGCTAGGTCAGCTCAGGGAAGGAAAGCTAAAAAGCAAAAGAGCGGATTGTTTTAAAACGTACTCATCCTTTACACAAAGAGCCAGTCCACTGTCCATCATACTGGGGCTAAAATGTGGCTAGAAGGAGTAAAAAGTGTTGAGGTCAATTGGAGAAAAACAAGCCCCAGCATCAGGCGTTAGTAGGAATAATAAATACCCTGCTGTCAATGGTCAGTAAAAAGTAATACATGCTCTGGTGTCAATAGGGATAATAAATTCCCTAGTGTAAGATGTCCGTAGTGGTACTGAATACCCGGGTGTCAGTGTTCAGTAGGAGTAAAAAAAATTGCCAGTTTCAGTGATTAGTCGGAGCAATAAATGTCCCTGCCACAGTGGGAGTAAAAAATACCCCAACATGAGTGACCTGTAGGAATAATAAATGCCTCTGTGTCATTGGCAGTAACAAATGGCCACACCTTGGGCAACCCCTGGCACTGGTGCCACAAGCGGCACACGAAGTCTATTTTGCCGAAACTCGGCTCCCTCCCCATCAGCAGAGCAGTGCAGGGAAGTGTCAGTGAGACACTAATGTATTCCAATTTCAGAATTCCCTGTACCTGCACGGGGGGGGGGGGGGGGGGCACTGTGCCCCCACACATTGTAAAAGATGGGAAACATTGTTTGGTTCTCCAACTTTGCTGTAGCTGAGATTGTCAGATTTTGTGATGAGGAAGAGATTGGGTGCAGTTCTGCTGGGGGGGGGGTCCCTGTTTCCAGGAGGAGGAGGAGGACTGTCACTGGCCACTGCTAAAGCCAATCACAGTCCTGCCCACCATCTGGAGGAAGATGACTCGCTTGGTTGCCACTACTAATCTCAGAAAGAAGGGATTTCACTGTGATTGAGAAAACCACAATTAGGTGACAGTTTGTGGAATTACTGTTGAGCTTCTGGGAACTTTGATGAAATTATTCCTGAACCTTTGTGTCACTTACTACTCCTCCCTGTACTCTGTGTGCCTAATTGGCCACAACCAGTATTCAGCGCAATGAAAATCACACCCAACCACTTTTTCTCAGCCCCTGCACACAGGCCCACTGCTTTCAGAAAATACCCCTGAACTGAGCTTATCATTACGCATTCATTCCAGACGCTTGTATGTGACATCACTTATAAGCACGTGGGCTGGATGCAAGAGGTGGATCAGTGTTGCCAACGCCAGTATTTTTACTGACAAACAGTAAGAAACTACACTTTTCTTCCAGACAGGAAAGGGTTACCAGTAAAAAATATGGCTGTGATGCTCAGTTCTGGTCCAGAGCTGGCAGAGACCACCCGAGTGCTTGCTACAATGTGTTTGGGTGGCACCAGCGGGGGGGGGGGGGGGTCTGGCGGAGGCAGTGCCTGAGTATGTTGTGTGATGTCATGGTGCAAGGGAGCCAAGCGGAGCGGCCAGGAGAAGATCTGCGGGATGGGAGGAAGGACAGCCAGGAGCGGGACTGGAAGTGCTGTTTGAACTGAAGGGGCCACCTGGCGTGGAGAGAGGCTGTCACTGTGACCCAGGAGGGGACGCGTTGGTGAGGTGTCATCTGTGCAGGCTGCACACTGCTGTCAGTGTCACTGTGACAGTCAGTTTCATGTGTGTGTGCTACCCATTCTAATTTCTTGCTCTTCAGTAAGTGGTACTAACATGGAAGAACATTTTGCAGCTAATAAAGTTAATTGGCAACAGGTCAATAACGTGATTGGGTAATATGATGAAAGCATCTTAGAGAGTCAGAGTGTCTCAGAAGTAAAGATGGGCATAAGTGCTGCTTCCAATATGACATTGGTGGGAATGAGCGCATGCAGGTAAGGGTCCACAAATGCAGACAGTGTGTGTTTGGGGACTTGCACCTACATGGCTGTCAAACTGGGAACAGCGGCTGTGTCCATGCTGATGCTGCATCCTAACGGACATAAATGGGACTGCCTGCACGCAGATCCATGGAACAATTATGCATTCTGTGAAGGTAAAACATGACACTCATACTTACGCTCAACTACTGTATATATTATTGAGCCCCAATAATATAAACCGTTTAGGGAGGGCTGCAAGTCTTTCAGCTAAGGAAAGCTGGAGAATTAAGCCAAAATTAAAAGGCAAAACGGTGCTAATCAAAAAACGTTTTAAATCAGTATCATCAAACCAGTCACAATATAAAAGTGCTATACTAAAAACTAAAATGGCATAGACTAATAATTATATATAAAAAATCCTGAATATAAATACATTCATAAATGTATACAAAAAATATATATAAATGGTGACTAATAAAGGTGCTATACATTAATCCCAATAAAGTGCTTGGTGCAAATCACATAAATGAGTTCATATACAAAGATCCTAATGATGCTTGCTGTGATTCTCAATAAGGTGCTTGCTGTGATCAAAAAACCAAAATGGTGATTCTGTGATGAGAAACTCCAAAAATTCTAACGGTACAACTTCAATGGAAAGATAGTGCTCTCAGGTGAAAACACTCCGCACTTACCAGAAATATTTGACCTCTTTTCTCAAAGAAGGTCAAAACTGCTTCAGGTAAGTATCCCCAAGAAGAAGTTAAAATTAATCCTCCATCGATGTCCTTTTGGATGATTATTAATCAACACATCTTAAAAGACATTCCTGTGTCTTTAAACGATCCTTTATAAACCTTATTTGCAAGGGGGGAGACTTGAAAGTTTCCCTCATAGTGTAGTATTTCAAATGTTTATTGCAGAAAATATCATTTATTAAAATAATATATAATAAAATAAAATAAAAATATATTTGGATGCATATGGAGACCTCTAATGGTTGAAATAGGTTAAGACATCCGACCACATAACTAATGTGAACCTATGACCTAAAGAGGACATCTAGTGACTAAAAAATAAATGACATAAATTTTAGATGCCAACCCCCTCTTCCCATTCATCTCTATGAGGACCTCTAGTGGCTGTATTGGAGAATGCCAAAACCATCCACATATTTCTTCCCAATAAACCCTATTAACCACTTGAGCTCCAGAAGGTTTTACCCCCTTAATAACCAGGCCATTTTTTGCATTACAGCACTGCGTTACTTTAGCTGACAATTTCGCAGTCGTGCTACACTGTACCCAAACACAAATGTTGTCCTTTTTTACCACCAAGAGAAAGCTCTATTTGTGGGATTTGATCATCTCTGCAGTTTTTATTTTTTGCGCTATAAAACAAAAAAAGACATACAATTTTGAAAAAAAACAAAAAACTATTTTTTACATTTTGCTATAAAACACAACCAATAAACAAATGTAAAAAAATAACATTTCTTGATCAATTTTGGCCAATATATATTCTGCTACATATTTTTGGTAAAAAAAATTCCAATAGGCGTATATTGATTGGTTTGTGCAAAAGTTATAGCGTCTACAAACTATGGGATTTTTTTTCTTCTTTTTACTAGTAATGGTGGCGATCAGCGACTTATAGCGGGACTGCGATATTGCGGTGGATAAATCAGACACCTAACTGACACTTTTTGGGGACCAGTGACACTAATACAGTGATCAGTGAGGCATCCATGGACATGCTTTGTCTACAGAACAAAAATAGTACAAAAAAACAATATAAGAGAACAATGATCCCATATCTATTGAACGCAGCAAAAGGAATATTACCTAAGAAATGGCTAGACCCGGAAAAACCCACAATAAAAAAAATGATTTGAGAGAATAGACTACATTTAGAAAAAGGAATATTTAAGTAGTAGAGAAGAGGGTCAGGCAGAAAGATTCAACACTATATGGGAAAAGTGGATAGACTTTAAGAAAACCAGGCCGTATACGAAAAAGTGGACGTAGGGCACTGGTAAAGATGAGGAGTAAGGGGGAATCGGAAAAAAACTTAAAAAAGAAGATGACCCGATAGATATAGAGATATCTATCTATCTATACACATACACACGAGGCTAAGGGGATAAATCATGTGATTAGATTTGAAAATGTTTTGCATATAATTATTATGTATAGTATATTATTAATATATATATATTAAAAAGTAATATAGTGATCAGCGGTAAAAAAATATGCACAGTCACTGTACTAATGACACTGGTTGGGAAGGGGCAATCAAAGGGTTAACTGTGTGCCTAGGTTGTGCTACTCACTGTGGGGGAGGTGCTTTGGCTAGGGGAAGGCAAAGATTCATGTTCCTGCTTAGCAAAAACAGAGGACCAATGCCTTCCCTTCTGACAGAACGACAATCTGCCTTGTTACTTAGGCAGATTGTCGGGAACAAAAGGAGGGGGGGGGGTACTGCTAGGGTAATACCTAGACATGACAGACTTTGAAGGCCAGGAAACAATGGAAAAAAGGAACAGTATAAACAGTCAATTTTATTGAAAAATATAAACTCCAAACATTAACAACAGAAAAGGGTAAAAAAATTTGTAGCATATATGCATCTGTGTCTATAGTGCAGTGAGCCCTTGTGCGTCTTTGCATTTCGCTGTTAGGCTTCTTCAGGACACGGCCAGGGTTCAAAGACGAAACAGATAAGAGAACAAATTTCTCTATCTTTATCTGAATTGTAATATTGTATATACCCACGATACGGGTGAACGATGAATTATGAGAATTTAGATGAATAACAAATATTCTTGCAAATTCTTAGACAGGAGCATGTAATTCCAAATATACAGGGAACCTGCAGGGCCGCAAACCATCCAGTAATACATGGGGAAACAGATCCTAGTAGGATCCAGCCATATTAGTGGCTCCTGCAGCCAGAGGTAGCCAGTTGAATATGTAAAACACCATATGGGAAGTGTGCCCCTGGGAGACAGCGATCTAAATTCTCATATTAGCCCCCATGGCTGCTTCTTTAATTTGATTGTAGTAAGATCTCCCATGCCAAAAATAGTTGTTAGTCATCGCTAACTCCAACGCTTTAATTAAAAAATTATTTTCTGCTAGTTTTAAATCTGATTTACCATCTAGTGCTGTCTTATTGGCTAACAGACCATCTACTTGTCTAATACTGGTGTAAAGCCATTCAAAATCGACAGTTACTAACAATGTGTCATCCTCCACTGGTGTGTCTTTTAGAATATTCATCAGAAGTTTACTATCCTTCAGATATGAGGGGTATTGTTGGATAAAGGGCTGAAAAAAAAAAAATCAATATACTCCCCAATACGTGTAAAAAGTGAATCGATGCCACTTACTATAGGTCTCCTTGGTGGTCTTTCCCTATTTTTGTGTATTTTCAGTAATTGATAAATTACAGGTAGCTTAGGAGCCTCGGGGACGAGAAATTCAGCTTATTTTTAATTTGGTATGCCCTTTTTGCTTTGTTTATAAGCCTTAATAGTTTTGCCTTATACTTCTTAGTAGGATTATAGGATTATCTGAAAGTTGGTGGTATTATTCACTAGTCTATCGAATTCTCTATTGTAATCCTCTTTATTTAAAGCCACAACCCACACACACACACACACACACACACACTTTTGTCTGCTGGCCTTATGACTATATTTTTTATATTCTCCAATTCTTTGATACCATTTAACACCTCTCTATTCTTATGATGCTGCTTGATTTCAAGCTTCCTAATATCCTGTTGAACAATGGACCTAAACACCTCTATAAACTGATTAGAAGGATTCTTAGTGTTATAGGTGGATTGATTATTCAACCCATTATCTTTATATTCGGGATCTTCTATTGTTACGATAGGTGTTTTTTCCGCAAAATATTCTTTATATTTAGTTTCCTCACAAATTTTTGCATATCTATAAATACCTTAAATGTAATAATCCCTTGATCAGGGGCATATTTCAATCCCAAGCTCAAGACCTTTAATTCGTACTCCTTGAATTCAATATTGCTTAAATTATAAATGCCTTGACCTATTATTCTCTTTTTCTTTTTGTTCTTACACCCTCCTCTGCTTCCTCTATATCGTTTCTTGGTTGTATATTTTTTATATTATACACATTTATGAACTTATTTATATACAGGAATTTTTTTTATATAATTATGAATCTAGGATACAATTATGAATCTATACCATTTTAGTTTTAGTATAGCACTTTATTTTGTGATTGGTTTGATGATACTGATTTAGAACGATTTTTGATAAGCACGGACTGTCTTTTCATTTATACTTAACTACGCCTGTGTGAACAAGGCCTTGGTGTTTAGTGGTCATATCTGAATATGATGAATATTCATCTATGATGAATAGATGAAATCAGGATCCATTTGTAAGCCGATCAATTGCAAAATGATATATCATATTGTTATGAAGCGATTCTTAACGTGATTTGTTCTGATTTTGTACAGCTACCTGTATAATAAATTGATAGAAATTAAACTGTTTACCTGAAAAACTGTTTACCACATCCTCTGACAAAGTGATTTTTGCAGCCATATGCCACGCATGTCATTGGCATACTTGTTCGTAGTCTATAGTCTAGAAAATAAAAATGAAAAAGTCAATGTAATTGTTCCTCAGGCACACTGCTTTGTACAGTGGGAGCTACATTTACAAAATTGAACAAAATAAGCTCCTAAATGTGTGTATTTTTTACATTCATCTAGCAGTGCAGAGCTGAGAATTTAGCTTACCACAGTTGCTATGTAAAATAGGCAGATTATCACACACAAAAAAATGGATGCAAATAGATGTATCTGGAGCAGGACTTGAGCTGCCTGAAAATTGAATAAACATTTTTTAAGAATCATTTTTAAACAAACCTGCAGCTACATATTGAGCATATTTTTAGTAAAAATTGGTGACGAGTTAGACCTTTAGGCTGGGTTCACACTGAGGAACAGAGCGGCTCTAGTGCATCTTCGTTCATCGTTTCAGGTCCGATTTCAGCCCAAATTTTTTGGCTGAATTTGAACCTGAAACAGACCAGAAAACGCACAGGACTCCTGTGCATTTCGCACTGGAGCCGCACCAGAGATGTGTGAGCCAGTCACAATCTCCTGACATGCGAATTAGATGCGGGGAAACCTGCATCCAATTCACACTGGTGTGAACCCAGCCTAAATGTATGACAGGAGGGTGCCAAAACTTGGAGTTCCGCTTTAAAGGCCAACTCTTGGAAAACGAAAGGTCTTTCCATGCAGTGGGGCTGCATCCACACTTTAAGGGTTAAATATTCACTACTGTCTAGGGAGTGCTAAAAGCTATTTTAGTTTTCTTATCCTCCGCTCTGGCTTTGAAGTATCCCCTGGTGTCCTCACATCCAAGGCTATATTCCCTGCATTGGTCTTGATGATGTCAGAGGACTTTAAATCACTGGAGCGTAGGGGAGGAGGGGGCTGCAGGGACCAGTCTAGCAGTGGATCAGGTAAGTAAAACTGCTTTATATGGTCCCCTAGACAGAAAACAAGCATTTAACCCTTGCAGTGTAGGGGCAGCCCTACAAAAGGGAGGACTTTTACTTGTCCCAGAGTTTAGCTTTAATTGCAATAATACTTCACAGTACCCAATCAGAATTCATTCTTCCAGAGTCAGACCAGGAAAAGATTGGTTTCTATCGGCTACTGCACCTAAATATCTAAGTCTATCAGCAAAAATGTCCATAGGCTAGGTTCACATATTTGTGTCATATTCATTCAGCAGGCTGAATGAAAAAAAACCCTTGCAGATCACTGTACTAACACAAGCAATATTAGTACAGTGATCACCCCCACCGTGCCATTGTATTCTGACAGAGGGACCGCCCCCACCGCTAGGACACACTGATCAGCACTTGCAGCCATTGGCTGCGAGCGCTGAATGGATGCCGGTTGGCTGTTAGTCTTCCAGCATGCCCATTTGACATGATGCGGGCATCAGGCTGGTCTCTGTTGGACAGGCTGCTGTACAAACTGGTCAAATGGCGACTGGTTTCTGTTGAATTTGGCCTGTGTGTACCAGACTTTAGATTGGTGGGTGAATTTGTTTTATTTTTTTCAACATTTTCTGCAAGCACAGAAAATACCTGATGATCCTGCTAGGATTTCAGTAACTTTCTGTGCACTGAACTGAAATCTGAAGCAATTTCATCATTTCCAGCCAAAGTTTGTGAACTGCAAAACACCTTCTCACTATATAATAGAGGCAAGGAAGTTTGTAGTTACTGCCCCTTGGTAGTACAATGAGTGAGCGTTGTTACTAGGGTTGCCACCTCATCCCTTTAAACCGGAACACATATTAATTACACAGGTTCTCTGGCTGATTAAGGTGGTAATTAAACTCACTTGGTGCCTTATCTGCATTAAATTAGCCTCAGAACCTGTATAATTAATATGTGTTCCGGTTTAAAGGGATGAGGTGGCAACCCTAGTTGTTACCCTAGGGCAGCACACTGGTTACTGGCGGGATCAGCAGTAGATATGAGCTTGGGTGTCCTCCAAACTCTTCTCTAACCCAAAAACCTGCTTTTTTTTGCACTCCAATGAGCTGCAGGCAGGGTCATTCCCTACCCCATAGCTGATGGTGAGATGAGTGGGGGTGAGCTCAGGCGGGTTCAGACTTGGGTCTGAACTAGCGATGGGCTCGGGCATGTTAGGATTGAGCCTAGGGTTGCCACCTCATCCCTTTAAACCTGAAGACTTTTGAATTACACGGGTTCTGAGGCTAATTAAATGCAGATAAGGCACCAAGTGAGTTTAATTACCACCTTAATCAGCCTCAGAACCTGTGTAATTCATATGTGTTCAGGTTTAAAGGGATGAGGTGGCAACTCTAATCGAGCCTGCCAGGAAGCTAGCATTGCACACCGCCAATCATAGGCAGCGTGTGTATGTGCAGCTGTCGGTCAAGAAATGCCTCACTGCCTGTGATTGGCGGTGTGCAGTGATGGCTTCCTGGCGGGCTTGGTCCGAGCCTGACTGGGCTACCCCGCTGAGAAGCTGTCAAAGCCGACAGCCGATCATAGGTGGTGGAGCCATTTCCTGCCCCGCAGCTGCATGTATACACACCCCTTGCATGTATGCGGCTGTGGGGTAAGGGAATGCCTCCACCACCTATGATTGGCTGTCGGCTTCACAGCTTCCTGGCGGGATAGATCAGGTGGGTTCAGATGCATTTGCAAACTCATTAAGGAGATGAATTTGGACGATGCTCAATCTCATCTCTAAACACCAGGTAAAAATAAAGGGAAAACCTGAAATAAAGAAAATTAATGCAGCTACCACTTCTAAGGATTGGTAAACTGCAATATATTACCGTTTTATTAGTCTTAACCTAATAAAGCCGATTATGAACACACACTATATAGTCAGAGTATCCCCAATCTGCTGCAACACTGCAAGTACATCCGTTTAGGTGACCATCCCTACCAGCAACATGGCGGACGGCTTCCATTACAGGCGACATTTCCCGCCGTCATTGATGTTCTACTTACCCTTATACCAAACCTAATAATTACGCGGAATGGCCCGTTATGTAGTTCGGTACATGAAATTCCTTACTGCTGTATGTTTATCGCATTAGCACCCTGCAGTCAAAGCTCAGAACACTGAACAAGCATCAGGCAGTAGAGAAGACAGCCCAGCGTACAGGGGTCCTTTTTTATGAACAGGCAAGTGCACGGGCAGCCGCGCCTTCGTCCTTCCGGTGTAGCAGCCAGCAGTAGCGTGTTGTTGTGAAGATGGATGACGAAGAGGAGACTTACCGGCTGTGGAAGATCAGGAAGACGATCATGCAGGTGAGGAGTGTTCGGACTAGGAGACGGCTCATGGGCTCTTTGTCCTAACGGGGTGCTGGACAAGTAGACAAGTGTGTGAGGAAAGATCTAGAAACACATGGGCACCGGTCGCCTCAACCTCACTTAGTCTGTTAAACTGTTTGGGCTAAACCCGTTTTCTCCTCTTGGTTAAACCGTTTTTTTACGTTTTTATTGCTGTTTGTTTCCCTGTTGAGGAGATTCACCCTCTCTACTTGTACCAGTGATAGAAAACAGGGGGGGACCCAAAAATTTCGGACGCTGTTCACATATCACGATTTTGAATTACAAGCAGAATCGTTGCAATTCCAAATTTCGTGTTGAGCACTGCGTAATGTGCGTTTTGAGTGTCGTCATCCCTTCATGGCACCCCAAACGCAATGCAATACTGCGCAAATCCCGCCTTTCAAAACTGTATGAAGCTTGTTGCCCCAAAAAGAGTTGGAGATTCTTTTTGTGTGACAAAGACACATGGGCAGCCCATTCGAGTGAATGTGCTGGCCCTATGCTACATGCAAAATCGCATGCAAACTGCTCCACAAAATCACGCAGAAGCTACGCTATGGTGTGAACGTTATACCTTAATGGCACCCCAATTGCAATGCGATACTGCTGACATCCCGCCTTTCAAAACTACATTTAAAACTGCTCCACAAAATTGTGCAGCAGGAACGCTTGTTTCAGCTACGCTATGGTGTGAACAGGGCCTTCAAGTAGAACTAAAGCCAAAACTTTTATTTTTGATAGGGTAAGGGAGGGTTATAATCCCTGTCAGATTTTTGATTTTTTTTTTTTTCCCTATCGGTGTCCCATTGCGGAGATTGCCTTTCCTTACCTGTCCCATTGCGGAGATTGCCTTTCCTTACCTGCCCCATTGCGGAGATTGCCTTTCCTTACCTGCCCCATTGCGGAGATTGCCTTTCCTTACCTGTCCCATTGCGGAGATTGCCTTTCCTTACCTGCCCCATTGCGGAGATTGCCTTTCCTTACCTGCCCCATTGCGGAGATTGCCTTTCCTTACCTGCCCCATTGCGGAGATTGCCTTTCCTTACCTGCCCCATTGCGGAGATTGCCTTTCCTTACCTGTCCCATTGCGGAGATTGCCTTTCCTTACCTGCCCCATTGCGGAGATTGCCTTTCCTTACCTGCCCCATTGCGGAGATTGCCTTTCCTTACCTGCCCCATTGCGGAGATTGCCTTTCCTTACCTGCCCCATTGCGGAGATTGCCTTTCCTTACCTGCCCCATTGCGGAGATTGCCTTTCCTTACCTGCCCCATTGCGGAGATTGCCTTTCCTTACCTGCCCCATTGCGGAGATTGCCTTTCCTTACCTGCCCCATTGCGGAGATTGCCTTTCCTTACCTGCCCCATTGCGGAGATTGCCTTTCCTTACCTGCCCCATTGCGGAGATTGCCTTTCCTTACCTGCCCCATTGCGGAGATTGCCTTTCCTTACCTGCCCCATTGCGGAGATTGCCTTTCCTTACCTGCCCCATTGCGGAGATTGCCTTTCCTTACCTGCCCCATTGCGGAGATTGCCTTTCCTTACCTGCCCCATTGCGGAGATTGCCTTTCCTTACCTGCCCCATTGCGGAGATTGCCTTTCCTTACCTGCCCCATTGCGGAGATTGCCTTTCCTTACCTGCCCCATTGCGGAGATTGCCTTTCCTTACCTGCCCCATTGCGGAGATTGCCTTTCCTTACCTGCCCCATTGCGGAGATTGCCTTTCCTTACCTGCCCCATTGCGGAGATTGCCTTTCCTTACCTGCCCCATTGCGGAGATTGCCTTTCCTTACCTGCCCCATTGCGGAGATTGCCTTTCCTTACCTGCCCCATTGCGGAGATTGCCTTTCCTTACCTGCCCCATTGCGGAGATTGCCTTTCCTTACCTGCCCCATTGCGGAGATTGCCTTTCCTTACCTGCCCCATTGCGGAGATTGCCTTTCCCTACCTGCCCCATTGCGGAGATTGCCTTTCCCTACCTGCCCCATTGCGGAGATTGCCTTTCCCTACCTGCCCCATTGCGGAGATTGCCTTTCCCTACCTGCCCCATTGCGGAGATTGCCTTTCCCTACCTGCCCCATTGCGGAGATTGCCTTTCCCTACCTGCCCCATAGCCGAACAGGAAGTGTGAGGAAATTCCTGCAAATTAAAAGAGAAGTGTGTGTGTTTTATTTTTATTTATTCCCCCCCCCCCCCCCCCCCAATTCATACTTGCCTAGGTGGATGCTGCATCTGTCCCCTGCCACCTCTGCACTGAGAACCGAGCGATCGAACTCCACCGATGGCTCTGTTCTCCCAGATCCCCGAGCAGAGAGCTGCTGCCTGTCAATCAGCAGCTCTCCACTGCTCCTCCACGCTCACTGGAGGGCTGACCTGTGAGGGGTGGGGAGCGGCCATCTCAGGCTCTCGGCAGCTTGCTGAGACTGGCATCAGTTCAGGCACCTGGCGGATCCAGACTTTATTGTTGCGACGAGACGGCGCCTGGACTGATTCCTGTGACGTTAGCAGAGAGCGGACTTCAGTCCACTCTCTGCTGAAAATGGGTCACAGGAGTGCAAAAAACTAATTGCACTCCTGTGACTCATAGAAGAAGCCCAGCCAAACGAGCTTAGGCTCGTCTTCTACTTTAAAGTAAAGGGTCACCCTGAAAAAAAAAATCACCAAAAAAAAAAAAATTTTAAACTTGCCTGAACCCTTGTTGCTAGGCAGTCTTCCTAATCTGCCTGTTCCTATTCCGCGGCGTGTTCTGCTCCTAGCTGAGTGGCCCCATTGCCTTCTGGGAATTGTGTTTTCCCAGAAAACCACGGGGCCATTCACAGATCGCCGCGCCACTCGCGCGTGCACAGTAGGAAACTGGCAGTGAAGCTGCAAGGCTCCACTGCCCGTTTCCCTTACCTAGGATGGCGGTGCTGGGACCTGAGGGACGGGTCGGTCTCTGGTGGCCGACATCGCGGGCACCCAGGACAGATAAGTACTTATTTAAAGTCAGCAGCTACAGTGTAGCTGCTGACTTTAAAATTTTTTTTTTAGCTGGCTGGAATCCCGTTTTAAGGGAATTCCTTGGGAACCCTCAGGTCAGCAGAACTAGTGATGCCATTGGAAGATTACGCCTCTATTACTTTTATGGGGACAACCCAAAATTTGGGATTTGCTTTTGCTTTCGCTTACAATGATCATGGTAAACAGGACAAATAGAGACGGTGAGTCTCCCTAACGGGGTCACAGACAGCGATAAAAACTGACAGGGGTTCTAATACCTCTCCACTCTATCCAAGACTAAATAAGTTTTGACTTTAGTTGTACTTTAAAGCCTCGAGCGCACTGCTAGTTTTTTTTTTCAACCCAGCGGACTGAATGAAATAAAAACTGACAGCTCAGGTCAGAGCCACTGTACTAACCATGCAATGTTACTACAGCGATCTCCTCTGCTGTGCTGTTGTGTTCTGATGGGGGACGGCGCCTCCGCCAGAACACTTTGGTCGGTGCTCTCAGCCATTGGCTGAGAGCGCTTATAGGGAGCCAGTCAGCTCAGCAGACCTTTTTTCAGTCATGCCCCATCGACAGAAGCCAGCCGAACACACGGCTGTACACCCGGCCTGAATGTCAGATGGTTTCTATTGAACCAGCCAATGCCACCTGACATTCGGCCCTTGTGTACAGGGCTTATGCCTGGTGCGCTTTTTTGCTTGCATGCTGGTCTCGTATCAGTGGCTTTAGGTACCCTTTGTTAGGGATGAGCTCAGGTGTATTTGGGTCCTAGTCCAGACCCATGTAAGAGAGAGCACCAGGAATCAGTCACCGGTACTGGGCTGTTCATCTGTGGCTTGGGCATTTTCTACCCAGCAGCTGCACATGTACAGGGACCCATGTGTACCTGTGCGGTAGGGATTGCTTTGCCTGCTGCTGATTGGCCTTGTAAGGTGACAACTTTCTGGCATCTCAGTCTAGGATCAGAACACACCCAAGCTTATTCCTACTTTTTCATAGTTCGGGGGCCCGTAACTTCAGCGGTTAAGTGTGAGGCTGCAGCAGTTAGCTGGCAGTTGAGGGTGGGGGGGGGTTATGATGCACATCACACACTACCCTTTTTTTTTTGTGAACTTTATTTGAAATGCACAAAGTGACACTTCCTTTATGTCACCGCACGGTGATATGGAGCGCCTCCTGTGCTCTGCGGTAAAATGCAGCACGGCTACGTTTTATTACAGCTCACTGCACCACACCTCTAGGCTGCATTGCAGTGTAAACAGGACTCATAGAAAACAATTTGTTTTCTGTGCATCTTAGCGATGATCTGCATTCATCCAGCATGGTAAAACGCAAGTCACTGCAGTATGTGTAAATAGCCTGTTTCTTTCCCGATCAGTGCTATTCCTGAACAATTTGGATGCAGTGTCATCCATCCATTGCCCCCAGTGTATGTATAGCTGCTTTTATTTATATACAGTTGTGCTCATAAGTTTACATACCCTGGCAGAATTTATCATTTCTTGCACATTTTTCAGAGAATATGAATAACACAAAAACTTTTCTTTCACTCATGGTTAGTGTTTGGCTGAAGCTATTTATTATCAGTCAACTGTGTTTAATCCTTTTAAATCATAATGACAACAGAAACTACCCAAATGACCCTGATCAAAATTTTACATACCCCAGTTCTCAATACCGTGTATTGCCCCCTTTAAAAACAATGACAGCTTGTAGTCTTTTGTGGTATTTGTGGATGAGGCTCTTTATCTTCTCAGATGATAAAGCTGCCCATTCCTCTTGGCAAAAAGCCTCCAGTTCTTGTAAATTTTTGGGCTGTCTTGCATGAACTGCATGTTGAGATCTCCCCAGAGTGGTTCAATGATATTGAGGTCAGGAGACTAAGATGGCCACTCCAGAACCTTCACTTTATTCTGCTGTAGCCAATGACAGGTCAACTTGGCCTTGTGTTTTGGATCATTGTCATGTTGGAATGTCCAGGTACCTGGCTGATGAATGCAAATGTTCCTCCAGTATTTTTTGATAACTTACTGCATTCATCTTGCCATCAATTTTGACCAAGTTTTGACCAAATTTCCTGTGCCTTTGTAGCTCATACATCCCCAAAACCTCAGCAATCCACCTCCGTGTTTCACAGTAGGAATGGTGTACTTTTCATCATAGGCCTTGTTGACTCCTCTCCAAATGAAGAGTTTATGGTTGTGGCCAAAAAGCTAAATTTTTGGTCTCATCACTCCAAATGACTTTGTGCCAGAAGGTTTGAGGCTTGTCTCTGTGCTGTTTAGCGTATTGTAAGCGGGATATTTTGTGGCATTTGCGTAGTAATGGCTTTCTTCTGGCGGCTCGACCATGCAGCCCACCTTTGCTCAAGTGCCTCCTTATTGTGCATCTTGAAACAGCCACACCGCATGTTTTTCAGAGTCCTGTATTTTCCTGGCAGTTGTGGCTGAAATTTTACTTGGTCTACCTGACCGTGGCTTGGTTTAAAAAGAACCCCTCGTTTTCCACTTCTTGCTGATTGGCATTCTCAATTCCTTGGATATTCCTTGGATATCTTTTTATATCCTTTTGCTTTCCCCGTGACTCAGAATCCAGAAACATCAGTGCAGCACTGGATGAAAGATGCAAGGGTCTGTCAGGAGAGAAACTTATTGACCTTTTATACAAACACACAATAATTACAAGCAAACAGATCCCAGGTGAGGATAGTTACCTTTTAATAGCCATTCAAACCCCTTTGTGTCAACTTGTGTGCATGTTATCAGGCCAAAATCACCAGGGTATGTAAACTTTTTTGTTCGGGGTCATTTGGGTAGTTTCTGTAGTCATTATGACTTAAAAAGAGTAAACAGTTGATTGATAAATGGCTTCAGCCAAACACTAACCACGAGTGAAAGAAACATTTTTGTGTTATCATTCATATTCTCTGAAAAATGGACAAGAAATCATAAATTCTGCCAGGGTATGTAAACTTATGAGCACAACTGTAGATCGATCTATCCACGATTTCTCCCAGTTGGTAATGGGTGACTGGATCTGGTTAAGGTTTGATTAGCCAAAGTTATGGCCAAACAGATCCTGGCTGTCCACACAGCATCATATAGTATTTGCTTAGACCGATGTTTTCCTATGCAGGCTGTCAAATCCCTATTTATCTCAATGGTGCAGTGTCAGACAGTTCTGAGGCTGCTTTGCTTATATTGGACACAGCAGGTCCTTTTGAGGTCCATTTGCATTGTATGTAAAGGAGTTTGAGCGCTGCCTTTACTGTGATTTTGGTTTAAAACCGGCTGTTTGACAACATCACTCATGTACTGTACTTCAACTTCTAGGCCAGGTTCTCTCAACCAGGGTTTAATGGAAGGTTCCTCCAGAGTTTACTAGGGGTTCTTTCAGCAATTTCTGCCTCTCAGATAAGTTTCCACTGACACCT